>CM021109.1:44244654-44361200 GCA_007115665.2 Sequoiadendron giganteum
AGTCTAAACTTGGTGGTGACCCCTCATTTCACATCATTCAATCTAGTAGGACAACCCTATTGCAAGATTTCAATATCCTTTATATTGGTATCTCTAGGGTTGTCCTTGAGTGGAATCTCTCCAAAAGTGGGCGTGAATATCAATCCACAAAACCTAGTCCTTTTTCAAAGGTTCCACATACATATATATACAAGATGAAACTAAAAGTACTACAAATGAAATAGCATAAATAAATCTAGTATCTGAATCCCTCGCCTGCTAGTGTGGGTCAATGGGGAGGAGCAACGTTGGGTCATGTGCCTCTTGTGCTAGATGCTACTATTACTGCAATCACCAGACTGATGGGAGTTGATGACATCATCACTGAAACTAGGATGGTTGGTAGAGCCTAGGATGACAACCTTCGCCACCACCTCGACCTCACTGTTATTATGCCCGCCTCCTTGGCATGTTGCTACTTAGCACCATCATCTCCACCTTTGTCTCCTCCTCCTACTGGCACTACCTCCTCATAGACACTAGCATCTCCCCTAGCAGAATCTATCAAGAAAATCAAAGCAAGAGCATGTCGGAGCCACAAGGTCCTAAAGCCTCATGCCACACCAATGTTGTCTATAGGCAACACCAAAGGTTCTCATGATCCTCTACCTTGTTGTCAGTGGGGATGACATCAGCTATGGTGGGATGCCAATGATTGCCCAGTGTAGCGGTGCTCCTCATTGCTCGGTTGTATGATGGAATTAGTCGGTAGAATGGTTTGTACAATTCTAAATGATCGCTCCACTCAGATCCAATAAAAAGGCATAATCAAAAAATTTGTATGACAAATAAAAAATGATCATGCTGCATATTCCACAACTACTTGTAGTTTTCCACCCATATCATCACTCTATATGGGCACCATCTAATCTAGTCACCTCACAAAGTATCAACTTGCAATCTACAAAACTATAAGTCTCCATATTTCCACTTGAGGACAAGCTCATAACAGTGTGTCATCAGAACATTATGGTCCCTGACTCGTAGGTATCCAATTGGTCGGGTGCAAGTGATGTGAGAAAATTCCCACACCTTTAATAATGTTCACGTGGTGAGGCTTGTGGTATAGGTGTGCCAGCATGCTCTAGCCCCATACATAGACAATGCACTACTCCTCCATCTCTCTGATGGTGTGGACAAGGCCTCGTGAAGGTGAGAGACTCATCCATTTATGGTCACCCACATGGAAACCGTCACCACCATTGCTCTTCATACAAGGGGGACCACCACACTACACTACTCAAATGAGCATATGTAAATGTGGTCACTTTTGTCTTCAGGGTTAGTGCATTGTGTACATTACTAGATGCCCTCAAAATGCTCTTGAGCAAAGGGCATATCTTCTAGAGCTACCCATTGTCCCTGAATGCGAAGTTCGGTAATGTGATAAACATCCTCCAAGGTGATGGTCATCTCACCCATAGGAAGATGGAATGTGGAGGTGGTCAAGTCCCCTCACTCCATCAAGACCATTAGCATATGATCATGATAAATCATCTTTGGCATGGTGTAGACGTACCATAAGCCTACACGGTGAAGATGCCCCCTCCTCGTCCAGGGACATGCACTACACCTAGTAACGAATCATCAGTAGAACTCGTTCGTCTCCATGCTCTCTCATCTCAAGGTAATCTTGCAAAATAGAAAACAAATTCAAGTTAGATCTCTCTACATTAAAATCTTCTAACTTCTACAACAAAATTTTTCTAAGCATGACCTCTAGGATGCAAGAACGCTACACAGATATTTACGCACCATGCTTCTATACAAGATCCACCATTAGAAGCTAGTTGGATTCTAGTACATATAGTGGACCTCAATGTGGTTGAAGGTCACCAACATGTTGGTAGGATGCTAGTGCATGGGCGGGATGTATTCATGCCGATGGTATGCATATGCTCCTCAATATGGAAAAAATTGCTAAAAAATGCTATAAAGTGTGAAGAAAGAGGTGTTTTAGACTCACTTTATAAACCACAAGCCCCTCAACCACTACCTATTATATTTGTTTGATATGTGGGTCCTTCAACTCTCATTTGCGAGACGTTTTGTTAGCCTTTCTCTCACAAAAGACAACAAAATTCTCTCAATGAATAGTTGAAATGACCCTTCTAGGGGCCCACCCAGGGTATATATAGGCTCCCCTAGGGCCCATTTTCCTTTACGATCATGGTCCGATCATTGTTCTTGATTTTACCCCACCAAGCCAAGGGAAAAATCATAACAGGGTATATACTCACTTGTTTATCATATTTTTCATCCGAACCACTAGATTTTTCTTAAGCATTCTTCTCGCCTTGCTAGCTTCTTTTGATTTTTGATCTGACCTAAATTTGAGTTTTTGTAGAATGAACTTTCATGTCAAATGTTGTGGTTTCTCATTGAGCTCAATTTTTGGGGGCATCATTGGTACCTATTTCCTCAACCTTTGTGGCATCTACAATATCCTTTTTGACACACAAATCCGTAAAATTTTCAAACTTTTGAGTTTTCTCTAATGTTCTACTTTATAATTTAGTGTAGCTAATTTTTCCAAAGATTAGCTCACTAAAGTAGGGGAAAAATGTAATTTCGTAAAATTGCACCCCATGGAAATTTAACATTTACACATTTGACCCTTGCATTTATGGCACCTAGCCGTATTTATGACAAGAACCTTATAGGCTGGTATTTCATGATTTTGACCTCATAAGGACCAATGATTAAGTGACAATACTCCATAACCTCATTTCTTATGAAATGATGAGCTAGATAGTTGCACGACATGTAGACGTCCTGATACTTTTTCAAGTCCAGTCGAGGAATCTTGGAATTTTTGACTCATGACAGTGTCCCTGTAGTTGATTTTTGAGAGTAATGACTTCTCCCACCCATGCAATTGAACAAAACATTTATTTTCACTCTCATTCATTCATTCCTATCACTCTTTTATTTTAGCTATCTTCTCTATCTCTTACATTCTCTCAATCTTGTCTCTACAATGAAGCTTTGTTGGATTGAAGATCCTCCAACATCCAAAGCTCTCTTGCAAGAATTCAACATTATGTCTACCAAGCCAAGAGTGGGTCATGGACTATCGGTAATGCTCTTGAGTTCTTGTCTATTTTCTATTGTAGTCTCTATTGTTATTTTTTCATAATCAGATAATTCAAACTGAAAGTAACAGAAAATGTAGCACATGGTATAATTAACACAACAAGATACCCTAGGAAAACCCTACAACTTGAGGGAGAAAAAACCCAGCCAAAAATATATCACTTATATATTGAATGATAGACAAAAGTCCCTTTACAAGGAGGATGATTTGGAGGCCAAGTAAGAGCACCACAATCTAATGCTAACATAGAAATAATATGATGCTTATACTAATGAAAAACTCAACCTTCTATAATTTTGTGATCATCCTCTTCAATATATCGATCTTCCTCTCCAAGAAATTTGCACTTTCTTTGATCACAGATTCAACCTCCTTGAAACCTTCACTCTGACTTCTTCAATATATTGACCTATCCTTGAAGTAGATCGCTCTTGAAACTCATAGCCAATGTAAATGATGAGCTCACACAAATGATAATCGAATGAAAAAATGAATATATTTCAATGATCGAATAGTATCTCCAATATATATTATTCGATGAGGAGGTCTTCAAAGGACACGATTCCTCAAGGTGAATGGTCGGCCTCAATGAAGTATGTGTCTCTTCAAGTAGATCATCTATTAGAAGGAATTCATCCTCAATATATAAATATTAATAAACATTATTTAGTTTACAAGAGATGTGACTCTCCACATCGTGTATCTCAATAAAATAGATATTAAATAAATGAGGCGCCTCCTCATAACTGCTATCCACATAAATTAAATATAATCTTGCAATTCAAATAGTCGTTAAGGCTAACATTTGAATTTCCTTTGAAGAGTGCTGGAAGTAGTAGCCCGATGCTGCTTGAACATCAACACTCCCTCTCAGCTAGGGAGGATACTTCCAGCTACACAAGACATATCACCTCATCGTGATGTATACCACAATGGCTACACCCATGTGTGGAAAAGAAGATATCACCTCATCATGATATCAACCATCATGGCTACACCCATGTATGGTATGTATAATTTTTCATCACTTAACATGATGTTGTCACCTCATCGTGATGTTCACCATGGCTCCCCCAGAGGGTGAAACACAAGTACAATAAAATCATCATGGACTCTCTCACATGATGTTGTCTTGGAGTCACACACATTAAATCCACCATGGATCTCCCAGAGGGTGGAAACAATGGCTTTCACCTTAAATATAAAAGAGAAATGCATTAACAAGGGCTTGCACCTCAAATCTCTCTCAAGGAGAAACGCATTAACAAGGGATTGCACCTCAAATCTCTCTCTAAGAGAAATGCATTAAAGAGGATCACTGATATTGAGACTCCTTCTCAGCTAGGGCTTGATTCTCCACCATACCAAACTTGTCTTGAAGGTACACAAGCTTTATCCTAGAGAGAGGCTTGGTGAGAATGTTTGCCTTCCTCAACTAAATTTCTTTCCTCAATACCATATCTCTGATATAGTGGTATGCTTAGTTTTTTCATGAAACACTAGAATGACAGAAAGCTTCTCAAAGATTTGATTATCACAATGGATGATAGTAGGCTCCAATTATTGTCCAAATAATCCTATAAGGAGCTTCCGAAGCCACACAGCTTCTCGAGCTGCCACACAAGCTGTAATGTACTCGGCCTTTGTTGTACTCAGTACCACAGAAGACTGCTTCCTACTATACTAGGATATCATCACAAACCTCAACTAAACCAACATCCAGAGGTACTCTTTTGATCAGCAACACAACCATCTTCCTTAGGTTCAGTAGGCTCCCTCTAAATCTTCAATCACTTGCATCAACCTCTTGACCTCATCGTCCAATATTTCCTACAATGCTTTCCTTAGAGAAATGGTTTCCAGTGCACACCTCTATAGAGATTTAGGGTTGTCCTCTTCGACCTCATCCCGGATCACTCTATTATGATTAGGTTTGCAAAGCTACCAATTTAAATCCAGGTTGAGTGAATTGAGCAATTTTTATCTCAATTGTTGAAGAGGTACTTCAAGGATTTAGCATCTAGCCTTGCAACACTACAAATCTTACTTATTCTCAGTGAGTCATAGAACTCCCTCTGAAGATTAATTCTTCCTCTTTGAAGAGATGTCTTTATTCATTCACTCGGACTCATGGTTGCAAGCGGTGTCTCCATTCTTCAATGTATAGGATGCATCAAGCTCTTCTTGAAAGTAGTCTCTTATGCTTCTTGATCAGTACTGAAAGTATTAATAATGGATTACAAATAGTTCATGGAACTCAACTATCTTGAACAAAAGTACCATTGCTAGAAGCATACATAATTGACTATCTCAATGTTATAGCATGAATTAATAACTACATAAAAATTCATGAACATTATTCGACCATGCAATACTTATCTCATTGAAATCAGGATCTCTTGAGTAATCCCAAATAATTAATTCATCTTTCATCTTTGTTGATTCTGACATGTCTTTCTTCCATTTTCTCGAAAGAGCTAATCTCATCATAACAAAAGATAATCATAGAATCATAGATCATGCATATAGAAAATCTATCATAATCGTAATTTTAGTTCTCCTTTTATTTCAGAGTCACACTCATAAATTAGCATGAACAACTTGCAATGAATAATTCTTAATTCTAAGGAATTCTATACACTTGATCACTATTTACTAGTCACATATAATCCAAGCAAATAATGTCATATTTTCATAACTCAACAAACTAAATTTTATCTTAGAAGGCTAATTACAATAAAAAAAAGAATACTTGTCTCTTAAATATTCTAATGGGTGGACACAGTATGATACGTTGCTCTTGCGCTCAGATCAGTACACAACCTTCACGAATTGAACATGGGCCCATGAATTAGAATATAAATTCCATAGAATCATTTTGAGGATATATCTTATCCACATTCACAAATGAAGCATGTTGATTAGGCCTAGTTGGGAAATCCTTAGCATAGTGACCAAACTTGTCACATCTAAAACATTGAACATGAGAGAGGTCCCTCTTCTTCTTGAATGCAGGAGCACCATAAGAACATTTATTCCTATTCCGCTTGAAATATCCTTTATTTCCTTGTTTCCCTTTCTTCTTCAAGGAATGAGCAGAAAGAACATGAATTTCTTCATTTGTAGAGCTTCGACCAATACCTCTCACACCCAACCTTGACTCTTCTTGAATACAATCTGCCCTCAAATGATCAAACTTGGGAAGTTTTGATCTCACACTGATTCCTTGAATGTAAGACTCCCAAGATGAAGGAAGAACATTAAGATCCAACATGGTCAAATCCTTGTCATCAACAGTATGACCAATGGTAGAGATTTGATCTCTCAATTCGGAAGTCATCATGAAGTAGGTGATGAAAAATTCTCCTTCTGTATCTTAACATGATGAAGTTGTTGCTTCAAGGCTAGAGAACAACTTGTGTTGTTGATCTCATACATCTCCACCAAATTCTTAAGCATCTCTCTTGTTGTCTTCATCTTAGAGATGATTGGAACAATATGGTCCTTTACGAAATCAGCTAACATCTTTTTCACCTTGATATCTTTCTTCTTCCATTGAATCTTTTCTTCCTCATCCATAGCCTCGGTAGTTGTGCTCTCCATGAACTCTGCCAACTCACTTTCTTCCAAGGTGAGCATAATTTCGAATCTCCATGATGTGAAATTTGATGCTCCCTCAAGTTTTTCCTCGATCTTGAGACCATTCACCATCTTGAAAAAGTGATAGAAGATATCAAGAAGGTGGAGGAGAATAAGGAATATTGCTGCAAGATAAATCTAATCAAGATCTCTTCAAACCTGCTCTGATACCATGTTAGTTTTTCATGATCAGATAATTCAAACTGAAAGTAATCAAAAAAATGTAGCACATAAGATAATTAACACATCAAGATACCCTAGGAAAACCCTCCAACCTGAGGGAGAAAAAACCAAGCCAAAAATATATCACTTATATATTGATGATAGACAAAAGTCCCTTTACAAGGAGGCTGATTTGGAGGCCAAGTAAGAGCACCACAATATGATGCTAACATAGAAATAATATGATGCTTATACTGATGAAAAACTCAGCCTTCTATAATTTTATGATTAGCCTCTTCAATATATCGATCTGCCTCTCCAAGAAATTGGCAATTTCTTTGATCGCAGGTTCAGCCTCCTTGAAACCTTCAATCTGACTTCTTCAATATATTGACCTATCCTTGAAGTAGATCGCTCTTGAAAATCATAGCCAATGTAAAGGATGAACTCACACAAATGATAATCGAATGAACAATTGAATATATTTCAATGATCAAATAGTATCTCTAATATATATTATTCGATGAGGAGGTCTTCAAAGTACATGATTCCTCAACATGAATGGTCGGCCTCAATGAAGTATGTGTCTCTTCAAGTAGATCACCGATTAGAATGAATTCGGCCTCAATACATAAATATTAATAAACATTATTTAGTTTACAAGAGATGTGACTCTTCGCATTGTGTATCTCAATAAAATAGATATTAAATAAATGAGGTGCCTCCTCATGACTGTTATCCACATAAATTAAATATAATCTTGCAATTCAAATTGTCGTAAAGGCTACCATTTTAATTTCCTTTGAAGAGTGTTGGAAGTAGTAGCTCGGCGCTGCTTAAACATCAACATCTATTGTGTGTCTTATCGTGTGATACAAGCTCTCCTCCTGAGTGGGTTTTTTTCTATCACTTTGTGTGTCTTATCTCATGATACGTATTCTCCTCCTGAGTGGGTTTTCTTTTATCACTTTGTGTCTATTTCTCTCTATCTATCCAACAATCCATGGAGGTGGAAACACAAAAAATAGGGGTTGGACTGTATAAAGCTCCAAAATCACCCCAAAAATTTTCCTTATTTGCCTTGTGTGCAGGTTGCTCATGTGGAGCTTGGAGGAAGGTGTCAAAGCACAGTACCCTCTGTAAGTTGGTCCTCTACCCTCCTTGTCTTTTCTTGACATTTCTTGCTTTCTATTAATTCAGTAGGTCAAACAAACTTCAAATCTACATCAATTAGTAGATCCTTTGTAATTTTCTCCAAGGGTTCAGGCTCTGTCCATATAGGATGCTAGTGCATCTTAGGGACTGCAACATGCCATGCTGGCATCCCACTCTCATGTTGTTGTCCTTGGGCCAAGACCTTCTCCCTTCATGATAATAATCTCAGTGATCTTTTATTTCAGTTCCTAAATTTTTCTGCTTGTTATTATTTTTTGTATTATTCCTTCAGCTCTTTCTTTGCAATTTCTTAATTCCTCTTTTTGATCTTTTAACTAAGCTAAGGTTTTTTAGGGTAGTTCATTCCCTACAAATCTCTTGGTAAGAAAGAGACTCATGAGCTATGAATTCCCCTTCTCTACACAATCAAGTGCTTTTTTTGGTGTGTGATTTAAAAGATAAACCATTGTATGCACAACTTCAACCTAGTATGCATGTCCAAAATGAGAATCCGTCAACATGCTACATACCATCTCCATGATGATGTGATTACAACATTGAACAAATCCATTTTTCTAAGGTGTATAAGATATATTTATTTGATAATGAATTTAATTTTCCTTCAAGTAGGTGGATAATTCTATGCTAGTGTATTCCCCCCTCAATCTAAGTGGAGGACACAAATATGATGATTTGTTTCTTTATCCACAAGAGTTAAAAACTCTTTGAAGTAGGACAAATATTCATCTTTAGTATGCAAGGAATATACCCACATTATTCTTGTATGATTATCAATAAAGAGGTGAAAGAGCCTAAAACCATTATGACTAGGTGCCATAGGTCCGCACAAATCAATATGCACTAGATGCAAAGGTTGGTTGCACAAAACTCACTAGTATTGAAGGATTATTAATGTTGTTTTCTAGAAAGACAACTAGGAAAAATAACACTCAACTTCTCAAGTGATGAAATCCCTTCTATCATGCATTTCCTACTAAGAGTAAGCAAATAACTAATGCTCAAGTGACCAAATTGACAATGCCATAACGTAGAAAGATCATTATTCTTAGTCAATAAGGCTTAATTATTGTCAATTTTATTAAGACTAAATATTTTTCCAATTTCATGAGCACTTGCAACAATCCTTAAACTTTTAAACTTATCACGAATTAGGCATACCTTTTTGTCAAATTCAATCCTCAAGTTGTGGTCAAGAAATTGATTGATAGATAAAATATTTTTTGTAAGTAATGGGACATAGAAGACTTCAGTGAGCCTACAATGACGATTTCCAAATTGAAAGGATATTTCACCATTATCTTGGATGTCATACGTGGTATCATCTCCAAGAAAACCTTTACCATGATGGGGTTTGAATGTGAGAAACCACACCTTCTATCTGTTTATGTACTTTGTAGCACTTGAGGACCCACATACCAAATATAATTTTATGTTATCTTTTGAAGTGTGAGAAGAAAACACATACTCCTCTTCTTGAGAGTTGTCTTCTTCGAAGGTATATCAATATTTTTCTTATTTTTTTATGCTCCTAACATTTATCACCACTTTAGCTTGCTTCTTTTGATGTCATTTGGTCATCCCGCAATAATGGGTCCCAAACTTGGGACACCAAATTTTGATCTTGAATGCAAGTAAAAACTTAAAACACCTTCATTTGAAGGTGTAGACATGGAAAATTGACCGACACACTTGATCCTGATTACTAACATCGTTTCTTCCTAAATCATACTCTCAACTTATCATCACTCTTCATCCATTAATTAAATAAATTATTATTTATCTAATTAAGTCATTCTCCCCTGTTGATTAAATTAATCAATTTAATTTAATTAACCCTCATATCTCTCTTTAATTAAATAATTTATTTTATTTAAATAATCTCTAAAGTCATCCCTTTTAAATTAAATAAATTTATCTTTATTTGATTTAAAACTAACACCATTCTCTATAATTAAATAGATCAAACTTTATTTAATTAAGTCTAAAATTATTATTCCTCTCATTTTGATTTATTTAAATCTTGAAATCCAAGTCAAAATGGTCAAATCAGCTAATCCCCCTCTTAATTAATCAAATCCTGATTAATGTTAATCCTAATCACTCCAATCTTCTAGATTTTGCAACTTGCACAATAAATCAATTTATTTGATTTATTATATCATCAATTTCCATTCAAAAGGGCATCTTTTGTCGAATATTCTTCCAATTCAAAAATCCCTCCAAAAGGGATGGGTACTTCCAACAAGGCATTTAAGACCTCTTACATGTCCTTGGCCTTAAGTCAAGTGACATTAACTCCATCTTTCTTCCCTCTAAACATGTCATTTCATCAAATTTGAATTTGAAACTAATAGCATTTATGGCAACACTTATCAAAATGTGTCCATTCCTCCTCCAATCACATGAGGACAAGTGGCCTTCTCTCATTAGTTGGTCTTTTGTCCCACATTCATCCAAATCCTTCAATCTTCCATTCTTCAAATCTATAAATGAGAGACTCTTCCTCTCATTGATGATCCACAATTTGAATGCAAATTTATTATCTTCACATTAGAGCAATTTCATATATTTCTTGAGCATTTTCCATCACCATAGCTAGGGTATTTGCAGGTTTTCTCAAGGAATCGCATTGTTCTTTACCATCAAGTGGATCAAATCATCAAAGCTTACAAAGGAGTTGGGAAAGGCCCAATTTATACACATAATTGGCACTAACTCCCCGATGGGATCAACTATTTGCATTATTTGAATTAGGATTTAACTTAGTTGTTTGTATTGTTCTTCATTCATTTCCTACTTTGAATATTTATAGATGGATTTCATGGGGAATTCCTATTATAACTTGCATATTGATCTAATATTGTGCTTGTTTTCCATGTTTGTGCAAGTCTAGGATTGGGGTTCACATTTTGGTGCTAGAAGGAGGGAAAATCTCAAGATTCAATCACATTTTTTCAAGAAATTCCATACTTTTTTGTGCTTTTTTGCAGCTCACAAGAAACTACACTGCTCATAGTCCATTGACGCCAAACTGCACCGCTATCAATCAAGCGGAACTATATTGTACCACTCCTAAACTCCAAACTCTACCGCTAGAGTCTTCCCACCCGAAAATTCAAAATTTCAAACTCAGCCGCTGGTTTCTAAATTCCAAACTGTGTCGCTGAGCTAAATAGCACCGCAATTGCACTTTATGTCCTACTGCATAGCATTGCTCTCAAAAATTAGTGGCTCTATATTGTTCCACTAGAGCCTCTAAACTCCATCGCATTTGCTAATTGTGCCGCTGGTTTACAGTAAAAATTTCAAATTTGATTTTTTTTGACATGTCCCTTTTTGTTTTCAGCTTTTTGAGCTATTAACCTGTTTGTTGTCTCTATATCTTTGGGTTTTAATCATTTTGTAGGTTAAGGAAAGGAGGAAAATGAAGAGGAAGGTTACATTATGACATCATTCTTACCTTATACCAAGTGTTTTTAAACACTTTAGTGTTGTTTAACAACTCTTAGAGAATTATCAATCTCTCTTAAATAATTTGTTATCTTTCATGCTTTAGGGAATACTAAATTTCTTTTGGGCTCTAAAAAGAACACTACAAAAGCTTTCAATTTTACAAAGGGATTAAAATCAAATTTAGGACAAACTCACTAGATTTGGTTTAAGGATTAACAATTGAACAAGGCAAATCTCACACTTCCATTGGTGCTTAAAAAGAATTCATTATTTCTTTGAGGGATTTAAAATGAACATGTGTTTTTAAGTCTTGTAATCTTTTTTGCAAAGTAATTTCATTTAAAAATGTGTATGCACTTCTCTCGTGCCTCATGGAAATCTTGAGAATCAAAAGTCTTTTTGGTGAAACTAAGTTGCATAAAATATTGCCCTCACATTTCGAATTGGGTTTTTAAAATTGAATCAATTTTGTGAGTGTGAGTGGAACATATGCCGTGTGTTCTCTTTGTTTCTCAACAAATATTGATCGAACTACGGATATGTTCACTCACTTTTGTTTACTTTAGAGGGCCTGCCTTGGTGGTAAAAATTACTCACCCCAATGGAACGACTCAAGCAGTAATGGGTTAAAGCCAAGCTCTTCCAAACTGCTATATAAATTTGTGTTCACGGTGAAAGCCATGGACAATGGGAACTGATGCATGATAAATCTCCCCCAGTATCTGTGTGATGTGTAAAGCCCTTGTTCTAAGGGTTGGGAGATCTCTCACAAGGATTTTATCATTGCACCCCCTAAACTGGATGCCCTTACTACAAACATTTTTTTAGAAACCAAAAATCATTTTCTATATGTTGGTGCAAAAGGTCATGTCCTTTGAATTCGCCCCATGTATACATGCGATTCTATTGTAGAGATGAAAAGTATGCCATGGGAGATTCATGTCTACTGATGCTTGGCTAGCCTGAGAAGTGTGTGCCATGGAGGGGAGCCAGTGTGGTCAAGCATCTAGTCATTAACATTGAATATGTGCAGTTGGATTTATCCAAGTGAGAATCCAAACAAATATTGTCTTTTCAGCCTAGGATGGTGCATGTGATTGGAATCAAAAACACTTTGTTTGGGTTTTAAAACAATTGAAAACAAACATTCACAAAATCCTCAAAATATCAAACCCTTTAGAGGGGCAAATACCTTTGTCTGAATCTAAGTGTTGGTGTTTTCCCTAGGGATTCTATCCTTAAAGGTTTCTAAGCATTTGGATTTACATCATAATTTTCTCATACTAAAGTCAACCTAGGAAACTATGCTCTTGAAACCTTGATTTTCATATAATGGACCTTATGGAATGAAAAGGAATTGAGGCATAGACATTTAGTTTAAAATCATAATCAAGAAATTGTTTTTGATAAAAAGAACTCATTAAGCAAAGATAAGGACAATTGGATCTCACACATGTGTTCTCTCAAATGATTTCTCATAAAATCAAAATCCAGAAACCAAGGTTCAAAAATATTAGCCCAAAAGCTTGTGTGGAGCATCTTGAAAGGATTTTCAAAGTTAGAGAAAGATTGGTTTACAACTTCTACAAGAAAGCTTCAAAGAACAACCATAAATTGTATGAGTTTTATTGTCAACAACATCCCAATCTTCTTCAAAGGTTTTCTTTTCTCACTTAGGAAGTATGGCATGTTCATCAAAACTGAGGTCCTATAAGAAGGAGTTTTACCTAGGTCAAGTCTAGGATAAAAATCAATCACTCGCACCCATCTCTCAACCATCAAAATCAAATCCCATTTCACCAACAAACTCTTGAAAACTTTGAAAACATCATTCATGCTAAACTTATAAGCAAAATCAACATCACCTTGTTTGAATTAATACACTTAGTCAAATTATCAATCTTCTTGAGAAAATTTACCTCTAGGATAACACAACTTCCTAAGGTTTACAAGTTCAAAATCACTTTGATTGACTTAACACACTTAGTCAAAACATTCTCGTGTACGAGTTTGCTTTAGGATAACACAACTTCCTAGGGTTTACAAGCTCATTATCATCTTGTTTCACTTAACACACTTAGTCAAGCTATCCTTAAATCAAAATCAAATCAATTCAAGCCCTAAAAATTTTAGCATCTCCCCCAAGGTTCTTCTAGAGTTTCATTCATCTGCATCATCCATCTTCCATTTATCTCATCCCCATCATCACTTTTGATCCTTATAATTTCCTAGTTCTTCTCCTTTTGTGCCTAAGATTAAGATCAAACGATCTCTATTTTATGGTTCAAACAAGATCACAACACAAGAGGAACATGGAAATCACTAAGGAAACATCAACTTCAAGTGACCTAACTCAAACGACTCCTGAAATAAACCCTATGAGATCAAGCAACACTCCAAACAACTCCTCTCTTCCATCACAAAACCCTCAAGAGGAGGGTCATGTAGAGGACATCACCGATAATGACTTGGGAATGACATAAGAGGAAATAGCTAAAATGGTTCAGAATCCTGAGAATCATAGAATCGTCAACACCATGTTGAAACTTAATCCCTCTCTATATATACGTGTGTTAACGAAATAAGGGGCCAAAATCCCTTCTGACTTTGACATGAGTACTAATATGGAAAGGCCTCTTGTGAGCATACCCCCAATATCACTCCCAAACATCACTTAGGATATTCCCCAAATCTTATCAACAATCGCTTGAACCCCACCAATTGTTAACAAGGGAATCACCATGCTTCATGAAATCCTAAAGCATCACCTTGTAAACAACAGAGAAATAAATACCAACACCACACCAAATAACTCCATCCCGGTAAATTCATTACACCCGTATGTTCCACTTAATTTTCATAATCATGCATACTCATCCTCATTTCATGCAATGCCAATCTATCTAATGGATATACAAACTTCTCTCCCCATGATTTCGCAAGCAGAAAGTGGGATATTCAGGATAGGGGGAGTCATTGATCCTTCCTCGTCATCACTTTTCCAAGGGAATACACCACCATTCCCTCCATTACCTCTGACATCTGTATCAACTTTTGGGTTGGGCGTTCCCCCCTACCCGCCACCAATCTATCAAACCAAAGTAATCTAAGCATCACATCAAACCCCCTCATTTTTCCATCAGTATCGCAACAACAGATGGTAACCACTCAAGCAACCATAATGGTCAACACATCCACCATTCCCCAAATCTCTCAAATCATGGTTTCCCAGGGACCAAGCATCTCAATCACACCATCCACAACCCAAACCTCGATCACCAACAAAACCCTTCCGCTCATCACAATGGCCAACACCGTTCCCAATCCACCACCGATTCCACCAAAAGATAACATGATGAACTCATTCATCACCATGATTTAGGTAGTTCAAAAATCCACCCACCAAAGGGTACTTCAACAAAACCAACAAGCTACACAGCTGGTTGGTCAACAAGCGCAAGCGCAATTAAACACCCAACAAGTCGCTCAAGCTACACAATCCCAACAAGCCCAACAAGTCACACAAGCTGCGCAAGAGGCACAAGAAGCCCAAAAAGCATAGGCTCAATCTCAATCCCAGCACCAGGCTTAGCAAGCACAAGCACAATACCACACACAACTATAAGAAATCCATCAACAAGCATACCAACAAGCCCTACAATATTTTCAAGCACAACAACAAGATAAAAAATAGGCTTTGTTGGCACAACAGCAGCTAGAACAACAAAAAGCTTTGTTGGCACAACAGCATCTAGACCAACAACAAGCTTTGTGGGAACAACAACAGCAAGACCAACAACAACCTTTGTTGGAAAAACAACAACAGGACCAACAAAAAGCATTGTTGGTACAAATGTAGGCATATCAGCAGGCCTTAAACACACATCAAATCTTGCAGCAAACCCCCACCCATCAATTAAACACCACAAACACCTCAAAACACATTCATCCCATCTCCTGATCCGCAAAATGATGTAACAACACAGATCAAACTACTCTCGCGGAAAGTGTTGGACCTTTAGTCAGGAAAAACAACCAGAACATCAGGAAATTTGTGCCCCTGTCCTTTTGATAGGAGTCTTATAATGGTACCATTCCTGATGGGATTTGAAATCCCCAAATTCGACAAATATAATGGGATGGGAAACCCTGAAAATCATGTCAGGGAGTTTCAAGTGAATTGCATGGAAGTTGCATATGATGACACGTACCTAATGCAGCTATTCCCTTAGAGCTTGACTGGTCCCACCATGGAATGGTTCTCTCGTCTACCTACAGGCATCAGAACATTCCAGGAAATTGTGAATGAATTCCTCAAGAACTATGCATTCAACATGGGTACGGATGTTAGTTTGGAGGAACTATCAGCACTCAAATAGGGGAAAGGAGAGCTATTTGCCTCCTTCTTGCAAATATGGCGATCCAAGGCCAACCGGAGCAAGTGGACCATGCCAGAGGAGCAACAAGTTTTCACTATCATAGCTAATCTAGACGAAAACTTGGCGTTCTATCTAAAAATCCAATGCATTACAACATATGATCAATTGATCCCAAAGGTTATCAATATCGAAAGAGCCCTAACTATGCGAGGGGGTGCATCTACATTTCTTGCAAAATAGGATAACCACCCATCCACCAGTTATAATGATAAACCTCGCACATGGTCAAGGAACAAAAATGTCACAAATGACGAAGTGGTCAATGCCAAGGTTGTCATCACTGCTCCCAAGCAAAATATTCAAAACCCATCATCAACAACAAAATATCAATTGTAACAATGTGCAAACCAATACGGTAGCACAACAACAACTGCCTCTGAACAATCAAATCAATAACCTGAACAATCAAGAAGGACCACCTCCCCGAAACAAGTATCCTCCCAAGCGAAAGTTCATGACCCTTGGGGATTCAATCGAATCTATAATGAAGAAGCTGGTTAAAGAAAACCTCATCAAAATCTCCACTTCTAAGCAGTATGTGGAACCCATGACAAAACCACCTTGGTACAATGAAAATCTCCTTTGCATTTTTTATAAAATCAAAGGGCATACGACCGCAAATTGCATGAGATTGAAAAACATCATCCAAGATCTCATTGAGGATAAAATCATAAATTTCAAGCAACCCATTGGGAATCAAGATCTCAAAATATACAGAAATCCGATGCCCAATCACAATCAGGGAAATAATCAAGGAAATAATCAAGGAAACAATTAAGGAAATAACCAAGGGAACAATAAAGGGAAACAAAAGTATGCCAATCCAAACCATATATATGATAAGATTGTTGCATCCCAGGATGAATGGGTCACTGTTGTCAATATCAAAGGAGCCAACATTGATTGTGGAGTTACCACACGCAGCAGCAAGGTCACTATTGTCGGGGCATCACAACCATCTAAGACCTCCACCTCGAAATCCATTCCTAATGGTTACAAAGTCCTTGACCAGTTAAAGAGAACCTCTGCTCAAATCTCCATCATGGAGTTACTGAAAATCTCAGCTTCCCATAGGGAAATAATTGAGCAAGCATTAGCTTCATCTACCATCTCTCCCAACCTTGATACGAAGCAGTTTCAAGCTATGGTTAGTAACATGATCACTCCAAATCTCCTCACCTTCTTCGATCAGGATTTCCCAGCCCAGCCATCTCACAATCGTGCATTACACCTTGAGGTCTTGTTTCACAAGAAAAAGGTCAAAAGGGTCTTGGTGGATGGAAGTGTAGGCCTCAACATTTTTTCGCTAAAACTCATAAAGAACTTAGGGGTCTCCAAAGATTCCATTAACAAAGATAAAGGTATTACCATCAGAGCATATGATGACCAGGAAAGACTGTCTCAAGGCACTATCAAACTCCCAATCCAAGTAGGCCCGGCTACTATGGAAACCACATGTCAGGTCCTCGACCTTGATTTACCCTACAATATCCTCCTGGGATGCCCATGGATCCATGGGATGAAGGCGGTCGCCTCAACATTCCACCAATGCATAAAATTCTCATACCAAAATGAAGAGATTACAATTCAAGGTGATCCTGAACCTTTCGCCTATTGCAAGAATCTGGACACCAAGTTCTACAATGTTCCCCAAGTACAAAAAAACAATGAAGGACCCACCACTCCCTATGTGGATCCATCTATCCTTGTCTCCACTTTTGCGATAGAGACACCCTCCATCCCCGACATATCTGACATCAAGCCCATGATCCAAGACAATGGGTGTGGAGATTAAAAAATGAAGAAGAATGCTTTTGTTGTAGGAGAGTTACCTCTATCTCCTAGGTCACATGGGCAACCCCAACTACTTGAAACACCTATCCACACTTTCAAAGTAGACCCCTCTAGATTCTAATGTTGGGAAGATCTAAGTCGAGAGACTGTGGATGAAGGAGGCACTTCAATCTCACTATACCAAGATGAAAGGCCCGCACCCAACCTTCCTATGGATGAAAGAAGCAAAGGACTACAAATGATGCTTGGGATGGGCTATAACAGAAATGGAAGTCTTGGAAAGAACAACGATGGTCGATTGGAACCAATTATTCTTGAAAGGTGTATGAGGAATCTTGGCCTCAGATGTACCCCTCCGAGTATAACCATATGTGTTCGAGGTCCCCTAGTTAATGCAGTTAGGACTCCCCCTCAGTTATCACCAGCCACCCTACAATTACTCATATCTACAGGTCTTCCATTAGATAACTTCACCTTTGATATCACCAACTTTTGTAGTATTAGTGATGATAATGAAACCATAACAGGCCTTCCAATACTATTTGAAGACTCCTCCTTACTTATGATTAGCACATCATCTTTCGAGTCAGACCACCAACCCCACAAGATAAACCTAGTCTACCCACAACTCATCAATTATGACCAACGAGGACCACTGGTTCTAGACACATTTGAAAATGATGAGGCACTCTCAAAATTCATGGTACTAAGGGATACAGTAGCATGTGGATATCATAAAGCTAGATTCAACATCACACTAGACACACAGGCCTATTATGGAGAGACGATTGAGTCCTTTAGTTGCAAAATCAATAGAATGAGAATAAGCTCAAGCTCATTGAGTGAAAACCACACTGTGGCACTCTCTAACCATATAATAGTAAAAATAAAGGATGCACCCAATGGTGAGAACCTCTCTGAGGCACCAGAGGATGAAGGATTCAATCTCCCCCTCACTACACTTCATCAAGAGAAATCAGCAATCCTAACATAACAGTGCAATCCTGTCAACCAAGGCATGGAAGAGCTACCACACATCACTTTCTATGTTGAATCACTTCTCATAGAAGAAAAAGAATTCTTAGCAGAATTCCTAAGAGAAAGAAAGGTAAAATTTGCATGGAATTATGCCAACATGTCAGGTCTTGATCCGGAAGTCGTGGTTCATCATTTAGTTGTCTACCCAGTGGCAAAGCCAGTAAGACAAAAGTTGAGAAAGATGCACCCTCAGATAGCCTTGCTAGTCAAGGTAGAATTGTAGAAGCTCTTGGATGCCAGCTTTATACACCCAATTGATTATCCGGAATGGGTGTCAAATCTTGTGCCAGTTTCAAAGCTGAATGGGGGCATTTGTATCTGCTATGACTTTAGAGACCTAAATAAAGTGTGTCCTAAGGATGTCTTTCCACTACCCAACATTGATATGATAGTGGACATGACGGTCGGACATGAGATGCTATCACTGATGGATGGTATTGCAGAGGCTGTATGATGGGAGTGATCGTTCCCTCATAAAGCAGACACCAGTTAAGAAGGAAGATATTGAAGAAATAAATTTGGGAATTTAATTAGCACCAAAGAGGGTTTATATTGGAAAGAAAATAAGCCCAACCATTAGAATAATGTTGATTACATTGTTGAGAAAATACAAGCATGTGTTTGCTTTGTCTTATGAGGATTTGAAGGCATATAGAGAAGATCTTTTTTAGCATGAGATTCCACTTAAGCCAAACACAAAGCCATTTAGATAAAAGCAAAGGCCTATCAATCCAACATTGAAACCTAAAATGCAAGAGGAGCTAGCAAAGCTTAGAGATGGAGGTATCACAAAACCCATTAGACATTCAACATGGGTCACAAATTTGGTTCCAATCAGGAAGGAAAATGGGGACATAAGACTATGTGTAGATTTCAGAAATTTCAATGTGGCTTCTCTAAAAGATAATTATCCTCTTCCAAACATGGAGGCAATATTACACAAAGTAACAGGATGTGAGCTATGGAGAAAATTTGGACTGGACTGTTGAAGCTATGGATTCCTTCATATCTATAAAAAGAGCTATCAAAGAAGCCCCTATCCTAAATTCCCCTGATTTTACTAAGCCATTTCAGATTTTTTCTTTTGCTTCATTCCATACCATAGCTATTGTCATGCTACAAAAAAATGATGAAGGTCATGAGTAGCCTATTTCGTTTTTTAGTAAATCTTTGTAGGGGTCGGAATTGAAATATGACATTATGGAAAAATAGGCTTATGCACTAGTCAAAGCAGCAAAGGCTTTCAGACCTTGCCTTGTTGGAGCTAAGGTCATTGCTTATGTCCCATGTAGATACCGAAAATTGGTCTAGGCCTGCGAGTACACATTTCAACATAGTTTTCTATAGTCCGTCATCTTGATTAAATAATGTTACTTATTTAATTGCCTTTCTAACACACATTTCCTCTATTAATTAAATACCCTTTTTAATTAATTCATTAATTCATAATCATCCTTTATTCAACTTAATTAATTAAATAAATCATATTTATTTAATTATGTTGTGAACTAATTAATTCTTTCCCCTTTATCTATCAATTAAATAATTTATTATTTAATTCCCCTTTATCATACTTTTCCAACTATAATTAAATATCTTTATTTAATTATTCATTTAACCCCTTTTCATCTATAATTAAATATTTATTATTTAATTATTCATTTTATCCTTTTCAACAGCCAAATTAAATAAATTACTTTATTTATTTAATTAAAAGTCTCATATTTCGAATGTTGAATTAAATTAACATTTAATTCATTATTTAATTAATTATGTCACATTCCTCTAACATTCAGTTATCTCTTACATGCACTTATCGTCTGACTCGAGTTATCTCTATGAGAGAACTCTCCATCACAACTAGTCAATTAACTAGTTCCAACTCATATGCATGATCTATATTTATTAATTAAATATCTTTATTTAATTAACTAACTCAAGTTTGCATTCACATGCATTTATCATGCATTTATTCTCCAACTTCTAACTTTGGCTTTTGCATACAAAGTCTATTTCTTCTATTTTTTGAAGATGAAGATTGGAACTCATGTTCTTACTCGTGTTCTAAAATTAGTCTTTATCATGCAGTTGAACTCATGTTCTAACTCGCGTTCTATCTGTCACATAACTCATCGCATGGCATTCATCAACCTCATCCGTCGATCTCTCTTTCAATCTGAGCCGATCATTTGAAAGCACAAAATCTATAAAATGGCCTGTCATTATCATTATTCCTCCTCCCGAAATCATTATACACTTTTGAGAAGAGAAACAATCTTCGATATTTTGCTGAGACACTCGATGAAGTTATGCTTGCATTTAAACACACATAAATCTGAGGGCAAGAATAGCAATACAGCAAGATGGAGAAGGGCAATTGAGATAAATCGAGGAAGTATTTGCATATTCGGTGAGATCATTCTAGTTTTTATTAGTTTAGATTAATCATGCTTACTTATCATTCTTTGTTGTTTTATTTAGATTAGAATTGATGTTTAATCTTGTGCAGCAGTTAGCATCTTCCACAATTCTGAAAAATCTGAGTTACATCCCACATGCAGCTGTGAAGGATATCCTAGTGTAGACAGAAGTAACAAGGAAAAGATGTAGGTGGATTAACAACATTCAAGAATTCAACATGGAGATTGAGATTACTAAGTTGGTAAGAGGACAAGGTCTGGCCAAGCTGATGGCAGAAACAAATATTGAAGCAAACCATATCTGCAACGTGGAAGGTAAGGGTGAAATCATAGCAAGTATTGAGCATACTCCATGGTATACAAATGTAATGTATTATCTGAAACATATGAAGTGCCCTGAAGGGTTGAATGATAATCAAAGGAGAAATTTAAAGTTGCAGGCTTCTAAATATGTTTTTATAGAAGGGGACCTTTTTTGGAAAAATAGGGATGGTGTATTGTTGTTGTGTTTAGATGAATCCCAGGAAAAATATGTTTTCAGAGAAATACATGAAGGGGTGTGTGGACACCATTATTCTGCTAAGACTACTACACACAAGATTCTCAAGGTTGGTTATTATTGGCCTAAGGTGTTCAATGATTCCTTTACATATGTGAGAAAGTGTGAGGCTTGTCAAAAAATTTCAGGAAAACTGAAGTATCAAGGAGCATTGCCACTTAGACCTATGCAGGTGGAAGCACCTTTTCACCATTGGGGATTTTATTTCATTAGAGAAATACAGGATAGATCAAGTGGATGGCACAGATGGATATTGGTGGCCACTGATTACTTTACTAAGTGGGTGGAGGTTGTTCCAACTAGGCAAGCAACGAGCAAAGTGGTAGTGAATTTTCTGATGGAGAAAGTTATGACTAGGTTTGGCACTCTAGTCAAAGTGATCACAGATAATGGGATGAGTTTTAGATCAGATGAGTTTAAAGATTTTTGCAAAACATATGGAATTAGTATTTCTTATTCTGCCCCATACCATCCACAAGAAAACGGCCAGGCAGAGTCAAGTAATAAAAATCTTTTGAAGATAATAAGGAGGATACTGGATACTAACTAAAAGGCATGGGATTCGAAGTTAAGATTGGTTGTGTGGGTAGACAAAATTATAGTGAAGAAGGCAACTGGAAAATATCCATTTGAATTGGTGTATGGGACACAATCTAGGATGCAATTGTAGAATCTTTTGCTAGTTTGTAACTTTATTTTGCAAGAAGACTTGGATATTTATGGTCCAATGGAGGAAAGAATGGAACAGCTTGCAGAGATTGATGAAGTGAGAAGAGTTGCTCAGAAGCAGAATGTGAAGTGGCAGTCACAAATGAAGTATATTTTTGATAAAAAGGCCAAGAAGAGAAAATTTGAAAAGGATAACTTGGTGTTGATGTGGAATGCTCGGTATCAGGATAAGGGGAAGCATGGAAAGTTTGAAGCTTTATGGCTGGGTCCTTTTGTGATAACTGGTAAAGGAGGTGAGGATTCATATTTCTTGCAGAACATGTCTGGAGAGGAGCAGGAGTTTCCTGTACATGGGAATTTTGTGAAGCTTTTCTTCTCTTAAAGATCAATAGAGGGTCGAGGATTTCCAGTGCATGGACAATCTTAATAACCCTCTTTAAATGTTGTTTCCATGCACAGTAGTTTAAGAAATTTTGAAGGGTCTGGGTTTGCCAGTACATGGAAATTCTCAGGAGTTACCTTTCTAAAAGCATTGCTTTCCTTTCCATGTACAGTAGGTTAGGATCATTTCCCATTCTCCATTTGCTCCATCTTTCATACCATTCATCTATTCATTCCCTCCGTCTGCCATCACTTTCATTTTTCATCATTTGCTTGGTCTGCTCTCCCAGTTGATTTTATGGATTCTTACAGTGCTTGCACAACGACTCATCCCCAACAGGAGCCACTGTTAGAACCAAAAAAATTCAATTAAAATCCTAAGCCTTCTTATCCATTCAAGCCCATATTTGTCTATCTTTTCACAAAAATCATTTGCTTTAATCCTCGTCCATTTTTATTATGAATTTCAAATCCTTACCGCTCTCTTAATATGCATTCTGTAAGCTTTTACCACCTTACCACGATCTCCCAAAATTAGACCGTGGTATGGCAGTGGCAGTTAACAGACTGGTGTTAAGTGTTTACCGTGCTACCGCACGCGATCTAAGCATAGGCCGTGGTATTGTGGTGGGCGATGAGTATGCGGCGGCAATAAACAACGAAGCGATGGGTGGCGGTCAGTGAGAAGTTACCGCTATATCGTAACCGTTAAAATAAAGACCACGGTAATGTGGTAAAAATGATGAGGCGACAGAGATAACCGTTGGCAGCTACCGCAATACCGCTGGCAGTTAGGCCAGTGACCGCAGTAGTGCGGTGAGTGTGGGGATAGCCATCGCGGTGAACAGAGTCAAATAGGAGGAAGCGGTTAGTAGAGACAGTTACGGCGAAGGAGGCCCACCACGGTACCACAGGGGGTCATCTGATAGACCACGGTAATGTGGTAAACAACGAGGTTAACCGTCAAGGCTAGGCACAACATAATCGCAGGTGGAAAAGTCAAACCCGCGGTAGAGTGGTAAATGCAATGGAAATCATGGAAAAATAAAATAAGGGCAATAAAAAGTACAAAATGTCGATAAGATAAGAAATACAGTGGGAAAGGATAAATTGAAAAATCGAAGGCGCAATTATTGTAAGAAATATTTAATTTGTCGAAAGGCAATATAATTGAATATTTTAATCTTTGTGATAGAATTTAAACGGTTTCACCAGAATGGTGAAGGGTCATGACTCTTCAGATGTGATGTGTATATATTTTGAAAACTCGGTAATAAGGGGAGAGGGTTCTGGGAATGAGATAATGTAAAATAAGGAAAAACCTTTTGGAAAGAGTGCAATGGAGATGATTTCTTGACCGAATTCCTTTCTGATTTTTGTTGTTGTGATGTTATAACTAGCAATTTTTGTTTAGTTTTCCCCAATTTGGAGTTTTTTTGATTATTTGAGTTCAAATATCAAGTATATTTTAATACTTTAAAGTGTGTTTCTTCAATTTGTGTGATTTCATTTAATGGTGTCTGCAAGTCAGAGTTAAATTCCTTTAAGTGAATCATAGTGTCTGTGAGACTTCTTTTGGATAATTGAATGAGAGCTAAGCAAGAAAATATTTCAACACTATTTATGCTAGTCATAAATTGATGAAGTCACATGCTAGTAATTGAAACTTCATCCAGTAAAGTGTCTCCATTGCCCAGTAGAAAGAAGGCACTGATCTGCTATATCCCAGAGTAATAAATTCATTATAAATAAAGAATTGATTCAAAAAACCTTTATTTTAATTTGAGTGGTAGGGTTAGTTGTGGTGTCCTTTTTTCTATTCATGTTACTTGCCATTGTGGATAGACTGTTCAGTAGGAAGTTCATTTCAAATTTGCATATCTCATATAGGTTCACCCACCTAGGTCTAGCAGAACCTAAAGAGTAGGAGTTTTAATTGCATAATTGGCCTTGTATGTTGTCCAAGAATGTTATAAGGGCCTAGAAAACTCTTATGGTTAAAACTTGCATTTTTGAGTACCAACAGGACACAAGCTAAGCTTTACTCCTATCAAAAAAGCTTGTCTGGGAGTTGTATTTGTAGCACAAAAATTTAGACACTAAATGTTGGCTCACCAAATCAAGTTGATTGTGAAGATAGATCCACTCAAGTACCTTCTTTCTAAAGCCACTCTCATGAGACAAACAACCAAGTGGGTCATGATACTGACAGAACATGAGCACAAGTCCATCAAGGGACGGGAAATTGCAGATCAACTAGCAGAAGCTCCTATTTATGCTAAAAATCCCACTCATTTCAGAATTCCTTGATGAATCAAATTTTAGCCTAGGTGTTGCAGACCATTGGAAGATGTATTTTGATGGATCTTACACGTAACATGGATCAGGGGCAGGAATTTTCTTCATAACTCCCCAAGGAGACTGCATACCCAAATCTTACAAACTGTCATTTCCATGCACAAATAACATAGCAGAATATGAGGCTCTCATCATAGGCTTAAGGATTGCAGTACAATGCCAGATCATGGCTCTAAAGGTATATGGGAACTCTCAGCTTGTAATCAATCAGGTAAATGATGAATATCAGATAAATGATAACAAACTGACTCCATATAAGAAGTTGGTCGAGAGCCTCGAAGAGTCATTCATTGATATCACATTTGAACAGCTACCCGAAGAAAACAATAGAGCAGCCGATGTAATGGAAACAACTGGATCACTCTTGGAAATCTCGTACAACGTCACAAACAAAGAATTCCTAGTAGAGCAGCTTCTCGTACCAACAATTGAGGTACCAAAGTCTAAATTTGTGTGTGAACTAGCTGGTCTCAGTGATCCCTGGTATCATGACATTTACACCAACTTAAGAATAGGAGTATTGCCTGACGATATAACCCCAAACCTTAAACGAGCCTTCGTCAAGAATTCAACCCACTTTGTCATCCTAGGAGAAACCCTTTATCGTAGGAGCATTGAGAGAACCCTGTTGCATTTCCTGAACAACAAGGAATCCCTGACTGCATTAATTGAGGTACACAATGACATTTGTGGATCGCACTCGAGTGGTATGACCTTGGCTAAGAATTTGCTAAGAACCGGATACTACTAGCCCACAATGGAGCAGGACACACATGACTTTGTTAGAAAATATTTATAGTGTCAGTAGCATGGGGACCTTATCCATGCACCAACTCAAGAGCTCCACCCTATTGTTACACCTTGGCCCTTTTCACAACAAGGGCTCGATCTCATCAAAAAAATCACACCCACCTCATCCAACGACCACAAATTCATCATCACCACCATGGAGTACTTTACAAAATGGGTTGAAGTCATCCCCATGACCTACATAATGGGAAAGCAGATATCCAAGTTCATCTTGAACTACCTCATTTGTCGATACGGTGCTCCCCAAGCCATTATCTCAGATAATGGGACACCTTTCAAAAACTAGGATGTTCGCGATTTATGTGAAAAATTCAATATCCAACATCACTTTTCCACTCCTTACTATCCCCAAGGAAATGGAAAAGTAGAAGCTACAAATAAAACCATCTTTAAAATCCTTAAGAAGACAGTCAATGATGTTGGTCATGACTGGCATCTGCAGCTAAATCCCACCTTATGGGCCTATCATACTAGCATTCGCACACCAACAAGTTCCACCCCATTCTCCCTATTCTATGGATCAAAATCCATCTTACCCATTGAGATTGAGCTCCCATCCCTGAGAATATCATTGCAAAACCTTATCATAGATGAAGAATATAGGGTATCACGATTGAATGAGCTGGAGTTACTAGATGAATGGTGTATGGATTCCCTAAATCATCTACAAGTGTATCAAAACCGACTTAAGCGGAGTTATAACAAGAAGATCAAGAGGAGGACATTCCAAGTCAGCGAACTTGTGCTAAAAGATAATCAGAAGAACGTGCCAAATCCAGAAAGCAAATGCAAATTTGAGCCTGACTAGTTGGGACCTTTCATCATCATGGTGAGCTATAAATCAGGAGCATATCAGTTGTCAACACCTGAAGGGGAGCCTCTATATGAGCCCATGAACAACTCCCATCTCAAAAAGTTTTATGCCTAAAATCTTGCAATGTGTAGAACCAAAAATCCAATAAACTAGAAAATGTCCTGAAAAAATGGTCACCCTGATGAAAACCTGGAAAACAGGCTTCTTGGTGAAAAAAAAAAATCAAAAAATACAAAAAATCAAAAAAAGAATTGAAAATAGTAAAGAGAAAAAAAATTGTCCTCTAGTGAAAACCACTTCGGTGGCACTTTAGACAAGCACCTTGGTAAAAACCTGGAAAATAGGTGCCAAGCATAAATAAAGCACCCTCCATCCACTAGGATCTTCATGAATCACTTATCCATTACATTCCATTTATCCTTCCATCATCCATTCACATCCATACCATGCTTGATCTTGTTCTCATATCATGTTCCACCATAGTACTACTTGGCATATTCCTAAGGTCAGTTTGTCTTGCATGTATCGAAGTAGTCTATCACATGACATTGGGGGAATGTTCCTATACCTGCATCGGTTCGGATTCGTGTATATTCTTGTGATCTTCCTAAACATCATAAAATCCAAAAACATTCAAAATAATCAAAAATCCAAAAACATTCAAACAATCAAAAATCCAAAAACATTCAAAATCTAAAACATGTAAAAAATCTGAAAAAAAATTAAAAAATAGAGTCATCCAACTGAACTACGTCATCTCTAAGCTTGAACGTAGGCAAGGTTGATCTTTGATCATCCCTCGACACACCCTAGGTCAGTCCTTTACACATTTGTTGCAATGGAAATCCATTTTCCCATCTGTATCATCATCGAATCAAGTTTGTTGTCAATCAAACTACGTGGTCTCTGCATGTATAACATAGGCAAAGCTAATCTATTGATCAGCTCTTGAGACCCCTAGGATAGGTCTTTAAGTTATTATCTTGGTCTAAATCTCAAAAATACCAAAAACATTGAAAAATATGAAGATCAAAACAACCTCATAACATTTCAAAAACATCCAAAACATTTGAAAAAACCCAAAATGATGCACCTGTCTCATCTCGCTTTGACCCACAATAATCATCGTTCATAATAAATCAATCATCACCTTCATCCTTTGGTGAGTCAGTCAGAAGCAAGTTTAGCAGGTTCCAAAGTGAACACCCTAATCATCAAAAGTCTCAAGTCTAGGTCAGTAAGCAAGCAAGTTGATCAACTCTAAGTATCAATAGCTTATCATTCAATCAATCTCATCAAAATTTGATCACAACATGTCCTAGGATGAATCCTTCCCATGATGGATATCAGCATTAGGTATCACATTAGTTTAGTCTTGGCTAGCGGTATGAAGAACATTAGCTTGTTTGTTTACTTTATCTTGGTCTTTTTGACTTATCTTATTTTGTGCTCATTCCAAGGACCTCTCGATGATTCCTAATCAAAATAGGTTTAGAGAGAAAGGAATGGGGCAACAATCATTATCTTTTTTATATCTAATGTGCTTGTTGGATATTCTTATAAAATAACTTGGTGAATACTTTCTTTGTTAGGTGCATACTAGCAAGGTTTCTATATTTCAAGTGTGAACAAGAATACTCCTATTTGTTTGTCGAGTCAAATTCCATCGCATTGGGTACAATTCCATCTTGGTTCTTTATACCATGATGCATCGTACCTGTGTTTGTTATCAAACATAAAGTAATTGGCCATTTTAAAATCCCAACTCTTGGTAAGCAAATCATCATCATCTCTAATAAAGTAGGCTTGTTGGACCCTCTTGTCATCATTCTTTTATTCTTATTCTTCTATCTTTACTAACATTTCTATCCAAAATTAATGTGTTATATCAAAATATACGCGAGGCTACCCATGGTCGATGGTTGTCTATGCATCATCAAAATTGTCTACATCAAATATATGATATTTCGAAAGAATTATCTTTCATCCTCTGATCAGTAGAACCACTCCTCTCGTATTTTTATCGCGATCTCGATCAAAAAATTAGCATTTTTGCCTGATCTCTCGAGGGGGAAATATACTAGCATAATCCTTATTGTTGGGGCAACAGTGGGGCATCCAGAAAAATAGAGAATTTTTTGAATTTGGATCACAACAGTTTATTCTTTGAACCAACGCAACAAGTGCATTGCTTCAAAGAGGAGCAAAATGTAGACATGAAAAATTGACCGACACACTTGATCCTGATTACTAACATAATTTTGTCCTAAATCATACTCTCAGCTTATCATCACTCTTCATCCATTAATTAAATAAATTATTATTTATCTAATTAAGTCATTCTCCCCTGTTGATTAAATTAATCAATTTAATTTAATTAACCCTCATATCTCTCTTTAATTAAATAATTTATTTTATTCAAATAATCTCTAAAGTCATCTCATTTAAATTAAATAAATTTATCTTTATTTGATTTAAAACTAACACCATTCTCTTTAATTAAATAAATCAAACTTTATTTAATTAAGTCTAAAATCATTATTCCTCTCATTTTGATTTATTTAA
This sequence comes from Sequoiadendron giganteum, assembly GCA_007115665.2. NCBI lineage: Eukaryota > Viridiplantae > Streptophyta > Pinopsida > Cupressales > Cupressaceae > Sequoiadendron > Sequoiadendron giganteum. Next base: position 44,274,068 of record CM021109.1, read on the forward strand.
ATCTTGAAATCCAAGTCAAAAAGGTCAAATCAGCTAATCCCGCTCTTAATTAATCAAATCTTGATTAATGTTAATCCTAATCACTTCAATCTTCTAGATTTTGCAACTTGCACAATAAATCAATTTATTTGATTTATTAAATCATCAATTTCCATTCCAAAGGGCATCTTTTGTGGAATATTCTTCCAATTCAAAAATCCCTCCAAAAGGGATGGGTACTTCCAACAAGGCATTTAGGACCTCTTACATGTCCTTAGCCTTGAGCCAAGTGACATTAACTACATCTTTCTTCCCTCTAAACATGTCATTTCATCATATTCAAATTTGAATCTAATAGCATTTATGGGCACACTCATCAAAATGTACTCATTCCTCCTCCAATCACATGAGGACAAGTGGCCTTCTCTCATTGGTTGGTCTTTTTTCCCACATTCATCCAAATCCTTCAATCTTCCATTCTTCAAATCTATAAATGAGAGACTCTTCCTCTCACTGATGATCCACAATTTGAATGCAAAGTTATTATCTTCACATTAGAGCAATCTCATACATTTCTTGAACATTTGCCATCACCATAGCTAGAGTATTTGCAAGTTTTCTCAAGGAATCACATTGTTCTTCACCATCAAGTGGATCAAATCATCAAATCTTACAAAGGAGTTGGGAAAGGGACAATTTCTACACATAATTGGCATGAACTCCCTCATGGGATCAAGTGTTTGCATTATTGAAATAGGATTTAACTTAGTTTTTTGTATTGATCTTCATTCATTTCCTACTTTGAATATTTGTAGATGGATTTCATGGGGAATTCCTACTCTAACTTTCATATTGATCTAATATTGTGCTTGTTTGCCATGTTTGTGCAGGTCTAGGATTAGGGTTCACAGAAGGTATGTCAAAAATGACCTTCATTCGAAGATTGAAAATATTAAAAAACCTTTGAATGAAGGGATTTCCAAAAATAGAAAAAAAAAAGGGATCTTCGAACAAAGGTCCATTTTCATTCCTTTTATGGAATTTTTTAGAAAATGAATAAAAGGATCTTCATTTAAAGGTCCTTTTTTCATTTTTGAATTTACCTTTATTCAAAGGGTTTTTTACATTTTTTTTGTGGGAACGACATAACTTCAAACAAAGGTCCTTGAATACCTTTAAAAAAAGGGCCTTAGGTAGACACTTTTAAGGTTTGCTTCAAATTTTCCCTAGAAATTCCAGTTTCAAACCTCAGGTTGGACCTTCAAATGGACTTAACTTGACAAGATAGTTTGCAAGATCATAGTCCTCGAGATGATATTTCCAACAATTATAATTTCAATATGCTTTTGTTTTATTATGTGTTTATTTTCTATTTTTATTGAACATATGTTTTTCACCGAACATCAAGTTCTTTTTTCTACACGTGGAAAAATAGTAAAATATTGAAAAAAATTCAAAAAATATTTGTGCACCAGGTATTGATGTCCTTGTTTCAGCAAAAAAAATGAAATTTGATATATACAAAACAAGTTATGCATTACAACATACACCTATGTCCAAATTATAACTACCTTGACCTCAAAAATTAATTAAAAATAAAAATATACAACAAAAAATTATGAAAAAGTATCCATGCACCAGATATTGATGTTACAAATCTATATTTTATAAATTAGAATTTGATCCTTTCTAGAGAAAAAGTTGTGTTACAACATAAATGTCACTTTTTCAAAATGCTTATTATAAAAAAATAAGTTGTTAAAAGTTACATTAAAAAATTCATAATTAATTTCAAAAATAAATAAATAAATATATCTAGAATCTACACACAAATCATCATAAGTCACTACTTTGCATCATCTTCAAATTCTTAACAGTTTAGTTGATATAGGCCTTAGAAAGTGAAGATTTAATTAAAAATGTTGATTTCAATGTCCTACTTTGGTAAAAAGGCAAGACTCATTATTGTGGGATTACCTCATTTATTGTTGGATGATCTTTTGGCCAATGAGTTGTACCAACAATTTTCACATTATGTCTAATCCTTTCACAAATTGGACACATATTCCGAGATTGAGATGAATACCAAGTTTTGGAAGGTTCACTAAATTGCTTCTCATAATTCTTTCCTTTATGGTATGTTTTCTTTGCATGATCTTCCTCACTAGGTTCTTGGCTTAGAGACTCTTCTTTCTAAAGTAGATTCACTAGCTTCTCAAAACTAGGTGTCTATTCTATGACATTCAAAATTATCACAAACACTTTGTATTTGAAAGAGAGTTCTCACATAATAATAGGCACCAAGATAGCATCGTCAATTTTTTCACCCAATTCTTGTAGTGAAGCTCTAAACTCAACTTCATCCTTTTGAGAAATAATTCTAATTGTTCTCCATTCTTTTTTTTTAGACTATATAACTAATTCTACAAATTTAGAATCTAATTATAATTATTTGCCTCATACACTATCCTTAGCTTGTCCCATGCATCTTTGGTTTTGGAAAAGTCTTTGATAAAGGGTTGAACTTCATTAGATATGTTGAACATACTGATTAATTTTCCCTTCTTATCAACTTTACCCAATTTTCTTTGTTCATCAACATCATTTGCATATCGTGTAGTGGTACCGCCAACCACATGCCAAACTCCTTCAAACTCGAGTTGAGTTATGAGTTTGGTATTCCATGCGGATCTCGTGTAGCAACTAGGAATCTGAAAGAATAGATTTAAGGGAACTACTTTTCATTTTATGAGAAAATAAGATGCAATCTTATCCTATTACTGAGTTGAACAATTAAAATATCTATAGAAACTGGTTTCAAAATAGCCTTACTAGCCTATTTTGAAGCTCTCCATAGTCTAGGTTCAAATGAGATTGATGGCACTTTGGCATGATTTTATGGAAAACATAACATTAAAAATACAAATACATTTAAATATTGGCTTACCTATAGCTAAGGAATTAATTCCCATACCATCAACCTTTCCTCTATCATTCAGAATCTCTAGAAAGGTTGGAGTATGCATAGTAATTAAAATTACAAGAGTTAGATTTAATATGCACATATGCAATATGGAGCAACAATGCATATGTATAGGATTTTAACATGGGTGAACCACCTTCAAAGTAAAGTAACCAAACAAGTTTGTAGGCCCCCAACCCCTCTAATGTAGAAGATAACCACCAAAAACAACTTTGACATAAATTTGTAAACAAGAACAAGAAAGCATGATTGTCATAAAAATAATTGTAGAGGTGGTGTTGATATCAACCACACCTTTATCACCTCTAAATCAAGAGGCCACAAGAAAATGGATCTAAATCTATAATCACCATAACACCATATACAAAAATAATTGAATCTCAAATCTTAACTTATAGCTAATTTAACAGGCACAATATGACCTCCAAATTTTATTGGGCAATGTAAAATCCCATACTCCTTGAATCACCATGGTTAAATAAGACCAATCAAAACAATTTATATAGAGATGAAGCATTAGAACTTGTTACATAGGCTGTGAAAGTGAAGTTTTTTTGCTTAGCATAACTATGGAGGAACCTCTATTCCTTTACAACCTACAATTTATGCCAAATTATTCTTTCTCTCATATGACAAAATGTTTGGATCTTGCTCCATCGCTTTCATCAACAATATGCAGGGGATTTTCTTTATCAAGAAACTTTACATACTTATTTTTTAGGGAAAAGTCGAGTCGTCTTAGGGGAGAGGACCTAGTAGTTGTGCACCCTAACTTCACGCTTCTCAAAATCCTACATGGAAATTTCAAATCACTCCATTTTTTTATACAAGCTTAAATGGAAAGTCCCCTACTTATAACTTTCGTTTCAAGGGCACATCATCAAATATGATTCCATATTAGTATGCTTTTTGTCAAGGTATCCAAAAAGGCCCAAAAAAAAGTGCTACCAACACTTGTGCATTCACATCATGAGTAGTTGAGCACTAATGTGGCATCACATGATTGGTTGCTTTTTATATCAAAGGGATACTATCACAAATATTGGGAATTATATTAACTACTACTATCACAACTATTCAAACATGCTCAACTACTAGGTCCTCTCCCCTATATAGATCCATGATATTCTCTCACACATTTCATTTTCTTGTATCGTTTAAAATGTGATGTAACACCCTTCCGTTTTGCTTTCTAGACTAGACAGTCTGTCCTTGTTTTTTTTTTATTTATGTTTCTGGATATTCAGATACTTTGTCTTGTGTGTGTATTTGATCACTATTTATAGAGCGACGACCTATTTTATGTGATGTGATTTGGTTTATTTGATGTTTTAGTTTACATGTTTTAATTGGTGTGATGATGTTAGTGGATATAACATGCTAGTGTATATGAGAATATTTGATGTATGATGGAAGTGTCAGTTATGATGATTGTATTGGTGAAGGGGACAGGTTCACATCACTCGCTTGCGAGCACCCTACGATTCCATGATTTCCTCTTCATAGTGTGTATTTTATGTTGTTTATATTATATGATGTTGGTTACTATGTTTTTCAGGTTTACAGGTACATGGCATCGACTCCACCTAGTTTCACAAGTTTGAACATGTTGATCCAACAGTCAAGTTGAATGGGAGATAGTAGCTAGGTAACTGTGTCAAGCCTACACCCTAGCCTTAGTGTGTCATCAGTCGTGTGTGTCAAGTCACTATTTGTCATGTTTTAATATTATTCATTTCTAAAAGGATTCTTGATTTGGAAATAATTATTTAGAACTATTGCATTAAATCATGTTGATGGTTATTTAATTAAAATTATGCCTTGTTGATCGAAGTTATTATTTAAATTAATTAATTAGATTTAATTTATTTAATTAATTAAATTAATTAATTAAATGGGATGTAAGGAAATTAAAAGAAAGAAAAGAATTAAAATTAATTTTGGAAGTTTATTTCAACTTGTGGGAATTAAATTAGAAGTTGAAATTGAATTTTAAAAAGAAAGTTAGTTTTCAAAATATTGGAGTAATATAATATTTTAAATCTATATATTGCATGCAAAATTAGATTTGGTTGTTGAAGATATTTTCAATTATGCCAACATGTGAAAGTTTAATTAATTAGAAGAGTTTGTTGCAAATTCATTCACTGAGAGAATTTTGGAGAAAAAAAAACTTCTTCAGGTTTGAGAGGATATTTTTCGAAAAAAATTGCATAGAGAATGGTTTGAAGAAATTTTTGGCTGTAGAATTGATTTGGGAAAATCCTGTTGAAGTTGGTTGTGCTTTTGGATTGTTTGCTTGCTTGGATTCATTGCACGATTGAAGATAAATTGTGAGATCTTTGGAGGAAGCTCTGCATCAAAAATCTTCTTTTCCTGTAGCTTCAACACCAGGTTTTATATTGTGGTTTATTGTTCTTGAATTGTTTAAATTAAATTGGTAGTGATTAAAGAATTGCTTGTTAAATTCATTTAGGAATAGAAATTAATTATTTAGGTTTTGAAAGTTTTGTTTTTCTTGTGAAATTTCTTCAGGGAAATTGTGAAAACCTTTGTAGAATTTAATTTATATGAGGAAATGGTTAATTTTGTTATTTAAATCAAACCTAGAGGTTGAACAACACATTAGATCTATTTTAGACAATTTAAACCTCTGTAGAAAATCAATTTATTTATTAAACCTCTATAGATATTGCAGTGAAGAAAACTAGAGGATTTGAAAGCTTTTGGGAGTAACTTAATTTCCTTTTAAGTTTTATTGTTCTTTTATTGTTTAAGAATTCAAGAAAATGGATTAAAAGAATCAGCGTTGAAACTCTGTGAAATTTGTTGTTCTTTGGAAAAAATTGCATAATTTCACATGTAGGTGAATATTTCTTAAAATTTTCCAAATTTGTTTATTATAATTAATCTGTTTATATATATATATAAGAGTTTCTATATATATATATAATATATCTATATACAATTTTTATGTTGATAGAAATTCTGGTTTTTAAATTTATTATTCGTCGTTTGTACGGTGTCCTTGGTTGAGGGTTGTTATAATCGAAATTTTTTATTTTAATGTTTTTGCCAGTTGTTATTTTATTGGGTGCCAATCTTTTGTTGGGGGAGGCATGGGAGGCGTTGCCTCCACAGCCGCCCCCATGAGGGGATGACTGTGGAGGGAGACCTCTGCAGCCCCCTCCCCAAGCCTTCTTATGGCGCGACCAAGGTGGAAGAGGGTTGGCTATGACAGCCGCCCCTCCACACAATGCAGACCTTAGCACAGTGAGTGTGTTGTGCGCCCGCCCAACCAAAAGGGTTATACCCTGCTATCAATGGAAATTATGGATGAATGAATCCGCAAGAAACAAAAACTGTTCTCTTAAATTTTGGATTTTGACCTTATCTGGTATATTTATTATATATGTATATTTTATAATATATATACATTATGTATATATATGTTAAAATGTATATACATAATGTGTATATATATTAAATAGGTATATATATATTAAATATATATAGATAATAAAATGATTAATAAATAGTGTGTATATTTGTATATTTAAAAAAAAAAAAAAAAGATTTGAAACATTTTAGTTGGATTTAAATGTTTAAATAACATAAGTATTTGAATAATTATTTATTGAATATTAATATATTTTGTTAAATAATGTATTTGTTTAGTAAAGTATATTAATATATATTTGATGCATATTTATTACATAAGTATTTTCAGTTGGAGTATACTCAATGTTAAATTTGTTTGATTTAGACGCATGTAATGGAGTTTTGCACAGAGATTTTAAAAAAATAGATTTGAATGCATGGTTAATTAGATAAGGAAAAATATATTTTATTATACATTGAAGAAATTGCATGTTTGAAAGGAAAATTGAATGAGGTATAAGTTTTGGTTAAAAAATTGGAAAGATTTACTTGCATAGATTTATGTTGATTTAAAAGTTAATTAAGGAGTTGTTTGTATTGATGAGGCAATTAATTATTTTATTTATTAATTTCTATTAAATTAATTAAATCATTGTGATTGGAATATGAAAGAGATGGATTTAATATATCCAAAATAGTAATATCCTCGAGATTGCCTTTTAGATTTATTTTCCTCGTATTTCACAAAGGGTTGTGAGTTTAAAATTGTTTAAGATTCCCTATTATGGAAATGGAAAAGGGTTATATGATAATTTGAGTTAACCCAGTTATTGTGTCTCTGACTTTGTCAATGTTCCTATTGTTTGAGGATGGATTTGGGAAATCCAAATATTAGATTTGAATTATGACTTGAATGCTTTTGTAGCTATGTCGTCAATTTGTGTTTTGGGATCTGGGATTAAGTGTTAGTCCAAAATTGTAAGTCTTCCAGAAGATCTTAGAAGATGAGGGTTGTCGATTCATTATGTCAACCAGTTGTTTTTCCCTTGGGTAGTGCATGGTGTCTTTACAATATTTACCCGATTTCCACGAACGGGGTTGTTTTGTACCTCCTATGAAAGGAGTGGACTATGTGCTTGTTTCCTCCAAGATGTTTGGAGTGAGTTCTATTATTTGTCCTCCTAGAGATGAAGTGCTTTTGATACCTAGGTTGTATGCACTTGTGATTCCCTTGGTGATTAGATTGTTTGTGTGTGTTGTCAAATAGAAGAGTGGCTTCCAGTAGGGGCCAAAGCCCATAAGAGGTAAGATTTGGGTAACCTATGCAAGTAGTTTAATCAAATGATAACTAAAATTGTAATGAAAATTTGGGGAGTACTACACACTAAAAAATATAATTTCTAGCCTCACTCATAGTCGCAAGTGCTAGTTAAGGCTTGGAGTGAGTGGGAAGGCCTAAAATGGCATGGTCATCTATCTTGTTAGAACGAGAGGTAATTGATTCCGCATTAGCAAGTATGAGGGTTGAGGGTCGGTAGAGGTCACCAGGAACACCGGAGCCTATGAAGATCCGCTGAGGGTAACTTATTATGAGTTGTGCGATGACAGTCTGTCTAGGACAACTGTTTGGTATTTGTTTTATGTGTATGGTTCTTTGAAAATACTTGGTCTATCTTATGTTTGGAAGCAATGTGACCTATGTCAGTGATGTGAGAGTTGTTCTTATTTAGTTCATTTGGTTGGTTGTGTCAGTATGATTCAGTATGAGTCTGCCTTTCGTTAGAGGTTGTAGATCTTTGTCCATGTTATGTGGTTACTATCTCCTAGCATGGGGGGTGGGCCTTTGGGTACCACTTGGTTGGGTGGAACATGCACCATACACCATTGGGTTCCCTTTATCTTCAGTACTTGGTGGCGAGACATCTAGATGGACAGCTCGCGGTTCTTGTTGTAATTTCTTGCATTGTAATATTTCTATTTGTAAAAGTTATTTTATCCCTCTTATGTTATGAGGTGGAGTTATGTAAATTGTAATAAATTTGTACTATTGCCTCATTCTGGGAATGAGTGATGTAACTATTCAATTAAGTAAATGATTATGAAATTGTATCTTGGTTGTTTATCTTATTATGTTATGTTGTATCCTTATGTCGCATGATGCTCATTTCGTAAAGTTATTAAATGCTATGGTTATGTAGTTATGTGGGTTTAAGTAATCCCAAACTTGTAGCCTTAGAGGTTGTTGTTGATTAGTAAGTGAACGTGTAAGTTAATTACATTTAAAAAAAAAAAATTGGTTCGCTTAAGTCGTTAATTACAACTTCCTTTAGGGTTACTTGGCAGGACATTACACATGGTATCAAAGCCTAGGTTTAAACATTGGGTGCTCTGGGATTATGATGTACCCATTAAGCTTAGTTGTGTAGGTTTCCCAAGTGTACCTTGTCTAATACCTTTTTGTGTCTGTGTAGGAGTATGCCTCCTAGACGCGGACAAGGCAGAGGATGAGGACGTGGCCGGGTAGGCAATCGCGAGGGGATTCAGCATGACTCGTCACCTCATGTTACACTTATACCTGAGCAGGAGGAACATCAGGCCTCACAGAATGGTCGAGGGGATGGTGGTGGATAGCCGGATCCTCCAGGGATCGAAGCTGCACGTAGAACTCTTGAGGAGGCTTTGGCATTCCTAGGTTCGAGACAGGCAATACCAGAGGTTAACCCTATTGTGAGGATAGTTACAGCACAGTCAGAGATGTTTGCCTCTGCTTATATGAGAGATTTGATTCGGTCACAACCACCTCGGTTTGACGAAGTTGGCAGTGGTTTAGAGGTCTAGACTTGGCTGATAGATCTTGACCGATGTTTTTCTATGCATCCATTTGATAGTAATACTAAAGCGCGGTGCGCTATTATGCACCTGCAAGGGTTTGCGGCCACTTGGTGGAGACTTAAGGAGAAGAAGCTCCACATTGACATGACTTCTCTGTCTTGGGAGATTTTCCTTGAGTGGTTCAGAGCCCGTTTTCTTTCTGACCATTGGCGTCAGCATAGGGGTGATGAGTTCCATGCCTTACGACAGTTATCCATGACCGTAGATCGGTATGAGAGACGTTTCTACGAACTTAAATAGTTTGCAGGAATAGAAGATGATGAGGGGATGCTCGTGCAACATTTCATCAGGGGTTTGAATGCCCGAATTAGTGGTGGTGTGTGGGTCTTTGATCCCAAATCTATGGAGACAGCTATGGAGAAAGCACGGCTTGTCGAGGAGAACTTGACTATGGCACTAGGAGGTCATTCAGGTGTGCAGATTGCTAGTGGTTCAGGAGTTGGTTCTAGTGCACGACGAGGTCAGACTCGGGGAGTTGGATCACCGATGATTCAACAGGAGCCTACTCAGAGTGGGCAACAACAGAGTGTGCTTGGAAAGCATAAGGACTCACAGACGTATCAGGATGATGGTGGTTCTTCGCCTAGAAGGAACTAGAACTGGTGGAGAAATAAGCACAATCGACAGGTATAGCCAGCCCAGAGTTTATAGTCTATGGCTGATTAGGGTAGTATGGAGCAATCTACTGCACCAATAGGAGGCAATGGGTTTGGTCATAACATTAGGTGTTACTCTTATGGTCAACAGGGCCACCTTGCTACGAATTGTCCGTATCGAAGCACTTTTGGATTTGGTTAGGGGCCAACAGTTTCAGAGCCGACAGTAGGGGATGCAGGCAGGTCTCATCATGTTTATGATGTGATTGATAACCGTCAGTCCGGATATCAAGGTATTGTAGTTGAGAATTCTAGTGTTGGTCGAGCAGTGCAGGATACTCGTCCTCAGGGGTCGAGGTTTTGATTTTATGCAGTTTATTGAGGGAGTTATATCCCTACTTGTGTGCAGGCTTCTAGGAGTAAGCCTAACCCTTGGGGGGAGAATGTAACACCCATCCATTTTGCTTTCTAGACTAGATAGTGTGTCCTTGTTTTTCTTTGATTTATGTTTCTAGATATTTGGATACTTTGTCTTGTGTGTGTATTTGATCGCTATTTATAGAGCGACGACCTATTTTATGTGATGTGATTTGGTTTATCTGATGTTTTAGTTTACATATTTTAATTGGTGTAATGATGTTAGTGGATATAACATGTTAGTGCATATGAGAATATTTGATGTATGATGGAAGTGTCAGTTATGATGATTTTATTGGTGAAAGGGATAGGTTCGCATCACTCGCTTGCAAGTGCCCTGTGATTCCGTGATTTCCTCTTCATGGTGTGTATTTTATGTTGTTTATATTATGTGATGTTGGTTACTATGTTTTCAGGTTTGTAGGTACATGGCATCGACTCCACCTAGTTTCACAGGTTTGAGCATTTCGATCCAACGGTGAAGTTGAATGGGAGATAGTAGCTAGGTAACTTGTGTCAAGTCTACACCCTAGCCTTAGTGTGTCATCAGTCATGTGTGTCGAGTCACTATTTGTCATGTTTTAATGTTATTCATTTCTGAAGGGATTCTTGATTTGGAAATAATTATTTAGAATTATTGCATTAAATCATGCTGATGGTTATTTAATTAAAATTATGCCTTGTTGATCGAAGTTATTATTTAAATTAATTAAATAGATTTAATTTATTTAATTAATTATATTTAATTTATTTAATTAATTAAATCTAATCCATGGGGATTTAGTTATTAAATAATTAAATGGGATGTAAGGAAATTAAAAGAAAGAAAAGAATTAAAATTAATTTTGGAAGTTTATTTCAACTTGTGGGAATTAAATTAGAAGTTGAAATTGGATTTTAAAAAGAAAGTTAGTTTTCAAAATATTGGAGTAATATAATATTTTAAATTTATATATTGCATGCAAAATTAGATTTGGTTGTTGAAGATATTTTCAATTATGCCAACATGTGAAATTTTAATTAATTAGAAGATTTTGTTACAAACTCATTCAGGGAGAGAATTTTGGAGAAAAAAAAACTTCTTCAAGTTTGAGAGGATATTTTTTGAAAAAAATTGCAAAGAAAATGGTTTGAAGAAATTTTTGGCTGTAGAATTGATTTGGAAAAATCCTGTTGAAGTTGGTTATGCTTTTGGATTGTTTGTTTGCTTGGATTCACTCCACGGTTGAAGACAAATTGTGAGATCTTTGGAGGAAGTTATGCATCAAAAATCTTATTTTCCTGTAGCTTCAACACCAAGTTTTATTCTGTGGTTTATTGTTCTTGAATTGTTTAAATTAAATTGGTAGTGATTAAAGAATTGCTTGTTAAATTCATTTAGGAATAGATATTACTATTTGAGAATATAAATTAATTATTTAGGTTTTGGAAGTTTTGTTTTTCCTTGAAATTTCTTCAGGGAAATTGTGAAAACCTCTGTAGAATTTAATTTATTTGAGGAAATGGTTAATTTTGTTATTTAAATCAAACCTAGAGGTTGAACAACACATTAGATCTATTTTAGAAAATTTAAACCTCTATAGAAAATCAATTTATTTATTAAACCTCAGTAGAAATTGTGGTGGAGAAAACTAGAGGATTTGAAAGCTTCTGGGAGTAACTTAATTTCCTTTTAAGTTTTATTGTTTAAGAATTCAAGAAAATTGATTAAAAGAATCAGTGTTGAAACTCTATGAAATTTGTTGTTCTCTGGAAAAAATTGCATAATTTCACCTGTAGGTGAATATTTCTTAAAATTTTCCAAATTTGTTTATTATAATTAATCTGTTTATATATATATATAAGAGTTTCTATATATATATAATATATCTATATACAATTTTTATGTTGATAGAGTTTCTATTTTTATGAGGGGACGATTGTGGAGGGAGACCTCCGCAGCCCCATCCCCAAGCCTTCTTATGGCGTGGCCAGGGTGGGAGAGGGTTGGTTGTGACAACCGCCCCTCCCCACAATGCAGACCTTAGCACAATGAGTGTGTTGTGTGCCCGGCCAACCAAAAGGGTTATACCCTTCTATCAATGGAAATTGTGGATGAATGAATCCGCGTGAAACAGAAACTGTTCTCTTAAATTTCAGATTTTGACCTTGTCTGGTATATTTATTGTATATGTATATTTTATAATATATATATACATTGTGTATATATATGTTAAAATGTATATACATAATGTGTATATATATTAAATAGGTATATATATATATATATATATTAAATATATATAGATAATAAAATGATTAATAAATATAGTGCGTATATTTGTATATTTAAAAAAAAAAAAAGATTTGAAACATTTTAGATGGATTTAAATGTTTAAATAACATAAGTATTTGAATAATTATTTATTGAATATTAATATATTTTGTTAAATAATGTATTTGTTTAGTAAAGTATATTAATATATATTTGATGCATATTTATTACATAAGTATTTTCAGTTGGAGTATACTCAATGTTAAATTTGTTTGATTTAGACGCATGTAATGGAGTTTTGCATGGAGATTTTAAGAAAATAGATTTGAATGCATGGTTAATTAGATAAGGAAAAAGATATTTTATTATACATTGAAGAAATTGCATGTTTTGAAAGGAAAATTGGATGAGGTATAAGTTTTGGTTAAAAAATTGGAAAGATTTACTTGCATAGATTTATGCTGATTTAAAAGTTAATTAAGGAGTTGTTTATATTGATGAGGCAATTAATTATTTTATTTATTAATTTCTATTAAATTAATTAAATCATTGTGATTGGAATATGAAAGAGATGGATTTAGTATATCCAAAATAGTAATATCCTCGAGATTTCCTTTTAGATTTATTTTCCTCGTATTTCGCAAAGGGTTGTGAGTTTAAAATTGTTTAAGATTCCCTATTATGGAAATGGAAAAGGGTTATATGATAATTTGAGTTAACCCAGTTATTGTGTCTTTGACTTTGTCAATGTTCCTATTGTTTGAGGATGGATTTAGGAAATCCAAATATTAGATTTGAATTATGACTTGAATGTTTTTGTAGCTATGTCGTCAAGTTGTGTTTTGGGATATGGGATTAAGTGTTAGTCCAAAATTGTAAGTCTTCCAGAAGATCATAGAGGATGAGGGTTGTCGATTCATTATGTCAACCAGTTGTTTTTCCCTTAGGTAATGCATGTTGTCTTTTCATTATTTACCCGGTTTCCACGAACGGGGTTGTTTTATACGTCGTATGAAAGGAGTGGACTATGTGCTTGTTGCCTCCAAGATGTTTGGAGTGAGTTCTATTATTTGTCCTCCTAGAGATTAAGTGCTTTTGATACCTAGGTTGTATGCATTTTTGATTCCCTTGGTGATTAGATTGTTTGTGTGTGTTGTTGAATAGAAGAGTGGCTTCCAGTAGGGGCCAGAGCCCATAAGAGGTAATATTTGGGTAACCTATGCAATTAGTTTAATCAAGTGATAACTAAAATTGTAATGAAAATTTTGGGGAGTACTACACACTAAAAAAGATAAGTTCTAGCCTCACTCATAGTCGCAAGTGCTAGTTAAGGCTTGGAGTGAGTGGGAAGGCCTGAAATGGCATGGTCATCTATCTTGTCAGTACGAGAGGTAGTTGATTCCGCATTAGCAAGTATGAGGGTTGAGGGTCGGTAGAGGTCACCAGGAACACCGGAGCCTATGAAGATCCGCTGAGGGTAACTTATTATGAGTTGTGCAATGACACTCTGTCTAGGAAAACTATTTGGTATTTGTTTTATGTGTATAGTTATCTGAACATACTTTATCTATCTATGTTTGGAAGCAATGTGACGTATTTCAGTGATGTGAGAGTTGTTCTTGTTTAGTTCATTTGTTTGGTTGTATCAATATGAGTCAGTCTTTGGTTAGAGGTTGTAGATTTTTGTCCATGTTATGTGGTTACTATCTCCTAGCATGGGGGGTGGGCCTTCGGGTACCACTTGGTTGGGTGGAACATGCACCATACACCATTGGGTCCCCTTTGTCTTTAGTACTTGGTGGCGAGACATTCGAATGGACAGCTCACGGTTCTTGTTGTAATTTCTTGCATTGTTATATTTCTATTTGTATAAGTTATTTTATCCCTCTTATGTTATGAGGTGGAGTTATGTAAATTGTAATACATTTGTACTATTGCCTCATTCTGGGAATGAGTGATGTAACTATTGAATTAAGTAAATGATTATGAAATTGTATCTTGGTTGTTTATCTTATTATGTTATGTTGTATCCTTATGTCGCATGATTTTTATTTTGTAAAGTTATTAAATGTTATGGTTATGTAGTTGTGTGGATTTAAGTAATCCCAACCTTATAGCCTTAGAGGTTGTTGTTAATTAGTAAGTGAATGTGTAAGTTAATTACACTTTAAAAAAAAAAAAAGTTGGTTCGCTTAAGTCGTTAATTACAACTTCCTTTAGGGTTACTTGGCGGGGCATTACATGTGAAGCATGGAAACCAGTAGATTGTGCGACTACCAGACACACCATGAAAGTTTGGATGTATTAAGAATGGTAGTACTATGTGAATTGAACCAAATAGACATGAAAATCTAGTTCTACCTTTCAGATTTGTAGGTCTCTTTATTTCTTCCTTAGATCTCTCACTTCTCAACAAGTCTTGTAGAACATGAGAGTTATGCTCAAGACAACACCACACTTTCATTGTGTCGCTCTGATACCATATCAAAGGATGGATATCTAATTTCTATTACAAGAATAGGAATTTATACATATAAAAAAATCATGAATTTGGAACTCTTGGGTTCAATAAGCAAACTAAAAACCAACAAATAGTATCCTAAATAGACTAAAAAACTATAACAAACTAGTTGCAAGGTGTTAATAATGAAATATTATAACACATCACATAGCAATCATGATCTGGAAACTTTTAGACTGATATATAAACTACTAGACTTGATAAAATAACCATAGATAATTTTACCTGTTAAACATATACATGTTTAAAACTTGATTTAGGTTATATTTGATCAAGACAGTTTCTTAAAAGATCTAAGAGAAAAAAAATGTCAAACTTTGACACAACAATTTGTGGAATCTGTGACATCTAAGAATGTCTCATTTATGCCTACAAGTGGATCTTGAGCTTGTCTACAATAACCTATCTCAATTTTTTGCCAACTCCAAATCAATTGGCCATGTCAACAATGCATACATTCTTGCAAAATACCTTAGTGACATTTAGTGTAATGGTATGAATAGCCATAATTTTTCTTCCACACCTCAATAAACCAAACCAATAATTAAAGCATGTTAGGGTGAGCCAATGAATGCTTGTGGAGACCTCATTTTATTTCATAGGCCTATGGAATCTTTTGGCCTACATTGAACCAATAGACTCTCTTAAGAGATATGACCATAAAATTGTCAAAATTTGACACAACGATTCTTATAAAATCTATGGCACCTAGGAATGTCTCGTTTGTTCCAACAAATGGATGTCAAGCTTGTCTACAATAACTAATTTATTTTACTTGTATCAAATAATTTTTACCTCATTAAGTGACTTGTATCTATCTTCAATATTGTCAATGAATCTATTTTTCCTATTAAAATTGACATTTTCACCATTTAGTGGAATGGTGGCATATGATAAATCCATTTGTATTCTCCTCCCAATAGATTCAACCCACTTTCTAGAAAATAGCATTCCCCATTTAGGAGGGCAATCCACTATAATAAAATCCATTGCGAAAACCTTACCCAGACAGGCAGCCAGTTGGAATTCTACATTACTCACCAATCCAATTATAATCACTTCCCTATAATCCATAGTAAAACATTTTCCATAGGAATTAGACACTTGCATACCAAGTTCATTCATACCTCAAGTGGCATGACATTTCTAGATGTACCTGAATTGAGAATGCAATTATTTGGTCCTCCTTTTCTGCATATGATCTTCACCTATCCTCTCCAATCTACATACATTAAACACATATCACTCACAATAATCTTCTGCCTTTTTTTCTCATGCATTCATTCCATTCTTTTCATGGTCGATAGGCTGCCATGTATTTGCATATTGCATTCAATTTTTTTTATCTTAGCTATGCAGCCTTCTCCCTCTTTATTCTCTCCCCTGTCATGCTAACCTTTCCTCTTCCCATCGTGGCATGTTCCCCTCTTTTCTAATTTCATTACTATTTGTTTTAATTTCTAGGTTTTTTCTACGTGGCCCCTCATAATCACCTTTTGGGTGCTGAAAATTTAAATTTTAAACCACTTTTGGAAGTATGTGGCCACAATAGCATGTGTCACTTGCTAATAAATTCCATCCATGAGAATTTTAAATGAAATGATTGAGATTTTGCAATGCTTTTACTACATTTTGGGAAAATATTAAATACATGGATCTTGGCAAAAATCTCCATCAAAGGTCACACAACCACCTTTCACATTTCCAATCTAGTGAACATTTGTACCCCCTCCAAAAGTCATGTTTCTATCTTGAATCAATCTCTCATTCTTATCCATTTGAAGATTTAGATCAATATCAGTTTCAACAATTATTGATCCATAAAATTCACTTTTTTGTTACAAAACATTCCAACCATCTACCTAACAATGTATTTATTTTATCTATTTTTTTCTTCACAATATTTTTTGGATGATGTGGATTGTCAGTTTGTTCGAATACTCCTACATCGTATATCCTCTTTCTCTCTCATCTCTTCTTCATTTGGGGTGTTGGTTGCTTAGGGACAATAGCATAAATAAAAGATACAATCCATACTCTATTATTACGAATTCTAAGAGCCTTAGATAAGGGCTAATAAATCTTTACTTGGCTCAAAATCTTTCCAACATCAATTGGAATATACATTCACAAAGGAACACTAAGTGATATGGTGATCTCATTCACATCTAGAATACAAAACCCTAATTGAGTTGAAGAATAAACAACTAGGTTACCTTTTACCTCCTCTTTATTTTGAATGACTACAAACACATGGTTGGGTGATATCTCCTTCCCTTTTTCTCTTTCTTTCACATAAAAACCTTTTTCCCTTTTGACATCATTACCACTTGTTTGCACATACTATTTTGGCTCTCAGGCATATAATTTTTTGGTGCTTGTTGTTGCTCAGAGCTTTTTCTTATATCAGCAACCTTGGCCTATATAAAAAAATTTCTTCCACTCCACCAACCTTTTGTTTAACAACATCAAATCATAGAGTCTTCACACTTGATTTGTTAGTTTGCCACCCCTGTGCTAGGATAAGTATGTTCTTGAGTTGACATCCATTTTGAACCTACTCAACTGTAGCATCAACAAGGGCTTTGATATCCTCATTTGATGGTCTTGTTCTCTTGTATATCTACTACATGAGTGTATCTCTTGTATTTCTAATATAGATTCAACAATTTTTTTAATTACACCTAAATTATATCGAAAGTCTCCATGATAAAATCTAGATGTTTTAACCACTTGATCTTAATCCCTCATATATAACAGCTTTATTCTCAAGAAAACCTATATTTATATATTAAAATTTTTTAAAAATAAATAAACAATGTCAATTACAATTAATTAACATTTTCTATAAACAAATTGATGGAAGATGTATGTAGAATTCTATCTTAAATGTCACCTTAGGAATTATATTGAATGTTTTCACAATGAAGGAAATTATTTAACCATTGATCTCAATCCATTGAATACAATACCTTTATATAACAAAGCACCTACGTTTATATACAAGTGGGTTATTAAGAAAAATAAGATTTAACCTACTTTTAACTCAACAATGGTGGATGTATTGTCATCATAACCTCATAATGCTCATACACAATCATGGTCTAGGTAAAATACATAAAATTTTGCTACCAATTTCATACATAAATCTAAGTACTCCAACATTGTGTCAAATACACCTACATTTAAATATCAAAAAATTGTTAAACAAAATAACATCGACTACAACTAACTTTATTGTTATAATAAATTTGATGCAAGATTAAGAATCACTAATTAGAATCTATTTTAGACATCACCTTAGGAATTATATCAAATGTATCCATAGTAAAATCAAAATTCTTTAACCATTGATATCAATTTATCGAACTCAGTAGCTTTATTCTCCAAAACACCTATATTTATATGCAGGTGAATTGTTAAGAAAAATAAACTTTAATATGCTTTTAACTTAACAATGGTGGATATAGTGCAAAGACTTCTGGATTTGATTGATGGAAAAAACTAGACACAATCAAATCCAGAAGTCTTTGCACTATACAATATAGATTGTGGAAATCCGATATCATTAATGGTGGATATATTTCCATCATAACCTCTTCATACTCATAATACAATCATAGTCTAGGTAGAATATAAATATATATATTTCCAATCTCATACATCAATCTAAATACTCCAACCTTGAGTGAAATACACATATCTATATTTAAATGTTAAAAATTTGTTAAGAAAAACAAAGAACATCAACTACCATTAACTTAACATTTATTAATAATCTCTACTTGAAATTCTATATTACCTATCATCCTATGAATTGTAAAGAAAAATAAACATTGACTTCAACTACTTAACATTTGTTAGAAGAAATTTGATGAAATATTAAGAATCACTAATTAAAATTCTATGTTACATGTCACCTTAAAATTATATCAAATATCTCCATAATAAAAGTTAAATTCTTTAACTATTTATATTAACCCCTATAAAATAGTTTTATTCTCCGAAACACTCAATTACAATAGACTTTGATAGTCAAAAGAATGTATTATAATTTAAAAAACCATATTTTCAATAAAACAATTCTAAAAAAACGAGAATCTCATTTAGATAAAGATTGTCATACTTGTCCTATATGGAAGTTTATATGCTAATAAAGTATGCTTGAGGAGTCATACTTGTCCTTCAAAATATTTAATATTTATTTATGATCAACATTACTAATTTTCCATAAGTTTTTGTTCTTGGTTTTGCATTATGCTTTGCTTTAATAATTTAAGATTTTTTCTACAATTAGGTGCAAATACATGAGTATGGTTAGGTGCAATTTTTTTTTCACTTTAAAAAAAAAATTGTCAGTTTTGCAATTATTATTTTTTTAAAATAAATCTTGTTATTTATTTGGAGAACATTTTTTCTTAGACTATTAAAATTGGTAAACCTCCACATTTGGGGGTATTTTTGTTAAATTTGGTAGAGATCATTTTTTTTTCCTATGCAACCACTCTTCATTGGGTTTTTCAATTTTGTACCCTATATTCCAAAGGCCATATCTCGGCCATATGGTGATCTTTTCCAGTGCAATGTTTTTCGAAGTGAGGTAGAATTTCGTTCTCTTAATAGTGGTGCAAGTATTTTCTAGTTTTTACTTCCTTTTTTCCAAAATTCAGTTTTCTCAGTGTTGTTGTTCAGTTCTCGTTTTGGAGACTTCGACGGGCCATATCTTTTGCATTTGAACTCCTTTTTATGTGTCATTTTTTTAAGTGCATGTTTTTTCGTATACTTTTCCATGGTGTTATTAGTTTCCTCATTTTTTGTCAGATAATTGTATTTTTAGCATGTAGTCATTTTTTAGACATTATGGGCTTCCACCATATGCACTTCTTATTATGTAGACGCATTGACATATAGTGCCATTCTGATGTATATATTTTTAGATATTTTATACATCCTATTGTGCCTTTTGTATTTGCACTATGATATAAAGTGCCATGGGGGGTTGATGTTTGCATTTGATTTTCCATCACACATTTTTCAAGTGAGTGTCCCTTCCACAACAACTGTGAATCCCAATGATTTTTGCCTCATGCGTGTGTGCCTTAGTTTGTACACCCTTTTATTTGCAGGTTGTTTCTTCTACATACACTTCTTGGTTTCACATAGTTTCAATGTTCCTATCATGATTCTTCCTTTTCAACATTATGGGGGGGTTTCTAATGTTGGTGCTAATGCTTCTTTGGTTTCGTGGTTTGAGTGATCTATGTACCTAGTTCTTGTTCCTATGTACTTTCAGATGCAATGTACATTAGCGATTGGTTACATGCATTTTAGTGAGATGGATCATTTACCATATGGACTCTCTTGCATTCTTGTTTCTAGACGTTCTTCATTTCAACACCATAAAAATCATCATTCAACAACAGTCTGCAACTTCTTTGTGCTTCTACGATGTTCTACATGTTACTCTTTTTTGGGACATTATTTTGGTTGGAGGCTTCTCAGTCCTTCTCACCTTGATTTTGAGGCTTTTTCAGTCCTTCATTCACCTTTCTCTCTTTTGGAGAGGAGTTTTCTCCCATTGTGGTTTTCTCCTTTTCTCTAGTTTTGAGAGATTTTTTGTTTGTACATGCGTACCTCAACAGGCCTTTTTTGTCGAGACCCATCATACATTCTTTTTTAAAGTTTTTTAGCTACTCCCTAAGTTCATCTTAAGGGGGGATGGTTGAGTAATCATGCATTATATTAACCTTTAATTGATTATTAGTCTAATTTATTCTCATGCATTTAAGCTAAACTTAGGAGTTCTTTATTATATTAACTAAGTACTTTTCTATATTAACTAAAGTGATCTATTATTAGATCATTCTATCTCATTTCATGTGATGTTGACACTTGTCCTGATCTAATCCCTTTCTCATTTAGGGTTGTTCCTATATAACTCTCAACCCTCATTGTATTATCTTTGAGATTTACTCTTTTTCTCTCTTAAACTCTCAACCTTTGATGACTTTTGTTTTCCTTGAAGATTCTTGAGGCTCTTCTGTAGCTTTTTTCTTGTTGAGGAATATTACAAATCTTGTTTGCAGATCTCTTACGTGAAAGGTGTCTTTGTTCGTTGTTTGATCATATGGCTCATGTTTTTCACAATTCTAACATCAAAGCACTCCATTTAGCAAGGTGATAAAGTAGATCATAAGAAAGAAACCAATAATGAGGGTTTCACAAGGATATCCTATTTGACATCTACCTAGGATGGAGGCCAACAAAGCATCACAAGGAATTCTTGCACCCAAGCATGAAGTTGCAGTTGAAGAGGAAGCTAAATATGAAGTTGCAACTGAAGAAGAGAAAATCCAACTTAGATATTCAGTCCAAAGAAACAATTTGAATGGTTAACATAAAGAGGTGAGTGGATTTGTCCTCATTTTTCAAGAGGTATTGCAAAAACTGGTTAAACATATATCATTTCTTCATCTCTTTTTGGTTTCTCATGAACATGAAAAAGTGTCAAGTTGATAAGGAAGGGTAACTATTTCATAGAACCAATCAATGGTTTTGTTTGAGTAAGTTTGTTATGTTGGTTGGTGTAGGTTAGGATAGGTTTTCTTTAAGCCAATAAATGATGTTGCACATAATTAGATTGTCTTTTCTCCAAGTGCTAAGGTACATTTAGTTAGATGTTTTTTGGTTTTCATAAAGTAGTTTGTTGTCCCAAGGTGCTAACAATTGGTAATTAAGTTTGATTTTTAGTTTGTTTAGGAATTTTTGACTCCTATGCCCTATGGATATGCAAGGCTACTGGCCTTCAAATGTATTAGTAGGAAAAACCACCCTGGAGGTCACCAAAAGTTTTATTATATTTTACCCTTAGGTTCAAATAGATTTTAAGCAAGAGGTTCATCTTCAAGAATCATTTTTTTGCTTGAACCTAAGACTTAAATTTTCAAATTTCTTCAAAGGGTAAATTTATTTAGTGTCGTGAGGTTTTATTTTTTCTCACCTTGAAAGGAGTTGTTATTTTTTTCATAATCTCACATACACAACATGAAGGGAATCCCTTTATTTGAAAAATGCCAAATTATTAGAGATTTTTAGGATTTTGTTGCCCGACTATTGAGTAAGCCCTCCTCTCTTTAAGGCATGGAGAATACAACTTGTTGCCCTTGATAAGAACGCATTGCATACCTTCACCTCCATTTTTTAGAGACTTTGTCAAGAATAAGCATGCACATGGAAATGAAGGAAGAGATATAATTTGTGGTGGTGGATAGAATATAAGTAACAAAAGGAAAAATGAAAATACATTTTCAATCAATTAAACATAAACAAGGGTGTTGTTTCTTGAGGACAGTTATTTGTGATGAAGAACAAGGGTATAGAAGAATGCATGAGAATAAAATAAAAGAATATTAAGAGGCTAGTATAAGAAAGAGGGTTAGAAAGAGTCTTAGATACTCAGATTTATTGATGCACATTTTGAATACACAAGGGCAAGCCAATCTTGCAAGGGACATGCAAGTCAAGCAGAGTGACAATGCACAAAAATCAAAAAATAAGGGGTCATTTTCAAAGGTTTAATGCATTAAAATATGGGAAGCAAAGAAGTAAGCCCTCTTTTCTCCTTTCTCACAAATTTTCCATGTTTCAATACCTTAGACTTGTTGTAAAGAAGTCTCACGTGAAAGTACACCCATGACAAGTAAAAGAGGTATTGAAGTGATTGTTTGGTCTCCAAAAAGTATCAGATTGCAACCATGCAAGGGGATGTAAAAATGTGTATGTGAGATTCATCTTGGAAGGAGATAGTATGGTGGTATTTATAATATGGTTATGTTGATAAGAATAAGGAAACCCTCACAAAGTTTATGCATGCACCTTATCTCCATCCAAAATAAACATATGACTAAAGAGTCTCATAAGAAATGGTTGTTGAATGTTGGAAGCCATACATCTAAACCCTAGCTTTGTATCAAGATTCTTATGAAAGTTGTTGAATTAATGAAAGAGGTTTAGATACATTAAAATATAATACACAATGTCCATATGTTCAGAATATACATTGCAATAATGAGTGGTAGAATGCTAAAGAATAGTCAACAAAAAAAATTTTGGATGGTGATCAAATGAGCAAAGACAACCATGGACCATGACAAGGATAGCCATGGGCAATATGAAATGAAAAATGGAAAATTATAGTGTTAGAAATTACATGACAAGGCTTGTGAGGGATATCACAGTCACAACTATAAGATGTCCTAACAAAGTAAAAGGGATAAAGTCCTATTTTCATAGTTTATAAAAGCACTATTTTCAAAATAGGTAATAGTGACCATTCATAAAACCCTCTACAAGTCTTATTGTTACAAATGATGTTGATATGGTTTTTTTCTTTACTATCACCTTGTCAACATGAAATGGTGAAGATATGGTCTCATAAAATCATGGAGACAATAGTGAAAAAAAGTGAGATCTCTGCTAAGAGTTTGAAACCCTTAGACATTGTCTTCTAGAGAATATAAGTAACATCATGTAACAGTTAAATAAGGAAAATCACAAGAGAATGATGAAAAAGAGACAATACAAGGGTGATCCCACAATAGTGGTTTACAATTTTTGGCCAAACTGGACATTGAAATAATTGTTTTTAACTAAATCTTCACATTAGGGCACATATAGCGGCTAAATTGTGAGGAATTTGAAGATGATGCAAACTAGAGTCTCGTTACATTTTATCTGTAGATTCCAAAAAAATAAAATTCAAAATTTTTGGAATCAAATTGCACTTATTTTTCCATCTCCCATGAAAACTGGTTTTTTTCATAAAACAACATTTTTAAAAGTTGACGCACACCGTATAATGCATAATTTTTTTTTCATGAAGGATAAAATTCTAATTCTTTTAAATTTAGATTTGTAACTCCGATATCTAGTGCTTTCACTCGGTTAGATAGTTTTTTATTGAATATTTTTTCTTTAATCAAGTTTCAAAGTCAAACCAATTACAACTCAGACATAACCCGACTGCATAACGCGTAACATTTTTTGTATATATCGAAATTCAATTTTATTTTTTTTGTTGGATCAAGGACTTCAATATTTGGTGCACTCATATTTTTCAAAAAAAAATTAATAATCTTTTATTTTTCCACATGTGCAAAACAGAGAGCTTCATTTTTGATGAAAAACCTATGTTTAATAAAACTAAACGAACAAATACATAGTAAAATCAAAACATATTAAAATTATATTAGTTGGATAGCTCATTCTGAGGACTACCTGATTCCAGATGGGTTCGTGAAGTCTCCTCCATTTTCATCCTCAGCCTGAGCTTCGAAGGGAAAAAATTCTAGTTTTTTTTTTGTGCCAGAGAGCAGGGAGGTGGGAAAAGGGGGGTTCACTAGAACCAGGGGGATTCGCTAGAACTAGGGGATTTCTAGCGAACCTCCTTCAATATGAATTTTTATTCTTCTTTTTGGGTGGGAAATGTGGGCCCAGTAATTAATGGGTTCACTTGAACCTTAGTTCAGTCGAACCCCTTTTTGGTTCGGTCGAACTTGTAGGTTCATTTGAACCCCTAAAACCAATTTTTTTGCCATGGGGTCATTTTTTCTCAGTTTTCCTTCCTCCATCAAATTGTAAACCACTATTGTGGCTTCACCCACAATGCAAAGGATATGAATGGCAGCCTATTGAGGGATGTGACATTCTACGCTTATGGAAGAAGATAACTTTCAAGGAAATGGATAAAGATGTGAAGGGTTGTCAGGACAGTTCAAAGACCAAACCCCTTGAGGAAAAATACAATGGAAGGTATATGAAGAGTAAAGGAGGGCCTTATACTCTACTTTGTTGATGTGTGGTAGTCATCACAAAGAACACATATGAAGGTATAGAGAACAATATTGTCACTATTAAAACCTTGGTGACAGAGAGGAGAAATATAAATGGCAAGTTCCTTACAAGTTATGTTTGCATGATAGTTAATACTTCAATGAGAATTGGCAAGTGCATATACCATATGAAGATGCCCAAACATATGATAGTGGAAAAACACAAAGAAAAAATCATTATTGACATATGAGAGTGTTATAATTCATATACCATGATAGTAGGTAGAGAAATAGATAGTCTTCTTTGTCATTTTCTCATCTAGCTTACCTCTCATCCAAGAATCCTTGTATCAATCCAACACAGAGATAGTATTTGATAAAAACAGGTTGTCATGATATTGGGAAAGAAATGAAAGTCACAATAGGGAAAATTTTGAATTAATATTAAGATATCATGAATGAACAAGTCTGATAGTCATGTGAGGAGAGTATGTCAGTCATGTGAAGAATTTTGCAAACATAGAGGCCAAATAAGAAGCATAATAGTCTTAATAAGAGATGAAAAAGGAGCATGTATAAGTCCTTTAGACATTTTGTTACACTAGGATTAGTCCATAGATCATAATATAAAAGACAAAATGCATTCAAAGGATAGTAGGAGGTATAAAGATCTAATGGTTGCAAAGAGATTCATGTGAGTCATGAGGATGAAGACACTGGCATGAGCTATGAAAAGAATGAAGGATCAAATGTTGTGGAAGTCAATAAAGACCTAAAAGATAGTCATGCAAATTTGGTTTGTAAAATTGCAAGGGTAGTTAAGTGATAGTTTGCATGCTTGTTGGATGATGGTTAGAAAGGACAAGCATAGTGAACATTTGGTAGTGGTCTAATACGATGAAGAAGGTTTTGCATACAATGAACAAAGGGGGAGTCATGAAGGTATATATGAGATGAAAAGACACAATGATCTTTGCACTAAGACAAATCAAGGCTAGAAAAACCTCGATGTAGTCAAGTGTTTTGAAATGGTGAAAAGTAAATGATAGTTGACAACAAGAGGACAAAGTATGAGTTGTCAATGTTGCAAAGCATGAGGACTCCACAACAAGGTTTGTAAGCACAAATCAAGATCATATTTTTTTCATTAAGATGTTTTTAGTCCATGGTGAAGTGAAACTTGACAAATGAGATGTCACAACTATCATAGTCAAGGTTAATAATGGACGATCATATGCACAGTGTAACCATTATGAACAATGGAGTGAGGTGATAGTAAAATTGTCATTTTCAAGATAGTCTTATGACATTTAAAGGAGCTTTGAGAACTCATATCCTAGAGATAGATCTTGAGTAGGTCATGAAGCTCGAAACCTTTTCAAGTAGTTTTAAATGAAAGTCAAACAAAAAAATTGTTAGTAGGATAGTCTCTGCAACTAAGATGACATAGTGATAGGTCATGAAGACAAGGAAAATGTTAGTTGCAAAAAGATAAATGTCTAGATGTCAAGGAAAACCATGGGAAATAAATAAAAAGTATCAAAGGTAGTAATAGAGAAATTATTATGGCCATGATAGTCATGAATAAACAAGGTTTGTGAAGAATAAGAAGCATACTTGAAGCATCAAAGATATGGTAGCCAATATAAACCTATCAAGAAACCTTGTGGTGATAGGCCTAATTAAAGGAAACAAAGCATGGAAGAGTAAGATCAGAGACATAATTTTGATGCATAGTGGTTGAGAACATGAAGATGGAGGCATCATAAATGAATGACACATGTGTCAAAAGAGCCCTTAAGATTCTCCTATGCCCCTAGGAGACTTTTGACTATTTCAAACCTTCTCTCGCCTGTACTATTACCAAGTTTGAGGAAGTTCCATCAGTTGGGGAAGCAATGAGAAGTTATGGATGGCTAGAGGATATCTAGGGGAAGTTCGGTGACATGTGCAACAAATGGACAGAATATAGGAGGTAGTTTGACCCAATTTAGGATATCTCCAAGCATCTAGGAGCTATTTAAGAAACTTTTGATAAATGGATAGGGTTAAAACGACAAATTTTCTTCATTCAATCACATGTCATTCATTTATAGACATGTTTAATATAAACACAAGAATTTCCAAGACTGTTTGTCTTGAACCAATAATTTATTTTTTGAGAAAATGGAAGCTATTTCAAGTCCTTGATAGTCCATGGAAAGATAAAACTTACGAGTTCTTATATTGTTGCATCAACACCCACTCCAAAAAAAAATTGTAGAGAATTATTCCTCTAACATTATTTATTTATTTTACTCTTACATATTAACAAGAAATTTTCAAGAGATCTAATTGTTCCATTGATGAATGAACACCCGTGTTCTGAAAAGTTTAGTAGAACTTGAGAAATTGAATCAAAATTGGCATGGCCCAATATTGAGATAGTATTTCATACTAATATCTTCAGTATCGATGTGCTCAATTCATCTTGTAGTCAAATTCATTAAATTTTTTTCAATAACATAGTTATGGAAAAAATTCTTGCAAATGAGAATGGTAGCTATAAAGATAAATTGGTCATGTAGATTCATGCTTCAAAAAATTCATCATTCTTTGAACTTGTTTCTCTTTAACTATAATTATATTAATTATTATCATTAGAAAATGTATGCATTATCTCCTATATTTTTCCTACTAGATTTTCAAATTTCTACATTAAAAATGTGTAAAGAAGTGGAATTTTTTTTTATCTTTCTCCTTATACACACATTTTTTCTTAAAACCTACAAATGAATGAAAGAAACCAACTTCTTTCAAATATTTTTTTATAAAAAATATGGAAGATCTGAAAAAAAAAAAAAAAACTTAAGATCTGTCAAAAAGAGAAGTCTTTATAAATAAAAATGTTTGTGTTCTTAAAAAAACCTTTCTTCCATCAAAACTAATTAATTTTCTAAAAAATCTTCTTAAATAAATCTCAAACTAAAACACCTAAATGGGCTCAAACCATAATTAGCAAACTAACCAAAAAGAATCTCCTTCATCTAAAACAATCAAGAGTCATCATACACAAATCAAGAGTCATCATACACATATTACATTAATGGCTTTGTATGAAAGTGAACTTCGAACTACTAAAATGTTTGACTAAAAAATTGCAACTATTATTATTGAGGTGGGTATTAAACTTGGCTCTAAACCTACATATAAAAAAATCAATCCTATTTTATATAGGCAAATATTATGAAACTTAATTTACCTTTCCATATATATTAGGTATTTCCAAAAAAGGGCTAAAAGAGTACCGAGTCATGTTACATAAATTCTTAATTAAGTTTTTTTATTATTCCTACACCATAATTATAAATTTATATGGTTATTTTGATATCAATTATGTTAGGAATTTTGTTGATAGAAAATTTGCTTCTAGTCATGTTTATAATTTTGGTACAAGTGTTATCACATAGACTAATAAAAATATATCATGGCTCTTTCATCCATTAAGTCCGAACATAATAGTAAAATAAAATCAACAAAATAATTAATGTGACTTAAAATATTATTGATTTTCATATCAATACTCTTAAAAGTATCGCCTTGTTATGTGATAGCCAAATTTGTACTGCTCTTTGCTCTTGCCAAAAATCATGTTCACCATCAAATAACAAAGCATGTCAAAATCCATGCACACTTAAAATGAGAAAAAATCTCAATATTATATTACTTTCCAATCTATCAAATCGATGATCAAAGGATAGATAATTTTACAAGGCCTTTGTACAATGTAA
The DNA here is from genome assembly GCA_007115665.2 of Sequoiadendron giganteum. Lineage (NCBI taxonomy): Eukaryota > Viridiplantae > Streptophyta > Pinopsida > Cupressales > Cupressaceae > Sequoiadendron > Sequoiadendron giganteum. The sequence continues at coordinate 44,302,691 of CM021109.1, forward strand.
CATTTTCTAAATTCATAACAATTTTGGGTCTCAAGGACACATCCTAAAGTACTATATGTAAGACTTACAAGCATTATGTAATTGTCTAATTCGTCCTCAATTTGTAAACATTATAGTGTATGCAAGACCCACAGAAATTATGTAAAAAACATGGGAAGAGGTTGGTTTGAAGAGACCTAAGCTCCAATGAGAAATTTTATAAGACCTCTTCATAATAATTATGATAAAACCATGATTTAAATTATGGCAATAAGTTTATCATATAGTTTAGAATGCATAATCATCCTTTCGCATATATTTAATCTATATTATATGTTTGTCAAAGAAATTGTTTCTCACTAAGGATCTTCATTATTATTTATTTATTTTTAAATAGGCATTATACACTCCCAATAAATATAATGGGGCGTGTTTGAACATAGTGTTTATTATGAGTTGTAAGGCTTTAACATAAGATATGGATATTATAAAATAAAGATTATAGCATATTTTAAAAACATATAATTAATTAGCATATTAAAAGGATTATCTTTTTTTTTTAAACAATTTATTAATTAAATATGTAAAAAACGGTTTTGCACCTTATCATAAGGGTGTAACCAACATCTTGTCCCTATATTTTAAGGAATCCCATTGGGGTTTTTAGAATTGAATTAAGATTTTGATATGTTATATTAGAGGTATGCATGAGTCCATTCGACAAGAAGAAATCATGGTTCTTGTGTCTATAATTATATAAACGAATTTGTAAGTTTTCTTAATAATGAGGCTTTGAAAAAAAATATTATGGTTTTCCCTGCCATAACTTTGTGTTTCTATGTAATTGTTTTTATTCAATTCTTCATTTGTACATTCATATTTCATTATTATATACATCATATGCAAATATTAATTAACTTAAGAAATTTAGTTCCTAACATACAAGTTCCTCAATCCATGGCTTCAACTACATCTTTATTTCATCTTCAAGTTGCAAATATGTAGGATTTTTTATCTCCCTAAAGATTACATTATACCAATACATTGTGTTTTCATTTTTTAAGTTGATAAGTAGGAGGTTTCTTCCACAGCGTGTCAAATTATGATATTGCTATCAAGATTCAACCGTCTGGTTTTCGAGTCAAACTCATTGACCCATGATTCACGAGTAGTGGTTCACAAGAACCCATCTCTCATGAGAATAAATGGTCCACCTAGCACTCATTGCATCTAGGTGATGCTCACAGAGGTGAAGCATTGGTCTGTCCTGGGAGGTCACCCATCGTAGTACTGCTCCAACTCAAGCGCACTTAACCACAGAGTTTCCCCCAAGGTTAAGCCCACTTAGCTTGCTACCCCATTTGCAAAACCTTCCGCAAGTGTTATGTCTTATGAACCATTCATTATAGAGCCCCTTTAGCTCATCAATTGTGCTATGTGGACCATTTATTCTCATGAGAGATGGGTTCTTGTGAACCACTACTCATGAATCATGGGTCAATGAGTTTGACTCAAAAACTACAGAGTTGAATCCTGATAGCAATATCATAATTTGACACGCTATGGAAGAAACCTCCTACTTATCAATTGATGAGCTAAAGGGGCTCTATAATGAATGGTTCATAAGGCATAACACTTGTTGAAGGTTTTGCAAATGGGGTAGCAAGCTAAGTGGGCTTAACCTTGGGGGAAACTCCGTGGTTAAGCGCGCTTGAGTTGGAGCAGTACTAGGATGGGTGACCTCCCGGGATGGACCAATGCTTCACCTCTGTGAGCATCACCTAGATGCAATGAGTGTTATGTGGGCCATTTATTCTCATGAGAGATGGGTTCTTGTGAACCACTACTCATGAATCATGGGTCAATGAGTTTGGCTTGAAAACTACACGGTTGAATCCTGATAGCAATATCATAATTTTTTAAGTTTCCAAAGTTTGCATTAAAATCCAACTCAAATCTATTATCTTTAGGCACATGTACATATACCTCACAATCAACAACCCATTGTGATGCTTGTTAGCCTTCTCAAGGGTTTATGAGAACTAGTATAATAGACCTATTAATCAAATACCAAAATGTGTTCATAGTTATGACACATCCAAATTGACTTTATAAAACATACTCTAGCTCTCTCCACCAGTATCATGTTCATCCTCTTTACAACTCCAACCTCTTGAAGAGTGTATCTAGAGTTGTTTTGCATCTTGGGATGTCGTGTTCTCTAGAAAATTAAAAAAATTACTCAACTAAGCTCTCTACCATTGTTTGTCCTCAACAACTTGATCTTCTTTTATGCCTAGTTCTCTACAAGAGCTTTGAACATTAAAAATATATCAATCTTTTGTGTGCGGAAGAAAACCAATTTTTACCTAGACATCATCAACGAAAGAAACACAATACAAGAATTTTCTAGTGAACACACATCAAAATAACCAAATACATCATTACAAATTACATCAAAAATTCCTCAAGACCTAATATAAATCAAGTAAAACTTAAAAACATATTCTTTCTATGCATATAACATTCACAAATTCAAAATCTATGGATCAATCAATAGGCCCGTCAAATAAAACAAATGAGCACACTCTCCAACTTATGACCTCTTAAGACATCTTACTTACAAACAAACATAGTCTAGATTTGATTTTATGTATTAGAAAATTCAATGCGAAAGAGAAGATTGGGAAAATAGATAGACACAATAATTCATAGCCTTCATCACATTTGTTGTACCACATACATTTTTATATAATAACTCTTGTCCATAAGCTCATTAGGTCAATATGCTTATGCCACAACATAGTCATCTCAACAAAAAGCTCATGATTTCCTAAATCAATAACCTCAAAAATGTTACATTTGATAGTGTTTGCATAAAGAGAAAATAGAGTTCCAATGTGAACAACCTTAATTGTTGTCATGGCTACACAGACCATCTTGCATGTTTCCGTGTTGAAGTCCTCCTGCATACCCATGTCATTTACCTTGCTTTTACCAATAGATTCATGTTGGGATACGGTGTTGTACAACATTACATAAATTGATTTATCATGTTATTGTAATTAAATAATTATTTAGTTGTGATGCACCTTGGTGGTGTGGATAATCACACTAGGTAATTATTTGGGGTTCATTTGATGTTGTATTGTAACATTGTATTATTATTTTATTGTGTGGGAGACATGTGATGATAAATTAATGGAGAAATATTAAATAATGTGATGTCTTAGTACCCAATATTAAATAAGGGGTTAGTGGTTTTGTATTCACATGGTTTTGTGGTACATGGTTTCACCTTACCACTAGTAGTATTATGTGTGAGCTTGTGTCTATAAAAGCAAACACATGTGTAGTGGTTTAGATTGGCTGAGTGGGTTGGTTGTCATTATTGACTCATTTTGTGGAGTGCATTTGTGAAGCATGGCATGAGATGTGTGGATTCCGGCGTGGACACATGAGAATGCATTGAAAGGTTTGATGTTTCATAGGTATTCATTGTAACTCTTATATTGTTTTCTGTTGAATAATATAATGGAGTATGGATGCTTTTGGAGGTTGGATTTTTCCCTCTTTAGGGTTTTCTCAAGGCATATCGTGTGTTATCTTGTGGCTTGTTTATTTGATCTATGCATTTGGAAAACTTGTATGCATGTTTATCTCTCATGGGTTATGTAGGAAATGATATAAGATTGTGGGTTTGAATGCAATATTTTCTAACAAGTGGTATCAAAACTTTCATGGTTGAAGAATTTTTGTTATAACCCTAGTTTGAGAGTTTTTGCAAAGTTGAAGTCATGGACATGCATGCAAGGTTTGAGGCATTACAAGATATGGAACACATGTTGTAGGTGTTTGTATGCATATTTGGGCTTTTGGGTTGTCAAAATTTGTTAAGTTTATTGTAGATCTGAAGTTTTCCATTTTTGGGTGAAAAAAGATTTCTTGGTTTGAATTTGAAAATGAGGGTTTTGTAGGGGAAATTTCATAGATGACCTCTTGAGACAAGATGAACCTCATGGTTGGATTCAGGTTGGTTGAGAGACGAATTTTAGAAAAATTGAAAAAAATGCAAAAAAAATTTAGTTGTGACCCAATTTAAATATGTGTAGAAAATAAAAATGTTAAAATCCCATTGAAAAAATTTGCAATTTTTTTTTTTGTCATTTCCATCCGACTTGAAAAATCATTATTAAAATCCTTGCAAAATAAAAAACGGAGTTAAAAATTCTTTAAAAAAAAAAAAAAAAAAAAGTTAATAGGAGGTGGTACGGGTCCAGACCCGTACCCACCTACGCCAACCTACAGCTTCGTGCCCGTACTCAGCTGTCAAATCGTCCCCTTGCTTGTAAAATGTGTCGGCCTTTTCTCTAACGGATTAAAAGCTTTAAATTCCTTTAAGAGAAAGTGGTCGTATAAGCCTTAAAACAAAATATTTAATATAATATAAAGTCTAAATCAAATAACCCCACCTATCATTATTTAAATGCCTATCGAATTTAAAAATTTATTAAATGAAGGAAAAAATCACCACCCTAAAGTGCAGAAAATTAAATTGGATTTAATTTTGGAGTGGGGTACACATGGAGTTGTTCATATAATTTAATTGGAGCAATTTTATTATCGGAGGTATATCTTTCACCCACGATATCATATTTTCTTATAGTCGTTAAAAAGCTCGTTTCAAAGTGGTACAGGTTTGATTCCCTATTTTTTTCATTTTCACATGATTTAGGGTCTGGAAATCAGATGTTTTCGTTTGCATGGTTTTGGTCATAACTTTTGCATACAATATTGGTTTTTTGATTTCGAAGAGGCATTAGAGAGCATTTGCAATGTACTACATAGTGGCTCAGATTGTTTATCAGTTTGTGGTTCTATATGAGCTTGGTACTTGTTTGATCACTTGTAGGAGTCTGAGATTCAGAGTGTGATTGTGTGAGCATCCAGACGAGTCAAGCGATGAAACCTTGAGGGTGTAAATGTTTTCCTATGTCATTTATTATGTTATAACTGATTATCGGATTGGTACTTCTAGGTACAAGTTTACAAGTGATTTTCAGAGTTGGGACTTTGATGGTGACAAGTACACAAGTTGTCTTTGGTTTTGAGGACATGGTTGGACATGGTTTGAGACTTGGATTCTTGTATGGGTGATAGTTGAGTGTAGGTACAACATGGCTATGGTTATGGTGTCATGGATATGAAGGTACATTTGATCCATTGGCACGACATGATTATGTATGTGGTGTTTGGTGGTGATATGGTTTGATGTTAAAAGATTGGTATTATCTTCTTGATGTGTATTTAGTTCATTGACTATGATTACTCTTTTATGGACATGTTTGGAAAATTAGGTCTGAGGTTGATTTGGTGTTTGAGTCATTTGGTCTACATGGTTATCTTATTTGATATCTCGGTTTGCAACTACTAATGTGATGATGAGTTTGCATGTTTTAGTGATTGGATCTACAAGTTATGCAAGTGTGTGGGTTGGCCACTCATTCATTTGTAGTGGGATGACTCGTATAAGGACTATCTATATCCACCAAGTTTGATTCATTGTTATTGCAAATTTCATTAGTTGGCCTTAACTATGATCATCTGTGCATTGGTATGTTGTTTTAGGATTAAGAGGATGGATGATTTGAGTACTTGATTAGTTGGTTGATGGGACTTGTAGCATATGGTTTGATCGCAATGTCATGATAGCTTGTTACATACATTGGTTATACACTTTCAGTGGGAGCTTTTGACAATGATGACTTAACGATGTTAGATTGGTTTGTGATGTTTATTTATGGCGATTCTATGCATCTTCTTGGCTTGGAGATCGTGGTTTACTTGTATGTTACTGACATTGTAGTTGAATGTGTGTAGTCCTAGATGATCTTCATGGAGAGGATGGTTGTCATGATGCCATACGTAGCTCGTATCACGATTCAGAGGGAGTTGTTGGTAGTGACATGGATGCATCATTTGGTATGGTTATCTTCATTTGATTGGAGATATGATTTCTTGGTTTAGAGTATGTTTGATATTATGTCACGATTTACTCTTAATGTTAGCTTAGAGTTTTGGCATGATATGTGTTCTCTTGAGACCAACATGTATATATGTGTTGGTGCATGTGATCTCCTAGGAGGAGATGGTTAGATCATGTTGTCATGATAGGTTCCTGATTCTACGGTTGGAGCTTTGACATTGATCTCGATGGTTCTCTTTGTATTGAGTACATTGATCATTTGTTTGATTACTCCATGATGGTGTGGTTTTGCATTTAGATTTTAGCATGGATTGATTGGTTACAGGTGCTCGTGGATACTTAGAGATGTAGGTGATGGTTGGAGTTCTCTTGTGATTAGAGACATTTGCTTGAGATGGTTACTGTTTGGAGGTTTCAACAAGAAGACCGAGGAGCTTTAACCTAGATATGGACGTGAGTTCATGGTGTACCGATAGAGGAGATTGTTCTTGGAGCAATTCATGATGACTTGGTTATTCTGGAAGAGCATTCTCATTCCCCACTCTTGGTCTACTTGACAGTTTATTATTTGAGAGGTATTTTCCCATTATATCTTTCAAATGTGTTATGTTTCACGCTTTGATTCTCACGGGATTAAGTTGTTTCATGGTGATTGATTATGGATACTCATTTAAGGATTGGTTTAGCATGAGTTTATATGTTTTATCTTTCATAGATATGGATCTTGAGCTATGGATAGTTAGTTTTAGAGGATTCACTTTAAGCGATGTTATGGCATGATTATCCCCTTGTGCATTTGAGTTTATGATATCATTCTTTGATGAGGATTATTAAGAGACAATTTATGGGCTGATTTCCACTTATGGGGATGGTTACCTTGAGTTTGATCTTCTTGATTAGAGAGGCTTACATCCATGTTGGCAGTGTTACATTGATTCATATGTTGTACTTGATCTATGAGATTACATGTTATGGATGTTGTTGAGGCTTTTCATTTGGGGTTGTTTAGGAGATCATACTTGACACAACAATACACGTTTGAGGTGTTGGTAGGAGGACATTATGGTTTACAGGTTTTCTCTCTTCATGGTTCCTTCCTGGATGTTTATGTTTTGGGAGGATGGTGGCAACATGTGAGAGATTATGTAGCTTCTTGGGTTACATGTGTGGATCATTATTATTGTTCTTGGTACTTCATGCTTTCATTTACTTATCACACCTTAATGTATAGTGTTGATTGGTAGACATGATATGCTTTGGCATTACCTATGCAATGGTAGTTCCTAGATATGTATGTTCTTCATTGACATATTTGATACATGGAGCTTGGTTGCAATTTACAAGTTGCATATGTTATTGGCATGAGTTTACTGATGTATTGATACCTTGGAGGTATGGATGGTTGGATGTATTAGCATGTGTTGTGGATGTTATTTCCGATCGTGTTGGTTTTTCAGTTGATAACAACTTGGTTAGAACCTTTGTTATCATTTGGACTTGATGCTTGTTCTCATGGATTGGTCCATCTTCACCTTGGCATGTTTATTTTCTTCCATAGGTGGCATGTTGGAGGATGAGAGGAGTTTTTGCTTGAGATGGTGGTCACTTTGTTCTTACTGTAGGTATCTTGATGGAGCATGAGAGCATGTTACAAATTCATGTGGTTTCATGTATGGTTATGATGATGCATTTCATGCATTGATCCCTTATTCAATGTATACAACAAGTGAGAATGTTGGGATACAATGGTGTACACCATTGCATAAATTGATTTATCATATTATTGTAATTAAATAATTATTTAGTTGTGATACACCTTGGTGTTGTGGATAATCAAACTAGGTAATCATTTGGGGTCCACTTGATGTTGCATTGTAACATTGTATTATTATGTTATCGTGTGGGAAAAATGTGATAATAATTTAAAATTGGGGAAATATTAAATAATGTGATGTTTTAGTACCCAATATTAAATAAAGGGTTAATGGTTTTGTATTCACATGGTTTTGTGGTACATGGTTTCACCTTACCACTAGTTGTATTATGTGTGAACTTGTATCTATAAAAGTAAACAATGTGTAGTGGTTTAGATTGGTTGAGTGGGTTGGTTGTCATTATTGAGTCTTTTTGTGGAATGCATTTGTGAAGCATGGCATAGGATGTGTGGATTCATGCTTGGACACATGAGAATGTATTGGAGGGCTTGATGCTTCAGAGGTATTCATTGTAACTCTTATATTGCTTTATTGTTGAATAATATGGTGAAGTATGGATGAATTTTGGAGGTTGGGTTTTTCCCTTTAAGGGTTTTCCCAAGGTATATCTTGTGTTATCTTGTGTTATCTTGTGGCTTGTTTATTTGATCTATGCAATTGGCAAACTTTTATGTATGTTTATCTCTCATGGGTTATGTAGGAAATGATATAAGATTGTGGGTTTGAATGCAATATTTCCTAACAATTCACAACCAAACCTAAAATGTGGAACACCAAAAAAGAATTTGGTCTTCTCATCTCCAAAAGTGAGTAGAACTCGACTATGACCAACAATCTTAAGAGATGAGTTGTCTCCCAAGCAAACATTATCATCAACTTCTTTCTCATTATTAGAAAATCACTCCCTTTAGTGTCATGTAAGAAAGCTACAAAGGTGATCAATCATGCATCCTCACATGCTTGTGTGGTAAAGGTTGCAACAAACACATCACCATTGCCTACATTAAAGGCTCAAGTTTCAATCATCATCAAACTCTTTGTTTACCCTTTTTTTCTTGCAACCTTTCATTATGTGATTGGTTTTGCCACAATTCCAACAATTGACCTTAGATTTGTCAAGAGACTTAGATCCCCACTTAAGTGTAGATCACTTATCCTTCTTATTCTCTCCTTTGTCCTTTGAATAACCTCTAACAACCAAAGCATGAATGGAACTCTCAAGTGCTCCATAGGGATGCACTAATTTATTACATACATTATACAAACATCTATTGCTACTTAGTTAAAAACACTGGTGATTGTCCAACTTATAACCCCCTCTTCTATGACTTCTTACAACTATCATAAGCCCAACAACACATCACAGAGAACAACAAATTAATCTCAAGTTTCCCTTCATGCATGGCACCAGTTTCCATTAGGACCCAACATTTACAATATTTTACAAATATTAAATACTTGCAACTAACCTTAGGACTTGTAAGGTGCACAATACTTAATCCTAACAAAATGATGCATATCAATATCTCCCAAAGATACACATACTTAAGCATCATTTTTTCCTTCCCAAATGTTTTAGAAAAGTGGGGGCAACAATAAACTCATATTCATTTTTGTTAGAAATTTGAAATAGATGAATAACCAAGTTCTTTTTAAGAGAAATAGGCTATAAAATTATAAATAAAATAACATAATTACAAACTTGAGATTCCAAGATATGTGTAAATGTCAAGATGACAATATTACATTAGGAGCTCAAAGAGAAGCTTTGAGACAAGGACTATATATATTAATGTACATGAATGCTAATGTGTGCAAAAAACTGTCAAATACAAGTTAAGTAGTGAGTTTATATGGAACTAAGGAGAGGGTGGAGAGGGTGGAGATGACAAATCCAACCAATAGGGAGTGACTACCAAGTGATCTAAAAATAGTAAATGCTCATCCCTTTTAGGATGGTAACACCTTATCTACTAGTTAGTTATTAATTAAACTAACTTTATTAGCCTAATAAAGCTTAATAAAAGTGTAGGAAAAACTTAAGACTAAGAGAAAAATAAATATCCCACTAGGAAAATAAAAATGTACACTAACAGTTCTCAAGTTGGAACCATGCAAGAGATGCTGGTTTGGAGTTGCCCTTTTGTCTAGATTAATGTCTATCAAAGTTGTTTATTTTGAAAGACATGTCTCTAATGCTCATATGATATTGTTGATCTTTTGTTTCAGAGTTGAGAGATTTATCAGACCTTAACTTTTAGAGAAAATTGGGGACTCCATTCCCTAATGGTTCTTTGAGAGATTCAATCTTAGGTTATCATTGTGATAACATGCATGTTTTACCGCATAGTTGTCCAATGGACTAGCATTTATACAATATTGTTGTAATCTCTTTTATAAATATTATTGATGTGAAAGAGAATATAACTCAAGTTTTGAAGAATCCCTTAAAAATGCTGCAAATATAGACAACACATTCGATTGCTAGTAAGCTAGTTATTACCCATACTTAAAGGGGTATCCATTTATTCATAGCAAGAACTCAAATTCAATAGTGGACTTTTGTCTTTTTCTTTTAAAATGTTAAGAAAAATAACAACAAAATTTATTTGAAACCCTAAATGGTGTGAAGGTTTCAGATGAAAAATAAAAATATGGATATCAATATAGTAACTTGCCTATGCTTGTATGCCCTTAAAGAATGAAAAAAATGAAAATAAAGATAATGCTACAACTTATTCCGTAAAACTAAAACTACTTATCTGTCAAACTCCTCATAAGAGAAATACATCTTAGAAGTTTTAGAAGCCTTTAACATGCTACAAAAAACTTTAACTAATTTGGCATTAATGTTGTTAAATACCATAAATTACAAAAAAAAATTACTATAGAATTAGTTTGATATATGCTATGCCTGGGCATAGTTTGACACGTGACAATTCTTACAAAGTTTGACTTCAATTTAGAAACCCCTACATTTTAAAAGGTGCAAATGGAGCTGGTATAATCTATTTAGCAAATGCAACACTCCTTGGAAGAGAAAATGTTGCACAAAGCATCCATTTCCCAGGTGCAACAAGGCGAACACGATGCATATCCATAGCACTTAGAGTCTCACCCAATGCATGCTCTATGCACTGAATCAAGGTAAAATCCAATTGCACTAGTAAGCTTAATAACACCATCTTATAATAAACATGTAAAGTCAAGTACGCATCTACATTATATAATGATGCATGCAAAAAAACCTAAATGATGAAGACTTTCAGTAGAAGACAAATTGCCTATAACCAACCTCAAGAAAATCTGACTCTGGACTAGACGCCTTAGAAAATCCATATACATGGATTGTTGGTAAAGGTAGGTGCATATCCCTGTGTTCATCTTTAAATGCACCCCTGAATGCACCTGAAATGTCAACAAATTCTTTCAATGTTTTCAGATATGAACGCCTATAGCTGCAAATCTAGAATTCTAATATAAGAATATTTGTAATTGTATATCCAATATGAAATCAAATCAGATCTGTCAATTGCATTTATGTTTTGAAGAAATGCTCATTGCTTAGATCAGTCACAAACAAATCTCGGTGCTTTAATAGCTAATTCCTATCAGATATTTTGGGATCTGATTATGAGAAGTTTACAATTAGGGGAAAATTCTGGAAATCAAGCTCATGGCTTTTCTGCATTTACAAAAATCCTTAAGATCCATTGTTTGTGCACAATGCCCTGGCTAAATTAACACTTGCATTTGACATATTTTGTTCTTGTTATTTTCTTTATAAATTTTCAGCTTTATAGAAATGAGTAGTTGTGGTGGTTATATTTTTTTATATTTTTTAGTCCTTTCATTCAGAGATATATAAAACAACCGTATGTAGTAACCTTTCTTCAGTTACATGGAAGCCAGTTAACCAAGGCCCAAAACAAAAGCAAAAGGTGATCTTAGTTCAACCAACTATTAACCATGGATCTTAGAAAAGCAAAAAATGAAACATTCTAAAAGATCTTATATCTCAAGATCTGAAATCCAAAACAGACCAACTAATACAATTTGTCAATTTTAGTCTGAAATTCTACAATGAGAACTCATTCTAATTGATACATTTTCAATATATTTCAAAGTAACACTTCTATTAATTTTCAATACCTTTTTATGTCAACACTTATGGGGTCATTTGTTCTCATATTCATTAGTTCCCAAGCCTGATGCATTTCAGCTACCTCAAATACTATGGCTTTATTACTTGTGGCATGTCTTTCAGCGTCCAAAATATTACGCAATTGATAACAAAGAAGCATTGACATCAAGGGGAGATCACAATTCAACACACTGTATTAACTGATTTAGACAGGGATATTATAAGATGATGAAATCTTCAATTAATCATGAGAGAGATTGCTGAAAGCCAAGATTTTTGTGGTGATGGTGACTTCTCTGTATAGAAATAATCTTGTGTTCCATAGGTGGCATTGTAATGTCCCCATTTTTTGTCACGTCAACAACGTAATTAGCTTCGGCTTTCTCAGTGACATTAGTTGTGTCAGAGGGGATGTTTGATATTCCCTATAAGTTCTTGTGTCATTTTGGCACCTTCAAATGTCACCTCCAAATGGTTTTTGTATTTTCTGCATTTTTAGTTGGTTGTGTGGAAAATATTTAATGATTAAATAGTTAATTGTAAGTTGTTGAAAAAACAAAAATTAAAAGGCAACTTATTAACTATTTATTAATGTGAGTTTAAAGTGACTAAAGTGAAGGAAAAGTTAATTAATTTAATTAAGTCACTTTTCGGTGAAATAAGGATATTTTTAACAAGGCAGTTAAATTAAAAGTAAATATTGGAATTTCAAGAAAGGGGTGTGCAAGTTTTGATTATAAGGGAAAAACAGGTTTTGAAGGAACCCCGAAACCCTTTACAACAAAAGATACAAATGTTGCACGAAAGGATATTCAAAAGACCACCAGCAATAGCCCAACAGCCAAAAAACACAACAAAGCGGGTGTTGTCCTAAAAATATGACAAGAAACTACCATCAACACCCAACAACCACAAGACAATACAACAACCTAAAAGAAACCTACACCCAACAGGAAACAAAAAGCAATAAAGAAAAAGACTAGGCACTAGTTCAAGCCACTCAAAGTGTTGGCCACCTCCATCTGCTGGTTCCTATGCCTTTCAACCATATCCAAAAACTCCTCAGCATCAAATGATTTCTTCCAATCAACCGACCCTCTGACAACAAGTCCTTTGTCATCATCCTTAGCAGGTTTTTTACCTTTTCCCTTGGCTGCATGCTCTTTATCCATAAGCTCAGAGAAATAAACTCGATCCTCCCTGAGATCACTAATCTTTCTAAAACGGACTTCCAAGGAGTCTGTGTTGTTCTTCACAGAGATATGGCACGCCTGCAAAAAAGAATTGATATCCGCATTTATACCTAAAACCTTGGCTTCCAGTGCAGACAATCTTTCATCACATAAAGATTTAAATTCATGATAGGAACCTTCAAGGTCCACCATTCTGTCAATAAGAATGTCCGACACCGAACCTTTCAGAACATTCTTCAAATTCTCCTTCAAACCTCTGATTTTAATATTAATTTTATTGAACTCCTGCAAAGTCCACTTAGCTAATTTGAAGGTACCAGTGGCCCCAGCTCTAGCCATATCCAGTAAATCATACATGGAAGTCGCATCATCATCAAGATAAGAAAAGTCCCCAGAAAGAGGATTTACCTTCGAAGGCTCTATTTGGCTTCTTTCTTTTCTGCATCCTCCTCATCTCGATCCCTAATCTCCTTGTCCTCCTCCTCCTTGGGCAAGTCCTGCATAGAAGAATCTTTAATGGTCACTGTCTTATCACCAGAATTCTTGTCATCACCAGCATCATTGGGGTCCTTGGTCGAAAATTCCAAGGCCTTGTTCTTCAGGTTAGCAATACGCATCAACAGCCTCCTCAGTTTGTCAACCAAACCCATAGTATTATCATGTGTCCCCACCTCACAGCCACCACCAAAAACATCTCTACCAACAGCCACCTCCACAGACTTGGGAGAAGGATCATCCAACCCCACCTTCGTGTCTTCACTCCCAGAAAGTGCAAGCCGCTTAGCTGGCCTATTGCTCTTAGCACCAACCACCTTCCTCTTCTTTGAAAACGTAGTCACAACCGCGGGAGAAAGATCCTCCTCCCCTTTATTCCATTCCTCCTCATCTGAAGAGGACTCCGACCCCGACAACCCAAACAAGTCACTTAAAGTCTTCTCCTTGCCCTTGATGCCAAGACCAAGGAGAAGATTCTTGACATGTTCAATAATTAATAAAATAAGCCCTTCATGGAGGATGAGGGCCCTCCTATTCTTTAGATGTGCGTACACAAAGACTTCCAAAGATGATAACAAAAAGAAAGGAAACGAAATAAACAAATCATGTTTGAAATAGTTGAGGAGAATAAAATGGTGACCAAGAATAGCCCTAAACCTCCCTTCCAAAGGCACATAACGCATCAGCACCTCAACAACGCTCGCCCATATTTTCTTGAGGGAAGTTCTCATAGCCCCAGCTCTCCAATTTGATTAATTGCTTCCACTCATCATCTTTAAAAACTGGACCATCGCCTCCTCATTACTCTTTTTATCCTTGAAGAACTTTCGGCCAATTGTCGGCATCCCAGTAACAATGGCAACCAAATCCTCATTTACCTCTGCTTCCAAACGTTTAACCCTGAGCTTTCAATCATGCCAAAAAGAAACAAATTGCACGGAGGCATTAGGGTCATGCCCGTGCAGTCTCTCCAAAAATGGAGTAAAATTACCATGGTGCAAAATATTCTAGAGTTTCTTCTTTTTTCGAATGTCCCCACAAGAATGCGGCTCAATTTTTCTCTTGTCACCACCCATGGCTACAAATGCACAACTCACAAAACCCTTGCGAAAAACGCACAACTGAAGGCCAAAGAGCAACAAGACACCCACAAAGCGTGTGAAATGGAGGAAGGTACTAGACCATAAATGTTGCATCACCTTAGCCCACGCCATCATTCCTCAATAAACTCCCAACTTTCTCAAGAAGGATCGAGCCCTCCTCCCATGAATGAAATTCATTTAAACTAGCAACCTCGTTGGCAAAAAAATGCCAACGAGTTTCCTTCTCAATAAACGTGAGAGACACTGATCTCTTCACAAGATTGTAACATGATTATTGTATCCTTAATGAGCTAGTCGACATTCCAACTCGGAGTATGAGTGCCATGCAAATAGTTTAGAATGTTCATACAATCACCTTCCACCCATAATTTGGAGTACCCTTTGCCGATATCATATCTAACACTTATGAACGCAGCCTCTGCCTTCGTGCAATGATTGGTCTGAGTTCCCAATAGGAGTGCCACCGCGCCAAGGAGTCTACCAACATCATTTCTTAACAGCCCCCCACAACCTGCACGCCCGGGGTTCCCCTGCGCTGCCCCATCAAAGTTAACTTTAACCCAACTAAAGGGAGGAGGCTGCTATCTAGTGTTCAATCTAGCAGCAAAGCTTGACTTAGGATTCACAATAGGAATTGAGATAATCTTCCAATTAGAAGTCACCAGCAGCTCATAACCGTCAAGCCAAGCAGAAGGGGCACACCGAGCAGAATTAGAATGAATCAAAGCAAAATTCTCTAGAATGGCCTGTCTGATCTTGATAAAAAGACTATCAACCTTGAGTTTAGACTCTCGAAAGATCCTGTTATTTCTTTCTTTCCATAATCCCCAAGCGATATGCGGGGCCATAAGGTCCCACAACCACCACAAAACAAGAGAGGAAGAAGGGCAAGACCATTGATCAAAAAACTTAGCCAGAGAATCCGAAAAGACCCAACCAATATCCCAGAGTCTGAGAAATTTGCTCCAAAGAGAAAAAGAATAATCACACTCAAGGAGAATATGGAAAGCATTCTCACCACCAGCTTCACAAAGAACACATCTATTAGGGATCGCAAACCCTCTCTTATAAAGGTTGTCTTGCATTAAGACTTTACCTTGCATAAGCAGCCGGAAGAAGACATTCACCTTGGGAATCAGGTTCTTATCCCATAACCTCCCCCAGAAAGGGAAAGAGGTGGGCGCTTCCAAAGAACTCAAGAGAGTAGAAGTCACTGAGAAATTGCCGCTAGCACATGGGGCCCAAATGACTCTATCCGGTCTAGGAAAAGAGGGGATCCGGACCCTCCACATGAAGTCCTTTAGAACCTTCAAAGACGGGTCCCAAACCTCAAAATTCTTCCACTCCCCATCCTCAAAATAATCAACCACCTTGGGCCCAAAAAGGCATTTACACAAGGGGGCAATAGGGGGAGCCCAAGGAAGACAAATAAGAGGGCAAGCCCCACACCAAGAATTTTCCCAGAAAAGAATACTAGTATCATCGCCCAATAGCCACTTAATACCTCTACCAATCAAGTCCCTGCATAACATAATATTCTTTCAAAAACACGAACCAGAAGCAATCTCCTCTAACGACAACATGTTCCAAGGTCTCTCCAAACCATACAGATACTTATTACCCGCCAAAGGGGCCCACCCAGCATCCCCATTCAAGAGCCTCCAAACATTTTTGGACAAAAGAGCTTTATTAAAAGATTTCAAATTTCTAATACCAAGACCCCCCCCACTTCTTTGGTCTACACACCAACTCCCAAGCCACAAGAGGAATTTTGGCTTTAGTCTCAATCCCTGACCAAAGGAACCTTCTCATTATCTACTCCATTTTATCGTGAAACTTTACAGGAATCCTGAAAAGACTCATAGCGTAAAGGGGCAGTGGAAGAAATAAGCTGAATTTTACCAGCTTGACTGAGGAGCGCACCTTTCCAACCCGCTAACTTCCTACTGAATTTATCTAGAAAACCCAACCAAAAAGAATCCAGAATCTTGGAATATACAAAGGGAGCCCCAAATAAGAAGACGGGAAATCACCTCTATTACAAGACAGAATTCTAGAAAGCTTAAGCTACAGAGCTTCAAGAGTGTTGAGGAAGAAAATTTGACTCTTAGGTAGGTTGATCCTCTGACCAGAAGCCTTCTCATAGTCAACCAACAATCACTTAATAGCTCTAACTTCTTTAACAGAAGAGACACCCATCATAATAGTATCGTCAATGAATAGTTGGTGAGTAATCGGATCACATGTAGAAGAAGGCGAGAGACCACTCAAGGCACCTACATGAAGCACCTTTTGGATATTACGACCCAAAGCCTCCACCATTAGGATGAAAAGAAGCGGCAAGATAGGATCCCCCCGCCTCACCCCACACGAACTCCAAAAGAAAGGAGGAGAGCCATTCACCAAGACAACAAACGAGGGAGAAGAAATGAGTTGCTCAACACGTTGGAGAAACTTCTTGTAGAAACTGCGAAACTAAACCGTTCCAAGACATTCAAAAGAAATCTCCAGTTCACTCTATCATAAACTTTGAGCAGGTCCAACTTCAAGAAGAAGCCTAGTTTTTTAGACACATTAATGGAATGAGCCAGCTCATGAACAGTAATAATAGAATCAAGGATTTGACGACCCTTGACAAAACCACTTTGTTGCTTTGAAATCAGATTCGGCAAGAACTTTTGTAGTCTAGAAGCAAGCACTTTCAAAAAAAAATTATAAATAGAATTGCAAAGGCTGATCGGGCAAAACTCATCAAAACTCTTGGCATTATTAGACTTGGGAATCAAAACAATGAAAGTCACATTAAGCTCTTTGAGAAGACTTCTTAAGCCAAAGAACTCCTTAGTAGCATTAATCACATCCTCAGAGACAACTCCCAACACGACTGGAAAAATAGAAAGGGAAAGTTTTCAGGGCCAAGGGCCTTGTTACCTTTGAAAGAGAAAACCGCTTCTTTGACTTTCGAGGTCGAAGGAACAGCTGTCAGCTCCTTATTCAAATTCTTTGTCACAACTCTAGGAATAACATCCAGAGAGGCATCCACACACCTTTGATCCCAGACCAGATCATCCATCAAGAGTTGTTCAAAGAACCTTGCAACCGCTCTTCTAATAGCCTCCTCGTCTTCCAGTAGCAACCCATCAACACTAATCGAGAAAATTCTATTAGACGACTTATGCCTAAGAGCAATGAGATGAAATACATTACGGTCCCCATATTTCAACCAGATAGCCTGAGACCTTTGCCTCCAAATATCCCCTTCCTTGGTAACAATATCATGCAGTTGCGCAAAAAGACTATCTTCCAGTAACTGTGGATCCTCCGAAAGACCCTTCGATTGGATGACATGTTGGATATCATCCAAATTCTTAAGAACAAAACTTTTAGAATCAAAGATGTGACCAAACAACTCTTTGTTCCATTTTTTGAGATTCCTCTTAACAAAATTCAACTTCTTGGCAACTCTAAACACACAACCATCTATATCAACTTGCCACAATCTTCTGATACAATCCATAAAATGTGGGTCCCTTAACCACATGGCTTCAAACCAGAAAGGAAATCTCTTCCTACTCCCAAGCCTATCCGCAACAAAAGAAATAGGGAAGCGGTCTGACCCACATCTCATAATAGAGGACAAAGAGCAAGCAAAGTCCACAAACCAGGAAGCAAAGGTTAAAGCTTTGTCCAATCTAACTTGAATATTATCCACACCAATACATCGATTGGATCAAGTAAAACTAGCTCCTGACAGCTTAACATCAATAAGAGCATTGTCATCAATAATCATATTTAAGTCAACCCTGCTCTAAGGATTTGCTTGAGACCTGTTGTGACCTTTTCACACATCACCCAAGATGGGGACCCCCTAACTTTTGCTCCATTCTGGTCTTTTGGCTTTGCGTCTCTCTCTCTCTGGTCTTTTCGTCCTTTCGGGGATGTCCCATCATTTGGCCTAGGTTCAAATATTGGTTAAGTCTGTGAAATTAGGGTTTTCATCCTTCAAGCTTATTAAAGTCAAACTGAGTTATCAAATTGAAATATGAGCTTAGTACTGCAGTTAGAAGGCTTCAGGCAGGGTCCCACTGAATTTTCACTGAGTTCTGACCACTTACTATTTTAGTAAGTGCTCAATCGGGGACCGTTTTATAAAGATTTTGGAATTCTGTCAGTTCCATCACATTCAAGGTACCTCCAAGTACTTGCATGCAAAATTTGGGCAAAATCAGACAACTTGCTATTTTTAGCAATCCAGGCTTCAGGAGCCATTTTCAGGATTTTCACCTGTGCTTTTTAAATCCATGTTTCGAGAATGTTTCTAGGTTTTTCAAGACCTTCACAGTGACGTAACATGCAAATTGAGGTGACGACTTTTAACTATTCAGCCTTCAGAGGCTATTTTTAGGGTTTGCATGTTGAGTTTTTCAACGCATGTCTAGATATTCCTCATGGGTTTTTCGAGAGCTTCACAACAGTATGACATGCAAGCAGGAGGGATCAATTTTCAAGGACTTACTACTTTTAGCCAGTGCATGCATGCAGACCAATTTTTTGGGTTTTCTAGGTTTTCCGAGATCCCCCGGGCAATATGACATGTAAATTCATCCGACAGTGAATTGGTCACTTTTTCAGGCAGTTTCTATTTTTAGCAAGTACACTTTGGCAGCCACCTGACACTTCAGGTCAGCAAGCAGAACGACATGCGGCAAAAACAAAATCAAACGAAGGCCGTTCAAGGCACATGCAAGTCAAAATTAGGGTTTCCACTTTTATAAGGGACGAAACTCAGAAATTGTCAAAGTGAAGTACCCCACCGATATCAGCATACTTCAAAGTACCTGCTGGCAAAATTTGAGCAAAATCGAAGAACTTACTATTTTTAGTAAGTCATTTCATGGCTATAAATAACAGGTCTGCGCCAAAAGTAGGTGTGAACAGGGCACTTGAGTCATTAGGATCACGCTCGGCAAGTTTCAAGTCAAATGGGGCCGCAAAAGTCAAGGAAATCAGGAGCTTACTAAAAATAGCATGTGGCTATAAATAGCGGGCCAACATGAGGGGTAGGCAAAAACAGGTTCACCAAGTGAAGAAGATTATATGGTGAAAATTTCACGACAAACGGAGCTGTGGAGGTTAGAAAAGCAGGGACTTACTAAAAATAGAATGTGAAAGCAAGGGCACGCAAAAGGCACGAAATTTTTTACTAAGTATGGCAAAACAGAGGCTTATACCCTTGAAGGCACCTACCTAAGAAGAGAAAATTTCTAAGGCAAATCCACCATGGAAATGTGCCCACCTTGATGAGTCTTCAAAAATATTCTAAGGTTGTGAAAATAGAAGTAGACATTCTAAAATGCGCCCAAGTCAAGAGGTAGGGTCTTCAAAATTTACCTAAGTCAGAATAAAAGCAAGGGGTAAGGAATGCGCCCAAGGTAAGTTGAAAGCCTTGAAAAATCCTAAGGCATTGAAAATAGGAGCTCAACACATAAAATGCACCCACTTTGAGTGAGGATGTTGAAAATAAATTAAGGGCGTGGAAAACAAAAGTTAGCTATAGCAAAATGCGCCCTCACCTTGGAGATAATATTAAAGGCGTTTGGAAATTTCCCAAGGCAAAAACAAAAGCATGGCACTCAAAATGCGCCCAAATCAAGTTGGGAAGATGTGAAAATATACTAAGGCACAAATGAGAGCTCACCTAGCAAAATGCGCCCACCTTGCAAAAGGAAGTCTGCCAAAAGAAGCGCCTCAGTATGAAAACAAAAGCTCCCACATGAAAATGCACCCTTGAGGTGAGTGTGTTGGCAAAAATCTTCTAAGTATGGAGAATGAAAGCACCCTATAAGGAATGCGCCCTCAAACAAAAGCTCACCCTAGCAAATGCGCCCAAGCAAGAAAAGAAACATTGAAGAAATTTCTAAGTGTTGAGACTCAAAGCTCCTTCTCCAATATGCGCCCAACCAAGATGAGTTGATCAAAAGCTTATAAGGAAAGCAAACAGGAGCCCAAGGTAGTAAATGCACCCATCATGTGAAGGGGTTAACACATGAAAAATGCCCAGGGCATTGGAAATGGAACTAGCACATAAGAAAGGCGCCCAAGGTTGCTGAAAGCTTATAAACGTCTAAAGGCAAAGTATAGGCATGAGAGTTCAAATGCGCTTGAGCAAGATGATGAAGGTGTTTGAAGTTTCCTCTAAGGCATGGAGATTTAAAAGGCACCTAGGTGAAATACGCCAAAGGAAGAGGACTTAAATTTATTTCTTAGTATGTGAGGTCAAGGCGTGAGAAAATAAAATGTCAAAGGGGAAAATGTTCAAGAAATTTTTCTAAGTGAAATAAATATTTCACTAGATGGAAATACACCCTTGACATGGATGAGCTTGAAATTTCTTTTTCAAAGACATTTAAATGGAGTTGGCAACTTGATGAAATATTTTTCAAGAGGGAAACTAAAAATGAATATTTTCCATGGGTCAAGTGGAAAATTAAATGAACCTCTTTAAAATACACCCATGGGTCGAGAAATTTTAAAATTATTTTCCTAAGGGAGATTTTGATATTTTCAGAGGGAAAATTATTTTGCCTAGATTATTTTCCTAAGGGAAATTAAATTTCGAGGGTGGATTAAGTTGAGCGAGCAAATGATTTTTGTCAACAGGTTGAATTATTTTAAGTGGAGATTTAAAATGTCTTAGGCGAATTTCGTAAAGATTGATGATTTAAATGATGGATATTTTAAACGGGTTGGAAATAAATTTAAATCTCCCATGAAGCTTTTCAAGTTGAATTTAATTGAACTTTGCGAGAATTTTAAAATGGAATTTTCAAATCAAGATGGAGTGATTTTCTCGCAAGTGGATTAATTACTGGGAGTTAACTGGCAGACTAGAGGAAAAAATTCAAATTTTGCAGGGAAAGAATCTTAATTAATGGCAAATGCCATGATGACTGGCTGACGACTAGCCCACTA
This sequence comes from Sequoiadendron giganteum, assembly GCA_007115665.2. Taxonomy (NCBI): domain Eukaryota; kingdom Viridiplantae; phylum Streptophyta; class Pinopsida; order Cupressales; family Cupressaceae; genus Sequoiadendron; species Sequoiadendron giganteum. The sequence goes on from CM021109.1 coordinate 44,324,278, forward strand.
CTGCACCTAAATTAGAAGATTCTAAGTGGAGAGAATGGTGAATTGATGAAGGTGCTAAAAATAACTCTCGAACTACTTGGCAAGATTCCTTATGAAGAATTATTTAAGCAACCGTGTTTCTCATTTCTTCTCACATTTTGAAGTTGAGAGTTGCTGAAGTGAAAGAAGTTCTTTGAGAGATTGAAGTATTTTCGAAGTTGCTGAAAGTGAAGTTGAGAGTTTTATTTCCTAAGTGTGAATTTGCTGGAGAATTTATTTCTCAAACTACCGAGAGTTGGAAGTTGCTGCAAATTTTGAAATTCTATGTTGGAGAGCTGAGAATTTATTTCTCAAATTCTTGAGAGTTGGAAGTTGCTGCAAATTCTTGAAGTTGCAGAGGATTTCTTATTTTGCTGGAGATCTTTATTTCCAAAGTGTTGAAAGTTAACTGCTGGAGATTTCTTTTCTTCTAGCTGCCGAAGTTGAAAGTTGAAGTTAACAAATTGAAGCAAAAGATTCGAATTATTCTATGCTGGAGAAGTCATTCACTTGCTGAAAGTGTTGGTTTGCTGCAAATTTTCTTCACCGGTCAAAAGTGCATTGCTGAAAGTTCTTTCAAAGCTCAAAGGATTTTTTTTAAAAAAATTAGGTTTGGAGTTAGAAGTTTATGCTGAGGGATTTAATTTTCAAAGCTAACTCCATATTTGCAACCATCTCGAGATTATTTTATTTTATTAAAAATCTGTAATCTTACTTCTTAATTTATTTTTTTGTAGATGGCTGGAGCAAAAGATGTTGCAGGAACAAGCAGAGCTGCAGGCAAAGCTGCAAATATTGATGCTGGCAAGGCAAGCTCATCCCGACAAGCAGTGATCAAAAAGCTTGCCAAGCCATTTCTTCCGAAGTCCATGATTACTTCAAAGTTGGCGGGATTAAATGACACCAACCTTGGTTCATGTAATCTGGGTGCACTTAAATCAAGGATGTACGGGCTGGAAGGTCATCAACCGTCAATCATGGCACACAATATTATGAAAAGTGGGATCTACGTAGCTGTTGGCTTTCCACCAGCAATACAGTGTCCGGAATTAATCATGGAGTGGGCGAATTGCTACAAGCCGGAACGCAGAACTATCGTCTCTCCAGATGGAAAATTGTTTGCCAACTTTATGCCGAATGCTATCGGAGAGGCATTTGGGATTCCCACTTCCGAAAGCATGTTGTACAGGACAAAGGACAGAGCAGATAGAATGTATTCCTCCTCCTTCAAAAGGTGTGTCGCTGTAATCAAAAGAGTCTGGATGCAAAGGCCCAAGCCACCCCGCACTAAGCTCCCGAAGCAAATAATTGCTGAAGACGTGAAACAAGAATATTGTTACCTGATTATGATGCTTAGCCGAGTGAACGAGAGTTCGTAAGCATACATCTTCGAGCCTTGGATGTTTTATTACATCGAGATCATTTTGGAGGGAAAAGAATGTATTGATTGGGCTAGGATGATTAGCAACAACATAGATGAATAGTTCAAGAGCCTGAGGAGGACGAAGACCTTTTACATGAGCTCGTACGTGGTGTATATGTTGGCTCGGATGACCAAGTACCGGTGAATAACATACAAGGAGCCGATCGGCTATGGCCCTGACCAGTTCAAGATCCACGAGGCCTGCACCTAGTTGCATTTAACTAACCCTGCCAGCTACAAGCGGGCAAATGATGCATTCACAATGCACATTGCAAGGACCCTTCAACAGAGTACGCAGCAAAGGATTTCAAAGGAAGCACAAGCATTGATTGAAGAGTATGGATTTTGGCTCATCCAATTTCCAAAATTCACATACATTAGGCTGCAGGGGTACACCTCGTATCCATACCGATTGCTAAGGTACCCCACTAATCATATAATAATGCTAGAAGTATCTAGGCAGCTTATTGCCTACGATAAAATTCGAAAGAAGAAGAGGAATAAGGGACTGGATTTTCCTATCGCCATGGGGAATTCCAGTGAGGTGTGTCCCTCCTTGCAGGCGGCTCAAGATGCAGAGGATGAGCTACAATTCTTTCATCTCTCATATCACACAGGCAGGCAGGATTTCGATCCCTATAATAACATCCGAGTGGTGCAAAATGTTGAGTACAGGCATAAGGCTCATATAGAAGATTTTTGGGCAAATGCGGCAGATGAGGCTGAAATAAGAAGGATGTTCACTAGACTCCCCCTCAAGATGATCAGAGAGTGTGAAGTCATTCCAGTTCTCGATCAGGTGGATGAAGATGTTAACGTCATACAACCTGACTATGAGTCAATAAGAAATACTCCGGTCCCACCACCTGATTGGTCCGAGCCCGAAATCACGAACTTGGACACACTTTCCATTCCGGTGATGACTTTCACAAGGACTTGGGTCGATAGGCACGTAAGCAGACTTATGAGCAGATCAGTTGCTCTTACTTATAACTTGATGGGCGATCAAAGGCCACTATCTGCGAGGAGAGGAAAGCAAGTCGCCCAAGCGGCGGAAACACAAGATGAGGTGCCGACCTAGCCGATACCTTTGAGGATGGAGCAAGCATCACCCACGCGGTCACAAACTCAGTCTTCAAGTTTGAGATAAATTTCACTATTTGCTGATCAAAGGGCAAAATTGAATGAAGAGCAGGGACTTGAGTAAATTGATCAACCCAACATCAGGGAGTCGGATAGTTTAAGTGTCAGTGCACCCAGAGGAGGCCAACAGGAAGAAGAGGAGGAAACGGTGGCTAATACCCGTTTCCAGCAGATACTGGACATGGCATTGGAAGAAGAGGATAACACGGAGCAGGAGGCCCAAGGGTCAGGAGATACTCAGCTCATGGAGATTGATGAGCCTGAGTAGAGTAGTGTTAGAGAAGAAGTACGCAAGGTGGAGGCAACAGAGGAGCAGCCCCTCATCATTTGCAATCCGCAACAGGCGGTGCTGGATTGGCTTTCAGGTAGAATGAGAAGGGACCCTAAGGATGATGCAGATCCGGCCATTGAGATGGAAGAACTCCTCAGGACGATTAGCGCACCACCAGAAAAGAAGAGAGCCAAGAAGTTTTCGAAGATTTCAACTGATGAGTCAGGCTCTCGTACCCTCCAGGTTGCTGTCCCGAGGGAAGAGTGTGATCGAGCTGAGGAAAGACCTGAAAACTATGTGATCACCACTGTGGAGTTGGGTCATCCTATGGGAGCCCAAATTATTGAGGAGTTCAACAACTCCTATCAGGCATTAAAAGACAAGTTGCTCCACACGGAGGGAAAGTACAAGAGGTTAAAGAAGGAGCACAAGACTTTGATAGGATATGTGCAAAATATTGCACGTCCAGGTGAACAAGGGAACCCAGCAGTTGAACTCCAGCCAGAGTTTCCGAGAGAGTCAGTTGTTGGCTTGGAAGATTTGAAGAAGATGGAAACGGAAGCAGATAAATGGGTTAGCCATGTTCGAGTTGAAACGGAGAAATTCATGGGGGACCTCGCCAATGCTTATCGACAGGCCTCAGATGTTTTGGCAGGCATAGATATGGTAGATCAAGCCTAGAGCGAGACTCGGATTTATCAGACGAAGATTGTTCTTTGTCTGGAGGCTTTGATGCACATGCCTCTACAAACCCTGATGGATGGAGGTGTAATACAGGAGGACGATAGGTATGATTTCACCAGTTGGTACTCCTCGGTGGTCACAGGTTGTGGTTTCCATGATGCAACACGAGCGGATTCAGCCAGAGTCAGGAAAGCAATGAGTAACATTCTGGATGGAATCCTCAAAACGTTGGAGGCCATATTTGCTAGGAAGTTGGCTCTGGAAGAGATAACAGCAGGTGGCTTCAGGGATAGGTTGACTCCCTTCTTCTCAGTCGTGAGATTGTTTGTCCAGGATGACTTTGAGAACATCTCCACTTTCTCCAGCATAATTCAGAACATGCAGGATGCCTTGGCTACTTGGAGAAAGTCTTATACTCGACACGGGCAGACAGTTACGGTGCTAGAATTTCAACTCAACCACATCCCACCGATTTCAGTTCAAGAGGTTGAGGCAGTGTTAGCCTGTTTGATCAACTTTGCGGTTCGAGAGAAGGACAACAGGGACGCTTTGTTGGACGAGAATCTTCTAGAAGATGGTGATGGGCATTAATTGCTCATTATGGTTCCTGCAGGGGAATGGAGAATCTTTGTGCATTTATCACCCACTCCCCTCTGTGGCGGTTTTTAGGGTAGAAACCCTAATTAGGGCATAGGTGGCTCGATCTGAGCCCTTCATTGTAATTGAATCCAAGTCGTCCACTGAAATGGGCTTGCTATAAAAGGGGCATCCCCCCTCATTTGTAATCTATTAGATCAGAGCTAAGTCAGAGCTGGAGAGTAGAGAGCATGTAGTGAATAGTTAGAAGTTAACCTAGTTTGAAAAGGAAAGAAAAGCTTTCCCTTTGAAAGTTTTTGTAAAAGGTTGTTGTGGAGGACTCTCATAATATAAAGAATTTCATTGAATGGTGATTCTATCTTTCGTTGTGAGCAGTTGACAAGGCTTTTTCGTCTTTCCAATTAAAGTAGATAGAGTAAAGTAGATTTTGTTTTATGCAAGTAGTTGGTAATCATGGAATGCAGTGTTTGACTTGAGTAAATCTTCTTTCATCCATACCACTAGTGGGCTCGCTGATGATGAGTTCGCCCTACGTGGTCAACTGGAGCATTGGCGCTTAACTTCAATTGTGATTTGTATGTCCACTTGCATCATTGTGATGGTGTGTGCATGTTGTGTCATAATTTGAACATCTCATTCATCCTTTGAAGATTGCACCGATTTTGTGGAAGTTGTCCGAAGGGAGGCGAAGCAAAGTCTGGTTCGAAGTTTGTTAAAGTCGATCCTTGCACTCCACCCTTTAGAAATAGATTATAGAATCCCTACCCTTTCTCCTTTTAAATTCAGTATTTTCCCGGTTAACTTAGGAATCAGAGCATCATCGTCAAATCATTCATGTCTTAATCACTTCACAAAGTTGAACAAATTGCATAAGTCCCCTTGGAATACCCAGCATATTCACATCAGCCAACTGAGTCTATTCGCGACATAAGGAACCTTGGAGTTGAACGCATGATCTTTCACGCAATCTTAGCATGCGGAATACTTTGATCAACAGAGAATAGGGTGACCATTGGACATTTTATTTTGTGTTGGTGCAGTCATAAAGCACCCGTCAACAAGCTCCCCTGCCCCTACCCTCCCCTTTCTCATTGTCATACAAAGGAGTATTAAAATCTCCCATTACAAGCCAGAGGAGATCCAAAAAATACATCCTAAGACTCTCAAGGTCATCCCATAACTTTTTTCAGTTTCTCTTTAGGTTAAGAGCATACACATTAGAAATAGCCAAAGAATAAGAATCCCTAAGCCAAAGAAACTTAGTCTCAACATGATTGAAACTATCAACGATCGGGATACCTCTCAACAACTTAGCATTCCAAAACGTGGCCACACCGCCTGAAGCTCCTTCAAAGCTAACCCCATGAAACCCATAGTCTTTATAGAATAGATTCTTCAAAGCTTCCAACTTATCAATCTGCATTTTCGTCTCTTAGATCAACAAGATATTCAGATTATGATCCCAGACAAGATTCTTCAAGAGGTCCTATTTATGCGAGTTATTCAACCCCTTGATATTCCATGAAATGATCTTCATTTGCAAGAAGAGGGGGTGCTCTTAGAGCACATCTCGAAGAGGCTTTTTTGGACCTCCTCAGCAATATCCCGCTTGCACTCCCTCTCCCTACTCTTCTACAGGGTAGGTCTACCCTGGCCCCTCGACTCAGACCCACAATCCATTTTTTGCCTTCTCATGGTGATACCTTTGTGAGGCTGAGGGGGGGAGAGGGGTGAGAAGAAGATTTCTTCTTCCTACCACACACGTAGGTGAAACCATCTTCATCTTTACTCACAGAATCAGCCACTACCAGAGCACCATCACCAACCACGAGTTTTGAACCAGTAGGTAGAGGAGATGGCGGAACAACAGCCAAGTCCAACACATGCCTTTTTGGAGTGCACACTGTCTCTGAGACATGATCCACATCCTAAGTTAAAGAGTGACCAACAACCTCATCCCTAGAAGTAACCGGATCCTTGCCTACCTCAATAGGACGAGCAAGAGGACTTTCAATATTCACCTCACCCTCCATACCATTTCCAACAACAGATTCACCTTGCTTCTCTTTAGGTTCCTTTATCTTCCAAACCTTGGTCTGCTTAACAGCCTTAGGTGGGACACTAGTCACAGGGCAATCCTTAGCCCAATGCCCCGTCTTCTTACATTTGAAGCAAGCAAAAGTAAGATTTTCAAAAACAATTTGCTGCTTCCAAGACCCCACCTTGGATTTTAAAAAGAAGAACTCAGGCAGTACAGCATCTTGGTCAATCATGACACAAAACCTGGCTGCCACTAACCTTTTCCTAGAACGAGTGGCCTCGCCAATAGAGACAATCGTTCCAAAAGAGTTTGCAATCGCCTTGAAGACTTCTTCGTCCCAATATTCCAATGGCAGGTTTGGAAGTTTTACCTACACAGGAGCAGTATTAGAAAGACATTTCGACAAATCTATCCCAGGTTCCCAAGGATGAAGAACCAAAGAGAGACGCCCAAATGACCAAGGCCCTTTCGCAAACACATTTCTTAGGTCTTCATCACACGAGAAGGTAAAGGAAAAGAAACCTTTAGCCATGGTTGCAACTTCCACCTGACCTTTTAAAGCCCACTTCTTATGCACCCAAGTGCAAACCTCCTCAATATTAGGTCAAGGACCTAAAACCTTGCCAACCAAGGAGAAATCCATTTTAGCAATATTCTTGTCCACAAGAGAATCCGGGACAGACAAGGAAAAAACACCTTATTAGAAGAAGACACTGACTCAGCAACAATGCCTTTTCCTTTAAGTTTAGAGGAAAAAAGGTCAGACCATTTCTGACCCAGCAAGGAAGACTTCCTTTTCGGCCAATTCTCTTCCACTGGAGCACGCTCAACACGGGAATACTCGGATTAGCTGCACAAGATTCCCCTGATGGGACCCGCATCCGCTTTATCCCCTTGGATCTTAGGAACCAACTCCAACGAGGGACAACCATCACAAGACACCTTTTTGTGTCTCACCTGCACACTTCTCCGAGCACGCATCTTTGACCACATCCTCACCGCACAACCCGTCCTTCCCAGATTCGCCATCAAGGATCAAAAGCTTATCCTCACCACCCGATCTCGCCTTGCCATCTGCAGAATCAAAAAAAACCCAACTCCATATCCTACTCGAACTGCCAAGCGTCATGATTCCCTGGGCTTGAGTTCAAATTCAAATTACTCAAGCCCACCACCTAACCAGACTTCTCTCCAACAAATACTCCACCAACAGTCTCCATCTTAGGGGTGTACAAGTTACAGAAGAAGGAATTAAAAGTATTTTGGAGTTCATTTGTTAACATGCTAGAGAATTTTAGAGAACAGTTAATTATTGGTTGAACATAGTTCACCAAAAAGCTTTGTGAGGTCGAAATCCTTCATAGAGGACATCGGCTAGGGAAGTGGAAGATCTTTCTTGGCTGATTTGTAGGTGGTTTCACATAGGAACTACAAATAGGTTTCATTGTTGGTTTCTTAGAATGGATTAAAGGAGTTTATTTTCTACAATTTTGTGAGGTCCTGCTTGGCAAGACAATATTGTTAGTTTTGGTTGGAGTGGGCTGGAAGATGTACTATATATTAGTCTTAGAGTCTACAGGAAAAAAATTATATATATCTGTATATATTGTGATGTCCCTTTCCTAAGGTTTTCGATTTTTTAAGAGGATTCCGTATAGATTTGAAATTTCCAAGAAAAAATAATAATGAGCAATGAAACTGTTTTTTCTTTAGGTTAATAGTTTTCATTAAGGCTTGCAGGGTTCAAAAACTATTAGCACCTCTTCTTGAACAACTCCCGCTATTTCATGTAGTGTATTGGCATTGTTAAGGGCTGCCATGGGAAATGTACAGCTAGCCGCTACTTTCCAAGGCGTTGAAACTCTTATTATTGGCTATGCAGACATGAATGGGAGGTGAGTTTCAATGATTTGAAAACCTTATGCAGACCACAAAAGGGGAAGGTCATAGCCTTGAAGACTTAGTACCATTGAATTAGATTGAAAATGAAAACATGGCAATTCAAAGGGAGTAAGGAATAGTTGAGACAGCAGGAGTGAAGTTATACACAGCTTCCAAACAAATAAGTCAGCACATATCCTACGAAGGAGTTCATAAATTAAAAAGGACATCAAATATTCTTCAAATCTGTCATATTATTTCCATTATATCAGCCGCACTCTCATAGTGCTGCACCAAGTTAGCCGAGGGAAGAAAGGGTGAAGCTGCTTACTATCAAGAGGTCAGAAAGTTTTATTAATAACATTTCCAGGTTATTTGACTATATTATTTAGTACTGTACTATTCCAGAAAGCAGCAGTGTTTAACTTCTGTTATTCTGCTTTCCTGAGAAAATGCGTGAATATAATGGCTGCCACAATATTCAAAATATGTTATGAATGTTAAGTTTGATTTTGAATGAGAATTATGCTTGAAAAGGTCTCAATGAATTTCTCAAATGAGTTTACCACAAAACTAGTTGTAAACAGCTATACACCAACTGTTTGTCAAAATGTCTACAAAGTGACAGTACAAAAAATATGCCAAATTTTGAAATTTTGGGGTGGTATTTTACAGGCATGCATGCTATTATTCAACATTAAGTTAATCTTGCCCTAGTGGGCTTATATACCATCAATATATTGGTGTATTGAAATATAAAAAATCACCATATTGTCTTTAACATTGATTTTAGACTGTTCTATTTAACTGATATATCACTAACAATTTAAGGCTAAGCACATGTAAAGCATTCTTCTTATGTTCTCTAGTGTTTAAACACATATCTGGTTCTACTTAAGTGATGCAAAAATCTTTAACCGTGATAAATAAATGAATGAGAACCATCAGTATGCTGGCTTGGGGAGGCATTTTCTCAGAGCAAGAAGAAAATGAGTGTATGCTTTACTCACTGACAGTCTTGATTGTTGAACCGAGCAATTTGTAGAAGCTGAAAAATTAACTTTGGGAATTGAATAGGTTTTTGATGATTCCTTTGCCCACTTTATGGTAGAGGCTGATTCTAAGTCTTAGTTGATTCAAAAGATTCTAGAAAACAAGACTTCAGTTGCAGGTTGAATGATCTTTCAAAGTCCAGTAATATAATTGTTCACATCCATACTTCCATGAATTGAGTAGAAAATCGCCTACACAAAGTACCCAGTTGAATCAAAGGCTAGAGTCACTGTTTGAGGTCATGAAGTAATATATGATGTGTTGGTGTAACAATTAGCACCTCTAGAGTGCAAGTTGGTACGGACAGCTATGCACAGTACACGATGACTACTCTTCAAATTAGGAGGGGAAGCTCCCTCTTTTGCTGATATGAATTCTAAAAGTAAAATAACTAAATCCTATCTTTTTGACTCAGCTGGAAGAGGCACAAGGTTAAGAAAACCAAGGATGTTGCAGCTAAGGATTTTCTTTGGTTTCACATGTCTTTAACTACAACTAAAAACTAAAAGCTTTAAACTATCCAATCTCTTCAAGAAAACAGAGCATGAGGAAAAGGAGCAAGAATGTGATTATACGATAAACTTCAGGTACAGATTCACAACGTGAAGGCAAGGTGGCGCAACTATTTGCTTGGTTGGGAAGAAGTTTATTGGAAACAAACAAATACACGATAAACTAAGTACAGCTACACAACATGAGGGCAAGGTGGCGCAACTATTTGCTTGGCTGAATAGGTTTATTGACACACACATCAAACGATAAGCTTTAAGTATTGATTTGCAACATGAGGGCAAGGTGGCGCAGCAATTTGCTCATATGAAAAGACTTATTAGAAACAAAACATAAGGTAAGCAACCAGGACAGCAAATTGCATAGACGAGACACGCATACAATAAACGATCAAACTAGCAACCCCATTTTAACTAAGCTTTGAATAAACACCATAGTAATAACATGAAGGCAAGGTGGCACAACTATTCATTAATACAGTAATCACTCATGAACAAATACAGAATAACAATATTACAGGCAAGGTAGGCACAACATATATTGCTATCATGTGCAAAAGTTATTTACAAATGAGCTGAAAGCTCTTATTTATAGACATCAAAGGTGTAGGCAACCCTAAAATCACCTTGAGTCAACTAGAGTCTTGCAAACATGCAAAATTTTTATTGCTAAACCTAATGAAAATAAATTGTACAGTTAACTGGAAAGCTACCATCAGTTAACCGATACAAACAAGACTAATTGGAAATGTGCAACATGCACGTCTTTATTGAAATGAAAACTAACTAATAACTCTAATTATACAAAGATGTTTCCAAGAAAGACATAGCATGCAATGTGTAACAACGAGTTAACTTGGAAAGAGGCATCGAGTTTAACTCTTTTGTCTAATGTCTATCTTGGAAAAGGTGGGACACCTTGAATTGGAGTTCACTGGCCTTGATCTCGAGCAACTAACCCCTCCATGAGGTCGTTAACTGCATCACCATACGGGGAACTGATACTCTTTTGTAGTACACAATGTCTGCGCAGCATATCCTCACCACTTGTGATCTGGCTTTGAAGTTCACCTCTTCTTCTAACTACCTCATCGAACAACGCTGACATAACTATGAGTTGATCTAACTTACAGCCAATAGAGTCTCCACTGAAAATACCATGGATGAGTGCTCGCAATTCTGACTGAATGTCTGCAAGCTCAACATACTCACCACCCTCACGCTGATATCGGCAAGGAACTTGTGACACAAAAGATCTCACATAATGAAGTGCAACAATCACATGCTCTCTACTCTCGGCCAACTCTAAAGTTATTTTCTCCTGTATTTCTACCTTGAAGATTAATTGTGTTCTCCAATCATAAATAGCTTCTCTATCTCCTTTATCAATGACTGAGTCATATGTCATCCCTAGGTGAGCGATCAAGATTTCATCCCTAGGTTTGTCAACCACCAAGTTGCGCTCTGAATCTTGAATTTGCAAACGGAGTTTGTGAGCATTGTATCTCAACTGAACTAGCTCTGCAAGTACAAAGCGGCCCTTAGTGATAAACTCTTCTTCCCAATCCATCATGCGCCTCCCGTACACAACCATCTGATTGAGTTGTCCCTACTCTGTCGGTGGCTCTACCATCTACAGGAGTGAAGTGGTGACATTTTTGGGTCTATGGACAAGATTAGAGATGTATTGACGAAGCTGTTGGTTCTCAGCCTTGAGGGTTGCTTTGTCTGCTTCATCCTTTTGTCACTCTATCCTTTATGTTGTCAGTTGCAACTTGAAGCAAATCAACCTCTGTTTGGTGTGTGCTCCAGCCAAGGTTAACCTTGATAACTTCGAAGTCCTCAACTTCCAACTCATCCAAATTCTTGTTTGGTGGAGGTACTGCAGTCTCTATAATGATTTCTTTTTCAGAGTTCCTTTCTACATGAACTTGCTTCTTAATCCTCTTATCTGATGGATCCTGGTAGATGTGATCAAAGCCTGAGGGTCCAATATGTATGACGGCTGCCTCCTCTTCCTACCTAGCTGATTCTCAAGCCAAGATGAGTCTCGACTAATCTCACTGGATGGATCGGTGCTAGTCACAGGAGGTCCTGATGAGGCGGAAAGTGTAGAAGTATGGCTATGCAGTGGCGAGTCCAAGTCCAAATCAACGTAAATTGGAACCGAGAGTTGTTGTGGTGTCGGCAATGGCAAAGGAGGTTGTACCTCTGGCTCTAGCATGCTCTGAACTGTATTCGTAGCTGGCTCCACCTGTGTTTCTGTAACAAGTGCCTTCCCTTTTGATTTATCGGACACTTTGTTTCTTTTAGAAGGATTACTCCTTTTCTTTTGTTTGGGTTTCGACGAGGATGGCAGTGTAGATTCCACAAATGGCGGCTTTGATCTTGGCATGACTACCCCCCTCGTCTTCTTGCTTTCTAAGTAGAGTATGTTATTTTGAATAGCTCTACCCATTCTCTCCTCCACGGATGAATACTCCTGGGTGTACCAATCAATAGCTGGAAGTGGCTGCATATCAACCTACTCTCTAAAGAATTGAGGACATACATCCCCATCATTGTTTGACAACCCTTCCATATCCTCTGACATGTAAAGGGAAATCTGCGAGAAAATGAACCTGTTGTAACTACGTCAACAAACTTTGAACTCATCTTTGCAATTGACCCAGTAGTCGTCCATATTAGGCTTGTGATGTGTGATGAGCCCAACTGGCTCCCTCTCAAACCCCTGTTGTTTTAATTATCTTTTTGTGTCTTTTTAGTTTTTTAAGAATGTTTCTAGAGAGAAATAGAAGGGGCGGCAGCATATAAAAGCTCATAAAACAAAAATCTAAGCTAATTTAGAATAAGTATCAATGCAAAGAGTATTGAATAACTCTAACAATAAGATTCCAAACAATAAACGTACCCGTGAGGCTCCAGATTATTTAAATAAGAAATTGTGAAGTTTGTCAGGCAACAATGGCTGGAAACAACATGCATGCACACCAAAGCTACATAACTTAATTCTCCTATAGAATAACTGAAGAAGAATGTCTGAGAGAATGGAATGCCCAATATGCAATACAGAAACCAACAAAAGGAAACGCGTTTTTTCTTTAACAAGAAGGGCGCCTCTTTTGAGAAAGCACGCCAAACAAAGCTGAAAAGGTACGGCCTTTGGCAAATGAACACTCTGAAGCTGGTAATGGCAAAAGGCAGGCACTGTCCAAACGAACCCCTCTCCTGCAAGCTGAATACTGAATAACTAAACAAAATTGTACTGATTTGGCCCAGAAGAACTTCTGATTGAAGCTCTCATAAATGGCAATCATTCAGCTGGTATCTCACAGCCTCACAATCATAGATCCAACGAAGATTTTTCGTTCTTCAATGGAGTTTTCTTGCAACCCTTGTCCTCAGACAAATCACAGAGAAAGAATTTTGCAAAGTCAAATGATAAACCTATATTAGGTTGATTTGCAAAGAAATGCCTTATAGCCATCAAAAAGGCACGAATTCCCAAAAGGTACGGATTCTTTCTCATTTAAAAATACATTAAAATGTATTTTAATTCCTTTCCATAGTTTGGGCGCACTTTATGTCTTTTAAGTGATTTAAAATTACTTTATCACTTTTTATAAAGTAATACTTCATTACTTTATAATATATTTAAGTGGTTTTAAATTTATAAAGTCAATTTGACTTTTTAATAATAACCCATTTAAGTTAAATATTAAATATTAATATTTAACTTAACCACAAAATATTTCATAACTTCCTCCAAACTCAGTATCTTTCCGTGCCGTCAGAAACTGGCGAACATTGAACTCCACATGCTCATATTGAAACCCATACTGCCTGAAGGGGTGAGAAAGACAAACCCACCAAATGGCCACTGACCCTCTAACCAGATCCTGTCAACCTACAAGGGTCCAAGAGATAGGCTAACTCCACTGTTCCTGAGAACTGACTAGAGCGGGGACATCACATGACGAGTGTGACCTCCTAGATGCGTCAAATAATAATTCCAAGGATCCTATACACATGCGTCAATAAGATACTTGAGCTTGCGGTTTTCCAACTCCGTACCTGCAACCTTGGCATCAACTGCTATTTTACATCGACAGATTCCCATCTGCAAAGGAAAGTTGGTTGTCGGCTTGCGCTTGTTATGCAACCGTGTATGGACTTCAGATAATTGCCTTAGAAACTCCATGAACACCGTCTTATCTGAAGGATAACGTGGTAGCATGGCTAGATTTCCTGTATAACCATAGACACAAATGTAAGTATATGTGGGGAACTGAATGAACCAGTTTGCCCATTCTTAACCGGATCTTTTGATGTTTTGAATTATTGTAGAATTTATCTTTTTCGAATCCAAAATGACCTCTAGAAGCACCTTATGCAAATTCGTGTCAATTGCTCCAATGAAATCATGAATTAGGACCGACTTGGTCCTAAATTCGTTCTATGTGTATTGCATTCTGAAAAACTCGCCTATTGACTGTGAACATGGCTATGTTCTGACAACTTCTCCGAAAAGCCAAAAATCACTCCAGATGAGGCTAAAAATACCCTGTCAGAGGGCAATTTTCACAAAAAAAATTCTAAGACGTGGGTTTTGTGCAGAATCAAATTCTAAGATGACCCACGTCATCAAAATTGTGAAAAAATGTGATTTAGGCCCACATGCAAAAGGTTTTCAATCGAGATTTGAGGGGCTGTGAGGGCAATTTTTCCCGAAAAAATTTGGAACATGGGTTTTGTGCAGAACTGAAATCTAAGACAACCCAAATTGATAGATTTTGAAAAAAAAATGTGTTTTCAGCCTGCATGCAAAGAGAATTCCTGAGAAAAACACAATGGTCTAGAATAGAGGCAACAGGGCAATTTTCACAAAATATTCTAAGACATGGGTATTGTTGCTGATGCTGAAATACACGAACCCAGATGATCTGTTTCTGAAAAATTTGACCGTTTTCTTTGAGATGCGAAGAATACCTAAGACAAGAAACAAAAGAAATTTAGACAGAAGATAGAAGTTTTTTGTTTATTTGTTTTCTCTGCTTCTGTAGAAATTCGCCTCTATTTGTCTGAAGTTATGTTGATTATTCTGGACTGTATCTGCAAGGAAATCTGAAAAATCATGCCTCTGAATGCTTGCACAAGAGAAAATTTTCTTGCACTTCAATCTGTTATGAGAGAAATGAACGCCATTTTGAAATAAATAGAGAAAATCTTAGGTTTATGGTGCCAACTTCAAGAAGAAACCCTGATTTAGAAAGAAGTAATCTGATTGGACCCCACTGCGTGCAACAAAAACTAAGTTGAACTCTCAAAGATATTAAAATATTCAATTCCACTCAACATGCGAAACTCAGTTGAGTCTCAAAATAGGCGCCAATATTAAAATATTGAAGAAATTCGCCCTTTGCACAACTGACATGTGGAAATTGAATTTTAATATTATTTTATTAAGTTTATTGAAGTCTCTCTTTTTGGGTCGCCTTAGAATTTTTTTTTATTCTAAAAAGTCAAAGTTTGACTTTCTAGGTGTCCATTTGCAAAAATTGAGATTTTTTGCTGACTTCCTACTTTGTAACTTGTTGAAAACGTCACAGAAGCCTCTATTGAACCCTGTTTTTTGGGTGCTCGGGTGATGCTGAAATTGAATTGTAAGGTTCATCACGTAGCCAAATCAAAACTAATGAAATGTTTGCTGGGAGCTGTGACCTCAGAAAACTAAATCTAGTGCCTCAAAATGAAGGGCGCCTTTTTCAAGGAGATAGAAATTTCATACTTAGCCATTTTTATGATTTGCCATTTGACATTTCAATCTGCCGCTATCGGTGAACGATGACTCCCACCGATTGAATGTTGGATCCACCGCGTAGCTGGAAGAATTATGCACCTGATGACTGCACATACAAGGCCTGAATGTTGGATTAAGACCCCCAATGCAAGCGTGCCCCTAGCTTGCAGAGGAGCAGAAACAGAAATTAACATGATTTTGCATTTTGTCAATTTCAACCAAGTGCCCTACTTTGACCCTCGCTATCGGAAGTTGAATTGCTCCGATCTGCGTGCTAACAGGCTTGCAGTGTAGCTGGAACAAATTGGAACAGATGTTCTTGGGAATGACAGAGCAAAAAGGCTGCATTTAATGCCTCTAAAAGAAGGGCACCTTTTTCAAGGCAATGTGTAAAACCCTTAGCCATTTTTTCACTTGTCTCCATTTTGCACAGATTCTTTGATTACGGGTGATTGACAGATCCCAAAGGTTGACAGATAGATTCACTGTGTAGCTAGGAGGATTCCACACAAGTCTCATGAAGACGACAGCTGCAAGAAACCTCATCTGACAGGCCTAAAGGCAAGGCGCCCCTAGCCAACGAAGGAGCAATTTGATATTTCATTTTAATCTATCCTCCGTTTTACGTGCTCACTGGAACCACTATCACGGTCACTCAGCTTGTCTGACAATCTTATGAACGGGTGCATCGCGGAGCTAGGCTGAATCTGTTGATTTAAAGTAGCTTCGGTCAGATATAAATGATGATTGCATTTATGCATCATCATCATTTATATATAATTGAATTCTACTCCTGAGTATGATATCTGCAATTAGAAGTTACCTATGCAGATTATCGAGTTTTCATGCTCTTTTGTCAAATCCCAATCTTGCATGACTTCTAGCAATCACGTCCAGATGGGACATTGCTTATTTGTGCAAATCTAAAGTTCAGATCAAACTTTAAATTGATGCGATTGTTAAAGTATACTGACCACCGATTAATAATTAGTTGGTTAGAAAGATCCACATGAATAAAGGGACGTGTCTCTCCTTGAAATATTAATAGGCATTCGATTCTCATTGAAAGACATTGAAATTGATAAATGTTTTGTTCTTACAGATCGAATCCTAGAATAGAAAATTCAGACTTGTGAAATTCATGATTTGTACTCAATAGAATCAACAAAGATTCCTCGAAAACAGGATCTGTGAATTCCATCATCTGAAGGGTCTAATTCAAGGGCACCCCTGGGCTACAGGGGCGTAGATTTGCTCTGATTTTGACAATTTCCTCCATTTTGCGCTCTGCGATCACCGTATCGGCTGTTGAGTTGACCACATAGAAGCATTACTGTTGTTGACGCGTGTGTGTGACTGTATTTCACCATTTTCACATGTACGAACACTGTAAAGTTGATTTGGACATTGATTTGGAATATTTTTAGCATTTTTCGCCATTTGAAAATCCCCTCCGTTGAGAAGCATCTTTTTCAGCATCTTTCATCATAGAACGTTCTACTTTGAGTTTCAGGCTTATATTTTGACACCTGGTACTGGCCAACTGCCATTGACGACCTCGGAGGTCCTAACTTTCCTCTTGAAAAAGTGAAAACTACCCACCATGCTTAAACTGACTTTCAATTGAAACCGACCTCACCACTATGATTGTGATGCAAAATAAGCCAATCAAAATTAATTTCAGCCAATTTTGACAAGTTTCTACTTTTAGGGTTTTTTGACCTAAAAACAAGGTCCAGAAACCCTAATTTTCAAAATTTCCAAATTTTGCCATTATCTTCCTAGCATCACATTAACCAAAAGCCCATACCTGATTTTCCCAAAAACTGAGTTTTGACATCATTTTCACAAGGTTTAGACCATTTTAAGCAAAATGCCTTAATGAATCAAAAAAAAAAATGGTTTGGGTTCAACATGATGAAGAGGGCCAGATAAAGTTGCATTCATCTACATCTTAGTAAATGTACATCTTGGAAATTCAATTACACCTGATGGATCAAATTTTTTTGTAGATGTTCTAATTCACATATATACTAAGTTCCCAGTCCTGGAATGGGAACGGATACATGTTTGAGGTTCATGTATGCCGGTACAACATTTTTTTCACCCAGGTACAAGTTTGGGTTCGTATACACACACACACACATACACAGTTATATAATAATATTATATAAAAAATATATAAATATATTATATAGTATTTAATACCTACAATAATAATAATCAGAATCTATAAATATACAAATAAATTCATAATCTATAATCTCTACAGTCAAGATATTTTATATTATTTATATTGAACGAATGAATGACATTTACAATTCTGATTTATTTAGCACATTATAGTCCGACATTTATGATTGTGATGTAAATGCACATCTAATGAAATATTACACCGATATTTATGTCGTTGACATTCCAATATTTATGCTTGTGACAGTCCATCATTTACACCAATATAACGCCACAGTCCTGATTTCCATTGCAAAATTGTTATATTTCAGTTTTCACGAGTTAATATTATGATTCAGTTTCCACAAAATTGTATACACAGACATTTACAACTTGAGAATAATAAATTGGCATCAATATGAGCCATTTTAAGTTTTGTAATATGTAGCCAGTTTTTGCAGAGTTTTCTTGAACAAGAGGCCTTATTTGGGATTCCAGGCCAAACCCTCAGAGAACCAAGGACTGTCCCGGAATTGTACCCATATCAGAACCATAGTTTGGAATATGCAAGCCTATATAGGCGAACTCTGTAACATAGCTTATATACTTACAACCCAATAGAGATCGTTCATTGTGTTGAAGATATGCCACGTTTCCTCCCTTTGTCTTTTTTCCCCATTTACATGTGAAATTTAGAATGAGAACTCTAGAGAAATATTTCCACCACTGCCCCTAGACCTGATTCATATATTTATCACTTAATAGATGTTGAATATGTTGAGCACAATATGATACTAAGAGGGGGGGTGAATCAGTATCTATTAATCCTTTACTTTTTAAAATCAAAATAATTATATCAGCTACTCATATGCAAGATTAAGCAATTAAGTACACAATGACAACACACGTTTTATGTGGAAACCCTTTCAAGAGAAAACTACGGAACAATTTTGCTTATAGATATATATATAAAATTTCCTTTTCTTGTAGGCTCCAACCTACTAGAGACTCCAATCTCTACTTGACACAAATATAGGCTCCAACCTATTGGAGGCTACAACCTCCCCACACAAACTCCAATCTCTCCACACCAACTGAGTTTCAACCCAGCTAGAGGCTACAACCTCTTAATTGATAGACTTCAACCTATTTGTCTTTCAATGCTGATAAGATATTCCTTTTCACATAAATCTGGTCAAATTATAGATACTTTCTTAGTCCTCACAAGTCTGAATTAATTATTAATTTCTTCCTTCTCAAATCTGATTATTTAATTCATTTCACTAGCATAGATTCTTTCCTTTTATTGCATAAATGTCTTCAATATAAATCAGAATTAATTTTCATTTTTCTTCTTATATCCTTCCTTATATTCTGAAAACATTCATTGAATTGCTTGGTTGATTTTGACTCCATCTTTTTCTTATATTTATACCTCTATATTCATTAAATCAGATTTTGACTCCAATCTTTTTGGGTGGCAATAGGAAGTTGTTATGATGGGCTTGGCCTCTTCCTCTAACTCAATAACATGCTCAAAGCCCTTATCTAGTGGTCTATCTAGAGGAATGTCACCAAACACCAAGCTATGTTTATCCAAGAGAAACTAAATATCAACATGATAGGTTCTCTTACCCTTCGAAGAAGCTTTGGTAGGAATTGAACATTGGGCTGCCCATGAACCTCACCATGCCGAAAAAGATACTCCATCTTTTTTGCAGTGACTATCCTAGGCGCTCCATTTCACATGCCCCTAAGTACTACCGTTTTTCCATCTGCCTTGAATTTAAGCTCCATTGTCTAAATTTTTTTAGAGTCATTCTAAAGAGAGTGAAATAACCACTCTACCCTCAAATATACATTTGTTTCTCCACTACATAAAAGTGACTAGTCACCTTATAGTTGCCTAACAAGATTCTCAATTGTGATAATTTTTTAGTGCATGACATAGTGAACCCATCTGCAACCATCACATTGAATCCCTTGAAATACTCCACCTCAAGTCCTTTATTCACTACTAGGACCTCATTAATGAAATTGTCAATTGCCCCACTATCAATCAAAATTGTCACTCTCTCACCTACAATACTCTAACTCAGATTATACCTAGGTGTACCTGTTAGAGTGGCAAAAGGCCCTCCTAGAACTCCTTAAACATGGTCTTTTAGTTTAGTTTCTTCTTTTTCTGTTCACTCCCTGAACCAGCTGTTCCATGGTTCTTTGAATGAAAAACACTTCTTTTTTTGTATCTCATTCTTTGTTTCATCATCCATGGTTGTCTTATTAGACCATTCCTTTAAATAAGGTTTCTTATCTTTCTTTGATGGAAATGACTTGGATCGAAATTTATTTTTAGGAGTGGAAAACTCCATATTTCTTGCTAATTTTATTGCATCATGTAAAGAAGGTGAGTCAAATTCCTTCACCCAACCTCTGAGTGCTTCATTCAACCCTTCAACAAAAAGAAAAATAAGTCTCCTTTCAAACACATTACGATCCATAACTGAAAGCCTCTAAAAATTGGACACATACCTTCAACTGACCCATATTGTTTCAGCTTTGCAAGCTCCCTGAAATGTAATTCTAGACACATAACTTTATGCTAACCACTTTCCAACATTCAACCAATTGCAAGAGCATGCCTGAGACTTATTAGGGCCTAATATATGTTGCACCCAACTACCTGACTACACACTACTACTCCTAAAGTGGCAGCTCCTTCCTTTTTAATATCTCCAAGTCCCTTGTGAATAAGGGATGACTTTCCTCATAGGTTAATCACTTCCTTAATTCCTCCCCATGTCCCTCTTAATGTTCAACTGACACTTCTTTTCATAATTTGAAAAGTTGGACTCGGCTCGGACTCAACAGCCCAAAATTTTGACTCAATCTCAATACTCAGCATGAACTCAACAAAAATATCAGCATGGACTCGGCAAAAATAAAAACCTCAAAATTTTACAAGAAAACAAAATCAATGCATTTAGAGAACATAAAGTCTAATTTAAGTACCAATTTTCCATAACTCAAACATTACACATCATATGTTCCTCAAACTCTCAAAAATTGAGATTTCAGTCACTATGTCTCTTATGTTTAGGCACCAGAAGAATCTGAGCTCAAGACTTGGGAGTCCAAGCCTAAGATTCAAGAGTCATGGAGCAAGACTCGGTTGAGTACTTTCTAAGACTTGGCCAGGCTTAGCACGAAAGTCTGGTCGATTCGACTCGGCTAGCTCAGAGACTCGAGAGTTTAGTTAAGTCTAGCAAAGTACTCGTAAAGTCTTTATGCTTATTTGAATTCTACGATTCCAACTAAAAATTCCTTAATGATATTAAGGAGGGTGCAGCTGGATGTCGAGGGTCCCACAATCTCCCTTTTACTTCAGTAAATGTAATGTCCCCCTCTCAACAGTGATCTTGGAGGTGACCGTTAGCCTATTTTCTAAGACCCGTAGGCTACTCGGATGAGAAAATTAGGGTTTCCTTATCTGGTAGTGGTTGTTTAGCTTTTTCAGAAGTTTGCCCTTGGATTTCCGAGGTTCTAAATGAGGATTCTTTCTGGGTTTTCTGAGAGCTTCGCAACGGTATGGTTGGCATGCTATTATGAGCAACTTCTTGAATTTACTATTTTTAGAAAATTCTATTTCTGGCAGTGGCCCTATTGGTATCGGTACTTTTGGCTTTCCTCTTCAGGCAGTCAGCTAGCAGTGTTTGTTTTGGCCATTAGTTGCTTCTTCTAGTGAGGCAAGTCATTTTTAAGCAATTAATGTTATATTTTAATATTATGACCTTGGCCTAGTGACATAACTTGATGTTGTGTTTTAAAGTGGTCTTCATGGGTGGACGCCTCATCAGGAGGTAAGATTAATATTTACCAAAGTTTAAATTGTGATTTACTTAAGTGGACACCAACTTGGGATAAAAGGATTATTTCATTTTATTAAATAATTCCTTCATGAAAAAAGGACGCCACTTTTGAGGAGGAATCTGAGTCAACAAGGAATTTGAATCTTGTTGACTCTTGGAAAGTGCGCACTTCTCTAGAGGCTTCTAGAAAGCCTTCTCAAAAACTATATACGGAGAGGTTGTCTCTTGGGTTTGGTATCTCATGTTTTACAGTATTGTTATGCTGCCGGAATGGTGTCAGGATTGCTTCGAGGGATGCACACCTCCTAGCTGGCTTAACTTCTTGCTTGAAAGATAGCAACTAGTTGAGAATAGGTTACTATTGAGTTGTCTTGCATTTTGTATTTCAGTCCATTTTACAGTTGTTGTATTGGCTGTGGCTGAACTGGTTTTTCATTCATAAGTCTAAGGGTGATTTTATTTTGCTTATGGGTAGTTGAGGATTGTGATTGGCTGGTTGAGGCGACCCCTTCCACCAACTTTCAGATTTTTGTGATGAGCATTTATTTTTATATGGCAAAATTGCCCCTTCTTGAGGGTCGTACCATGCTGGGAGTGCATTGAAATGCGTGCTAAATGAATATGGTACATTTTGGGTGATTTCTTGGTCCCATCTTGGGCGCCATCAGCATTAGCAATGTTTGCATTTCGTTTTATGTGATTTGAGTGAATTTTGAGAGAGTTATCAGTTAATTAATGAATTTATGTGTTGCTGATCATGCAATTTCAGTGCAAGTCTGTCATAATCAGATTGCCAAAAATTAGGCTTGTGAGTTGGGATTGAGTTTGGGGGATCAAGATAGGTCTAGGAGAGTCTCTCCCTTTTATTGCAGCACTTTACACTCATTCTTGTTGATAGGCAATTCTATTATATTGTAAGTTGAACAGTAGTACTGTCAGCATTCTTGGTTGTGCATCATTTCCCACGATTGTGGAAGAGACTGGCATCCTTTCAGTCTTTAGCTCTGGTTTACTTATTGCATTCCCCATTGAACAAGTGGAAGAGGTCGGCTTGCCGCCTATTTACTTATTGTAATGCATTATCTCTTCATCTTGCTGATCGGCTGAGCCGTCAACATGCTCCTGCTGAATATGTGGTCGAGTTGCATTTTACTTTCAGTATTGTACTTCAGTTCCAATCCTCCCGCTAAATAAGTGGTCGAGTGATTGTATTTCCTTTTTGTTCTTCAGCAAGCTTTAGTTATTCTAACGACCCCCTTTCGTGTATGCTCTCAACCTTGCCCACACTGGGATCTGGGTTGATCAGAGGAAAGGGTTCCTTTCAGTTGGATTGAGTTTTCATATCATTAATGGGTGATTTGCATTGTGGAAAAATTGAAAAAATTGGCCCGGTATATTTCAGCAAATGCCTTTGATTTGTCCCACACCTTCCTTCTAAATAGGTAGCTGTCAAACAAACTCTATATTCTTAAGTTTAAATCATTGCCTTCCCTTTATTTCTGCCATAGCCTATCTTGGGGTTAAAAGGTACTCCTAAACTAGGTGGCTCAATTTATATATATCTGTTGTTCAATTTACTCAATAGCCAATGCAATGGCTCGCTTCATACACTCACTTAAGATTTGCTTCCAAAATAATATTGAAAATCATTTTCAAACTCATTCTCCAAACATGACAACAAACAGAAGGAAAATATTATTTCAACACCTAGCTACAAATCTCCACAATCTCCAAATATTATGCACACTTACGAATCATGTATGAATCCATCTATAAATTGGGTAGGAGAGTTTTTGTCCTCAAAACCAATCCTTCTGTAGAGTTTTTATTCTAGGGAAGAATATGAACTGCTCACTTCCAAAGTTGGGGTTTTACAAAATGAAATGCCAAAAATGAACTTTGCCTCTCAATTCTCCTTTTTATACACTTTTCAAAAATAATTAAATATTCTTTTCCATAACCTTTTAGTTTCCCGCCTAAATTGACTTTATAATTTAACTTTATATTTTGGGCCCCCTTAAAAGTCGCTTTTTAATTTAAACTGTTCATCTTTATAAAATAATTAATTAAAGGTAAGTCATCTAAAACTTAAACAATTTAATTTAATTAATTAATTATTCTCTTTTACCTCCTAATTAGCATACAAGAATTAAAATAGGTTCAGTGATTACACGGTTACACCTATGAAGCGGATATTATAGTAGAAAACTAATTTATAAGAAAACAATGTCTTGGAAAATTTATAGAGCATATAATATGAAGAAAGTTCTTTGTGCTTGTAATTTGCATTATAAACTGTTTTCAGTGTGAAACTATATGTTGCAGCAGGAGTATGGATGGTCACTATAAGGGCACTGAAGTCACAAAGACAAGGTTTAATCAAGCAAGCTAAGAGTTGGCAAATGGAAAAGACATGGGAATTGAGAGTGGCAAGGACTGGACTCGATCAAGTAAACAGTAATCTGGCTCAATATGCCCGCTGATTTATCGATGTGTTAACTCAGAATAAGATTTTATATTATATTGACTCACATTTTTTCCTATAAACAAAATAATAATAATTTGAGTGCATTGGAATATTTAACCATTAAACGATCCACTGTGACTTTCCAATAAAACCTCATTCACTTTTGAAATTCTAGACACTTCAACTGTTATTGAGAGATAAATAGTTAAAACATAGGCCTACTGCATGATTTATAAACATTTAATTAAAGGTTAAGGACAAACCAAGAAACTCAACAGCATCTTTAGGCAGATTCATGACCACTTGTGTTATATAGACTGGCTTCTCGCGTCCAAATATTTCTTTAATGAATTCTTTTCCATCCAAATTAAAGACCTGCAGAACACAAGATATAGCATACATAATTTTTACTTTTTGGGTCAATATAATGTGAAAATAGACTATTTCAGTACTAACCACAAAGAAGAATAGATATGTATTGGATATTAGGAAGGCAACACTTCATTTGTTACATAAAACACAGTGTCACCAAGAAGAATTTAATTTATTGAACCTTCTCTTTTAAGGAAGAGAATCCATATGTGTTGCTTCTTCAAATAGACTAAGATTTCAAAACGGCTAACTTTCAAATGGCACTTGCAATTCCAACACACGGTTAACTTTCAAATGGCAATTGCTTCAAACACGTGATGAGGTAGAACCTGAGGAGCATGCCTATTGAAAGCTACAGAAATGTAAACAGCAGTTTAAAGGGATTGATGCGTATTTAGGGATTAAAAACTTGATCAAAAGCGTGATAAGAAAGTGCACTAAATGTGGGACAGATAAAAATACATTTAATTATGTCAAAGCAAGAAGGAAATAATGAAGAAAAAAGAATAAGGAACAAGTATCAATGTAGTTTGAGGGTACCTTATAAGGTCAAGGACAGAGAATTGGACAAATTACAGCAGCTGAAGATGATGGAAATAGAAAAATAATTCATTCCAGATCACCAGATATAAGAGTCATTACAGATCAAATAGAAGGTATTTACACAGTGAGATTGCAACAATCAAACAAAGGAAAATTAAGCATGGCAATGTATATGGGAGAAGTACAGTAAAATTATAAATAATTATTAATTTTCAAGATTTCCAAAGGATGGCTTTTACACAATATAATTGCAACAATCAAATGAAAGGGAATTAAAATGACAATATTTGTGGAATAGTAAGATAAATAACTATCACATTTTTCCAGATTTTCATGGGTAGGCATTTTTGGAAATATATTTTCTGATCACACTAGTTCATTTCCTTTTATATTACTGACCCTTCCAATCTGCCTTGATTCCAGAAGATAGATGTAGTGTTCCACCACTCTACTGATTTGTCTTTCCGAGTTTGTAGATCTGATTTTTCATTTTTAGTTTAATTCCTTCCTTCTTGCTTTGAGTTTGTTTGCCAATAATGCTAGAATGGTACTAACAAGCATATGCATATAATGGGAAACTTCAAATAAACTAAGCTACTGAAACAACTTGAGTACATTGCTCGTTTCAGTGTCCAAATATAATTTCTTTATTACATATTAAGTTGCTTACAACATATAGCTTACATCAGATTTAAAGTTAACTATATCACAATCCATACTTTAACTTACAGCCATACAACACTGTAAATAGTAACTTGCTACAGTACCCACCCCAAAAGAAGTGCACACAACTCTTGAAACCCAAACTTCTCCCACCCAAATCCGGATTGGGAAGTCTTCTAGGATAAGGGCGCCCCCTTTAGGAATGATAGCAGCCACCAAGGAGAGGTGTCTTTTTTTCTTTTGCTGATTGAGACCCTCATAAAAAGGCGGCTGGCTGTAGCTCTTCAAAAACAGCCCCCAAACTCCACAAAAAGTAAGCAGCTCCTGTGCTAACACGATTGAAGACTATGGCGGCTCAAAACCCACTCAAAACTAGCTCAAATAACTGCAAACAGCAACTTGTGTCTCCAAAATGAAGCCACCAAAAACTGACCAGCAACCTTAAGGTGGTGTTTCACACCCTCAAGCAGCTCAAATACGAAGAAAAAAGCCCCACTAGACTTACCCACTGCAAGAAATCAGGAAACCCTAGCCTCCTTCCTCCAAAGTCACACTCCCAAGTTCATCAAGAAAAATTATCTCATTCATGAAGAGGGTCGAGCTTTTCCTTCTATTTATAAATTTTTGCATTAAAAAACACTATTCATTAAAGTGAGCACTATTCACTTAAGTTATAACATTTTTCACTTTATGAATGAATAGTAACTGAAAAATATAAAGTGACCCCTTCCTTTTGAAGACACATGGTCCCTAGGCCAAAGATGGTGAAATAAAAGGTGAGTATCATAAATTTAAGCACAAGTATCAAGCCAAACGCAACAATTCACCCTATCACCATACTCTGGAGATCCACACTGCAAATTGACGACCAAGTGCCCGTCCAAGAAACCCTCTATCCAGAACTATTAGCCTACGAGGGTCAAGAAAATAGGCTAATCCCCCAACTCTGATGCTCGTGAAAAAGGGGACATTACAATAGACTTGAAATGTAAGTAATAAAAAGAAACTAGCAATGTATCCAGGATTTAAAAATCCGAGGATAAATAGTGCAAGACAACATAATTAAAAATGGGCTTAAAAAAAATTTGTTGAAAAACTTGTGAGCAAAAGCTAGACAAAGGAAACATTGAGGAAAATGGATACACAGAGGGAGGATGCATGGAAATACCAAGAAGATATGATAGCATTCAACAGCAGAAGCTGATAGAATGTACTCTAATATGACATTTCTTGACAAAATGGAGTCCACAGGCAACAGTGAGATGTTATGAAAATCATCTTGTTACTAAACCTAAACAAACAAACTATAGGAAGCAAGACTCGAAGGTGTTCTACTGCTTGGAATGTAAGGAAAACACTATTTCAAAATGAATTCTCAATTATTGATTCATACGGAGTGGTGAGCTGAGAAAATTATTAGCTGGGGGCTCTTTCAATTTGCACACTTTAAAATCAATACAAAATCTCAATTGTCCTGATCTAATCCAAGCCAGCTACATTCTGTGCAAAGATAAAATAGACCATTTGACCAACATTAAATAACAAAAATTAAAATATTAAAAGCTAAAATGGATCTTATTCCTTCAAGAACTCAGTACATAAAGTACAAGTTCTACTGTTGTGAGTCCAACAAAGACATTCTCAAAGTTAACATAGATCCATACAATATCCACTCATTCTAAGTATATATTCAAAACAACAAAAGATCAAATTAAACTAATGACCAATTTGATTATGAATTAAAGTTTACACAAGAGAGATGTCAAAAAGTTACTAAGCATTGGTATTGATTTTCTAATTGTCTTTGCTCCATAAAAAATGTCCTTCCATTGAGAATACCTAGAAAGCATATTTATAATAATGAGTCCTCTTGAAAGAGTAACCTAACAGTCATGACTCTTCCTCTTCTATGAAGCTTAAAAGAAAACAAATTCAACTTAATTCCCTTGATAAATATGAATACCAAATACCTGAACAGCCTAGAAGACTTGGTCAAAATACTTAAAGTTGATAAGGACCCCATGACATTCTTCACTTCTGAGCTCCTTAGCTACCTTCCCAGCTCAATGTACTTCCTCTTCATCTTCTCCACAAACATTTTGATCTTTTCTATTTTGACCAAGCATTCTAACGTAAAGCTTTCAAGTCATTCTAGTCCAAACTCACCTTCATTGAGATGTTCTTCCTCTATCTTGTGATTGAATTAAGATTCAATGACTTGTGAGCAAGGTTGCTGAAGACCAATATTGGTATTGACACGAGAGATTGGCACCGGTATGTCTGTTCTTGAAAAATAGGAGATCGGGTTACTTGGAGATGCCTTTTTTTAATATAATTTATTAATTTGCTAACACTAAAACTGAAAATATCATGACATGAACTTTCAAAACAAGAGTACTTGTAAAGTTTAACATTAACTTTCAAGTTTGAACACATAAATGCCAAAGAGTCAAAGAGTTCATACTACATGCTGATATTACATATTAAAATTTAGAAATGTTGATAGCTTGATAAACTGAAACGTATACAAAAAACAAAAATAAAAAATCAGAAATATATTGTCTACACTTTCATGTCATCCATTTCTAGGTCCTCGGCTATGATTCTCTCCAAATACTCATCACTCTCAAGCTCAAGTTCCTTTTCTGGCAGTAGAACTAGGGGTAAATCATTGAGGCCATCTGTTTCAACCACTTCATCCACCAAGGCTGCAACTTCTCCATCAGGTGAAAATTGGTCTCATTTTGCTGAACAACCCTCCTTGTACCCAAGCTCTACATGAGAGAGAAGACGGAGTGAGCTAAGAATGTACACTAGGTTCTCTGCTTTCTTTAACCCTAATTGATTCCTCTTCAATGGATGAATATAACCATATTACTCCAATTCCTCTCACAAGATGAAGAACTAGCTACTTGTGAGAGAAATCTTATTGCAAATGATTGCAATTCAAGGGTTTCACCTCCACGGTTCCACCACCACTCTATAGGGACTTTCATTGCATGCATAGCATATATAAGGCTTCCATAGAAAAAAAATCACCATGTCCACATGAAAGCTTATTCCATTGAGTCCTCATGATAGAAACATCCTAACCCCGGCCATAAATGTTTTTATTGCAGCTCAAATTCCCTACATTACCTCTCTATCCTCATATGGAGCCCTCTTATTGGTCACTCGTATATCATACCATTTAGGATTTATGGCATAGGTAGCACAATGAAGGAGTGTGTTAAGTTTCTTCTATCTTCCATGTGTCTTTTCTTCTATCTAAGGATAAAGAGAAAGATCTCTTACATCTATTATTTTCTTAACTCTTTCGCACATGGAATCTACTTCTTCATAAATTTCTCCCAAACATGGCTTGTCTAAATCTGCAAATTTGATCACCTCACATATTGGCTTACTAAAGTCCACAATAAATTTACCATCAGCCAAAAACAGTCATCAAGGACCATACTTCTCACCTCAATTGTAGTATCTAATGTAGATTGTTTCCAAGCTGACCATGCATTACTAACTACTATGGAACACAAAGCTCCTTTGACTTCAGAAAAACACTCAAGAAGAATAAAATAAGAAGCAAACACTATATCAACAAGTTTGAGAAGTTCCACCTTGGCAAATTTTCAATACATGGCTTGTGTGTGGTGATGGTTACATATGAACATATGTATTTTCTACCCTTTCCAATGAGATCTGAGATCCACTAGAACTTGCCAATATCTTTGAGTGCATTTTTCAACAAATGCACACAATATGGTGTCCAAAATATATACCTGTACTCTTTTTGCACCATGTCTACTACTTTACAAACAAGGGAAGCATTTGTAACAACTTGGACTACGTATGATGCCCCCACCTCCTCAATGTCATCACATAGTTGGTTATTAACTCTACATTTTTTTCTTGGCTTGAACAATCTATTGCTTCAGAAAATAAGGCCCTTTGTTGCATGTTACCATGATATTAGGCAATGGACGATTTCTAGCATCTATCCACCCATCCATCACAATATTGCATCGGTTTGTAGACCACACTCTTTTCATTGGTGCAATTTGTTGCTCTAATCGAATTTTTTTTTTTATTAATTAGAGTAGTGCAAAGCTTTCAATACCCAAGTGGTCCATTATTGTTAACTTGGACCATCTCTCGTAGAAAGGTGAGAGAGCAACATTAAATAGTATTGCATTTGCATAAAAGAATCACACAATCATTGCATCAATCGCTTCTCAACCTTGCAAATCAAATAATTGTCCAATGAGGTTTGAGTTAGCAATGTACAATCTCTTGCAAGAATATCCTACTGCTACATCTTTTGTTGTCACATGAACATCTCTAGAAGACACATTCACCTCTAACTCTCTATTTTGATTCTAAATTACAACCATTGTCCCTATCGTTGAAGTGTAATAGCTCAAATTAGACACTTTCCCATTAGCCCTTTCTTGATCCCTAATAGTGTCATATCATTCTACCTCATTTATACAAGAATCAACACCTTTAAAGTATGTGAAGGAAATTGAGCCCTCACCCTCGTGTAAGTATCTTACCATGAAATTTCACGAAGCTTACATGCAATGGTGATTGTTCCACTCGACCTCTTCAACCCTAGAACAAGACAACAATACTTCCACAGTGGGTACAAGCCTTGTTTTCCCCCACCCGATCTCAGTCTATAATAGAATGAGAAACACAAGCAATAAAATTATTATAGTCAAAAAACTAAAAATTTTGAAGTTTACACGAGTTTCATGATGAATACAAAATATTTATACTGCTAGTAAATTTTAATTTTTAAATTACTAGTTATTACCAACTAAGTCATGCTATCCAAGCATTAAAAAAAATAACACACCAATAATTACCGATAAATAAGTAATTGTAATATACTACAAGTTAATATTAATAACTAATAATTAATAAGAAACTATTGTTGTTGGAGCCAATCCAAAACTGGGCATGGATTGATGAATTTTATGATTTTCTCCAAACAATCGCAAATAGATGAAATGAAGAAATGTGTTGGTATCACCTTTTTTTTTGCGCAGTGAAATGTAATCGTCTATCGGTTGGTTATAGCTTGGCACACCTTGTGTGGCACATAACTTAATCATGTTTGAGTTAAATCTAGGCTTTAGGCTCTATAAAGTATTTTTTGTAATATATGTATTCAAATGGATATGTACATCCTAGAAAGAAGCTTTGTAATACTCTAGGGTTTAGGAATCAATGGCCCTATGCAACCTAGTTTTAGTGTAAATTTATTTGCAAGGGAAGGGAACTGGTTTCAAAATGGTGTAGATGGCACCCTACATTGTAAACATTCCATTTTGAATTAATATAATTTTGCATGCTTATGAATCAAAAAAAATAATCATAAATTAAGAACAAAAGTAAAAAAAATTACCAAAATAGTATACTAAGTAAATAGTTTATTGTTTTACCAATATTTGAAAACATTGAAGAGAAATGTACTGAAAAGAAAAGACACCCAAATAGTAATAGGTCTTTTGTTTTCGAAACCCTAAAAACATTTAAAAACATCTAAATTCAAACAACAACATTTCTACCCACTATTGGAGACAAGAGCCACGTCCTCATCTCAAAATGCATTCCAAGTCATGGGACACGTCTCCCTACAACCTAGCTTGTGAGCCATCTACATTTTGCACAATGAGCATGTTATGTTCAACCAATAATTCAAAGGCCTTACTCAAGTAGGTTTACACCTTAGATGAAAGCATTTCTAGCTATTCATAGGCCTCTCTATATTCTTGTCTGTGGCCTTGTGGCATTTAGAACACCACACAATTTCCTTCTTGCCCACATTATCGTAAGGAAGCAAGTTTCCATACTCCTTGAATAGATTATTCCCAAGTTTTTATCTTAAGTTATTCCCTTCATTGAACCTCACATGACTCACCTACAACTTTTGAAATAAAGGATGCATGGAAATCAAAAGTTTCTTCCAACTCATTAGTACTACAAAAGTTACCTACATTAGTAGATCATTTCTTGTACTCAAACAAGGTCTTGTCATATTCTTTAAGCATGCCATTCAATGCCAATCTTGTCCTTGTGTTACTTTACAACTCTATCAACCACCTCACTAAGGGCCACATTGTCTTAAGCAATTTCTTTTCCATTAGTGCTATCCACATCTACCATTTTAGTCTCTTTGATTTTGTAAGCCACCCTATTTAGTTGCTTCTTCCTCAGTTTTAATTTGATTCAACTTCCTTTCTTTGAATTGGTACTAGTAATGCATCAACACCTCTACTATTTGTTGCTTTCTATGGACATGGCCTATTGTGCCTATTGCAATGATGGCTAGAGAAAAAGTAATACTAGTTTCCCCATAAGAGAGTACTCATGGTTTCAATTAGTAAGAATGAACTAAGAGATGACTCCCACTTGAGGTTGGAGTATAGAGAGTGAGAAGTAAACATTTACCATTAAGGAAATAGAAGACAAGACTTGTGAGATTGCCAATGATGATTCCTTTGGTGTCATTAAATATGAGATAACAATGGTAGAAAACAAGAAGGGAAGTACAAAAGAAAGAAGAGAACTTAACCTTAGATCTACAAACCATTCTTATGAGGAGAGGATGTGGAACTCACACTCCCTCCACTATGTTGCCAAAAGTTAAACCAATGAAGTGGAGGCTGCAATTTTCACTCTTGAGACCTCGTTGACGTTGCTTTTTTATGACAGCCAAAGATGTATCAAAGTTGCCCAACGGTCACTCTATTCTCTCTTGATCAAAGTGTCCCACATGCTAAGATTGTTTGAAAGTTCATGTGTTCGACTCCAAGGTTCCTTTTATCGCGAATAGACTCAGTTGGTTGATGTGTTTTGCTGGTTATTTCAAGGGGACTTACGTAGTTGTTCAATTTTGTGAAGCAATTAGGACATGAATGATTTGGCAATATTGTTCTGGTATCTAGACTGACTCGGAAAATGCATAATTTAAAGGGGATAGGGATAGGGGTTCTACAAATCTACTTCTAAAGGGTGGAGGACGAGGATTGACTTAAACAATCTTCAAACCAAACTTTGCTTTGTCTCCTTTCGAACAACTCCGACAAAGTTGGTGCAATCTTCAAAGGATGAGAAAAGTGTTCAAACTATGATGCAACATGTTCATACCGTCAATACGACGCATACAAACATATGAACCACAATCGAAGTTAAGTGCTGATACTCCAGTTGACCACGCAAGGCGAACTTACCATCAGTAAGCCCGCTAGTGGTATGGATGAAAGAAGATATGCTTAAATCACAACACCACACTCCACAATTAACAACTACTTGCATGAAATAGAAATCTACTTTACTCTATCTACCTTGAATTGGAAAGATGAAATGGCCTTGCTAGCTACTCATAACAAAGAAGAAATCACCAAGCAATGAAACTCTTTGTATTATGAAAAGTGTTCACAACAACCTTTTACAAAACTTTCAAAGGAAAGTTTTCTTCCCTCCTCAATCTAAAGCTAACTTCTAAGCTAAATGCTATATGCCTTCTACTCTCTAGCTCTGATTCAACTCTTGATCTAATGTCTAATAGATTACAAATGAGGGGGGATGCCCCTTTTATAATAAGTCCAATTCGGTGGACGGTTCAGATCAAATTACAGTGAAGGGCTCAGATCGAGCCACCGATGCCCTGATTAGGGTTTCTGCCCTAAAAACCGCCACAGAGAGGAGTGGGCAATGAATGCACAGAATATTCTCCACTCCCCTGCAAGAATCATAATGAGCAATTAATGCCCACTACCATCATCAAGAAGATCCTCATCAAGCAGCGCGTTCCCACTGGCCTTCTCCCGGATAGCAAACTCGATCAACCGGGCCAATACTGCTTCAACCTCCTGTGTAGAGATTGGTGGAATATGGTTGAGCTGGAACTCCAAGACTGCTACCGTCTGTCCGTATCTGATGCAAGATTTCTTCCATGTCACTAAGGCGTCCTGGGTATGCTCAATTATACTAGAGAACGTGGAGACATTCTCAAAGTCATCCAGGACAAGTGACTTCGCAGCTGAAAAGAATGGAGGCAGTCTACCCTTCAAACCATCAGCAGTTATCTCCTCTGGGACCAACTTTCTAGCAAATATGGCTTCTAATGTATTGAGGACTCCCCCCAAGATGTTGCCCATTGCCTTCTTCACTTTAGCTGAATCTGCCCTTGCTGCGTCGTGAAATCCACGGCCTGTGACCACCGAGGAGTACCAACTGGTGAAATCGTACCTATCACCTCTCTCAATTACACCTCCATCCACTAAGGTTTCTAGAGGTACATGCATCAAAGCCCCCAAACGAAGTACAGTCTTCGTTTGATAGATGCGAGTATCACCCCAGGCCTGATCTACTATATCCATTCGTGCCAAAATATTTGAGGCCTGTCGATAAGCATCGGCAAGGTCCTCCATGACTTTTCCTGTCTCAGTATGAACACGGCTAACCCACTTGTCTGCCTCCGTTTCCATTTTCTTTAAATCCTCTAAGGCAACAATTGACTCATTCGGAAGCTCCGATGGACGTTCTACTGCTGGGTCTGCTGGTTCACCTGGACGTGCTAGATTCTGCATATATCCTATCAAGGTTTTGTGCTCCTTCTTCAATTTCTTATACTTCCCCTCTGTGCGGAGCAACTGATCCTTCAATGCCTGATAGGAGTTATCGAACTCTTCGATAACTTGGGCTCCCGTAGGACGACCCAACTCTACTGTGGTGATCACATAATTTTCAGGCCTCTCCTCGGTTCGATCACAATCTTCCCTCGGAATAGCCACCTGAAGCGTGCGAGAGCCTGACTCGTCAGTCGAGATCTTTGAAAACTTTCGGGCCCTTTTCTTCTCTGGTGGCGCACTGATCCTTCTAAGGAACTCCTCCATCTCAATGGCCGGATCCGTATCATCCTCGGGTTCTCCCCTCATTCTATCGGAAAGCCAAAATGCCTCTCCATGGCATCCTGCAGAAGTTACAGAAAGGCTTAATTATCCGAGAGATTAACGCCCCTACGCTCGGCTTGTAGTGATTGGCGACTCATAATTAGTTCCTGACCGGGAATTGTCGGGCGAAAACTGGCAAATACAGATTCCACTCTTCATTATATTATGTGCCGTGACTGATGGTTGATGGCCCCCTAGCCCGAACATCCTCGATTTGAGTGCATTTAGATTAAATGAACCAAGGTTGGTGTCATTTAATCCTGCCAACTTTGAAATTATTGCTGACTTTGGGAGAAATGGCTTAGCGAGCCTTTTAATCATTGCCTGCCGGGATGAGCCAGCCTTGCCTGCCTCAGTGTTTGCAACTCTGCCTGCGGCTCTGCTTGTTCCTGCAACATCCTTTGCGCCAGCCATCTGCAAAATAAAATAGAAGAATAAGCTAGACTGCAGATTTTTAATAAAATAAAACAATTCCCGAGATGGCTGCGAATACGGAGTTAGCTTTGAAAATAAAATTTCTCAGCATAAATTTCTAACTCCAAACCTCGTACTGTATAAAAATCTCTGAGTTTAGAGACAACTCTCAGCAACTGCACTTTTGACTGGTGAAGAAAAAAAAAACGCAGCAAGTTAATAACTTTCAGCAATGTAGCTAATTTCTCCAGCACAAATTGTTCGAACCTTGACTTCACTTTGTCAACTTCAGCAGTTAGAGAAATAAAGAGTTGCCAGCAATATGAAATTTCAACTTCCTCAACTTCTCAACGTTTAAACTTCGCAGCAACTCCACTTTCAGCTCTTTGAGAATTAAATTCTCCAAGAACTCCGGAAAATAACTTCAACCTTCAACTTCGAAGTTGCAGCAACACACTTTCAGCTCTTTGAAAGAAAGAGTCTCGGCAAATGAAGATTTCTCCAGCACTTCGCACTTTCAGCAACTCAACACTCCGAAATAAAATAAACTCTCACAGAATTTCTCTCCTCAACCACTTGGAAAATATTTCAATCTCTCAAGAACTTCTTCAGCAACTTCAACTTCGAAACAATGTGAGGAGAAATGAGAGAAGAGATTGCTTAAATAACTTTTCCCGGAGAATCCTGCTAAGTAGTGCTGGGGCTATTTTTAGCACCTTCATCAATTTTCCACTCTCTTCGTTCGGAATCTTCTAATTCAAGCGCAGTAGTGGGCTAGTTGTCAGCCGGTCATTATGGCAGTCGCCATTAATAATGATTCCTTCTTCTTCAAATTTCGAATTTTCCTCTTAGTCTGCCAGTTAACTCTTGGCGATTTAAACAACTCGCGAGAAAAACAATCACTTGACTTGATCTAAAATTCCATTTTAAAATCTCGCAGTGTTTAAATAAATTCAACTCGAAAAAATTCGTGGGAGTTGTAAATATATTTCCAACTTTTAAAATGTCTGTCATTTAAATCCTTGATTTCATAAAATTTGCCTTAGACATTTTAAATTTTCTCATTAAAATGTTCAACTCCGAGTGATTAAAAATTATTTGCGTGCTCGAAATAATTCGTCCTTTGAGATTTAACTTCCGTCAGGAAAATAATCTAGTCAAAACGAGTTTCCTCTGAGAATATTAAAATTTCCCTTAGGAAATTAATTTTAAAATTTCCCAACCCATGGGTGCCTTTTAAACGGGTTCATTTGATTTTCACTTGACCC
This sequence comes from Sequoiadendron giganteum, assembly GCA_007115665.2. Lineage (NCBI taxonomy): Eukaryota > Viridiplantae > Streptophyta > Pinopsida > Cupressales > Cupressaceae > Sequoiadendron > Sequoiadendron giganteum. Next base: position 44,360,426 of record CM021109.1, read on the forward strand.
ATGGAAAATATTCATCGATATCAAATCTTCCCCCTTGAAAAATATTCATCGACTTTCAACTGCCTTTGGAAAATTTTAAAACTCATCAAATCATCCTTCCATGCCAAGGGTGTATTTTCTTCTTAGTGAAGTGTTATATCACTTAGAAAAAAATTTCTAACACTTTCTCTACCATAGGCGTATATTCTTGATGAAATATTTATTTCATTAAAAAAAATTCCTTCACTTTACACCTCTGGCGCACTTTCATGTGTCTACTTTTATTTTGTTGCCTTAGGAAATTTTCTCCAGCAACCTTGGGCGCATATGGGGTCTTGAACTTTCATTTTCTTGACTTAGAAATTTCTCCAAGTCCTAGCCACTTTATCTTGCCTTGGGCGCATTTTGACCTCTCTACTTTCATTTCATGCCTTAGAAGAATTTCGGCAATCTCCTCACCTTGAGGGCGCATTTCACCCTTGCAAGTTCTATTTCCTTCTACCTTAGGCGTTTTTCCTCTTAGCATCATCTAGGCTTGGGCGCATTTCAAGGGGTTAACTCTCACTTCAGGGCGCATCTTGATGTGCTTACTTTCATTTCACGACTTAGAAATATTTCATATCCTCACCTTCCTTGAGGGCGCATTTTGACCTCTCTACTTTCACTTCATGCCTTAGGAAAATTTCGGCCATCTCCTCTTCATCATGGGCGCAAATGCTAGGCCAAGCTTCCATCTTCCTTTGAGGGCATTTCAATCCTCGACACTTCGCTTTCACCATGGAATATTTTATCGAAG
>CM021109.1:44361300-44513546 GCA_007115665.2 Sequoiadendron giganteum
ATTAAAGTGGCAAAAGAATTTTTGGAGAATATATAAAAGCTACATGGTACGCCTAAGATTATTGTTAGTGACCATGACCCTATGTTTACTTGTAACTTTTGGAAAAAAATATTCTCATATTTTGGTACTTAGTTTGCCAATAGCTCTTAATACCATCCTCAATTTGATGAGAAATTTAAGGATGCTAATAAGTGTTTGGAAGGGAATCTATGTTTGCAATTCAAGGAGAAGGAAAAACTCACAAAAAAATGAATACATGTGGAAAAAAACATGATTTTAGGGGCCAGTTAAAACCTACTAGTTCGAATCCACATAAGGGGTTCACCCGGAATAGGTCGAGTGAACCTTTAATTTTTCCACCAAAACCACAACAAAATCCCTTATGGAAGGTATTCACTCAACCAAAGTTCATACGAACCCTCTTTATTCATCCCCTCGAGGACACAAAAACCAAAATTTTGGCACTTTCGTCTGATTGAGGATGAAAATGATGAATTCACAAACCCAACTGAATAAATTAGGTAGCCCTCAGAATGATCGGTCCAATGAATATACTTTTACTAAAGTTTTGGTTTCATTTATTTTTTAGTTTTATTAAACATAATGCTTTTTCATCAAAATAGTAATTGTTCCCCGTGACATGGCGCTATGCAAAATGTTGAGTACAGGCATAAGGCTCATATAGAAGATTTTTGGGCAAATGCGGCAGATGAGGCTGAAATAAGAAGGATGTTCACTAGACTCCCCCTCAAGATGATCAGAGAGTGTGAAGTCATTCCAGTTCTCGATCAGGTGGATGAAGATGTTAACGTCATACAACCTGACTATGAGTCAATAAGAAATACTCCGGTCCCACCACCTGATTGGTCCGAGCCCGAAATCACGAACTTGGACACACTTTCCATTCCGGTGATGACTTTCACAAGGACTTGGGTCGATAGGCACGTAAGCAGACTTATGAGCAGATCAGTTGCTCTTACTTATAACTTGATGGGCGATCAAAGGCCACTATCTGCGAGGAGAGGAAAGCAAGTCGCCCAAGCGGCGGAAACACAAGATGAGGTGCCGACCTAGCCGATACCTTTGAGGATGGAGCAAGCATCACCCACGCGGTCACAAACTCAGTCTTCAAGTTTGAGATAAATTTCACTATTTGCTGATCAAAGGGCAAAATTGAATGAAGAGCAGGGACTTGAGTAAATTGATCAACCCAACATCAGGGAGTCGGATAGTTTAAGTGTCAGTGCACCCAGAGGAGGCCAACAGGAAGAAGAGGAGGAAACGGTGGCTAATACCCGTTTCCAGCAGATACTGGACATGGCATTGGAAGAAGAGGATAACACGGAGCAGGAGGCCCAAGGGTCAGGAGATACTCAGCTCATGGAGATTGATGAGCCTGAGTAGAGTAGTGTTAGAGAAGAAGTACGCAAGGTGGAGGCAACAGAGGAGCAGCCCCTCATCATTTGCAATCCGCAACAGGCGGTGCTGGATTGGCTTTCAGGTAGAATGAGAAGGGACCCTAAGGATGATGCAGATCCGGCCATTGAGATGGAAGAACTCCTCAGGACGATTAGCGCACCACCAGAAAAGAAGAGAGCCAAGAAGTTTTCGAAGATTTCAACTGATGAGTCAGGCTCTCGTACCCTCCAGGTTGCTGTCCCGAGGGAAGAGTGTGATCGAGCTGAGGAAAGACCTGAAAACTATGTGATCACCACTGTGGAGTTGGGTCATCCTATGGGAGCCCAAATTATTGAGGAGTTCAACAACTCCTATCAGGCATTAAAAGACAAGTTGCTCCACACGGAGGGAAAGTACAAGAGGTTAAAGAAGGAGCACAAGACTTTGATAGGATATGTGCAAAATATTGCACGTCCAGGTGAACAAGGGAACCCAGCAGTTGAACTCCAGCCAGAGTTTCCGAGAGAGTCAGTTGTTGGCTTGGAAGATTTGAAGAAGATGGAAACGGAAGCAGATAAATGGGTTAGCCATGTTCGAGTTGAAACGGAGAAATTCATGGGGGACCTCGCCAATGCTTATCGACAGGCCTCAGATGTTTTGGCAGGCATAGATATGGTAGATCAAGCCTAGAGCGAGACTCGGATTTATCAGACGAAGATTGTTCTTTGTCTGGAGGCTTTGATGCACATGCCTCTACAAACCCTGATGGATGGAGGTGTAATACAGGAGGACGATAGGTATGATTTCACCAGTTGGTACTCCTCGGTGGTCACAGGTTGTGGTTTCCATGATGCAACACGAGCGGATTCAGCCAGAGTCAGGAAAGCAATGAGTAACATTCTGGATGGAATCCTCAAAACGTTGGAGGCCATATTTGCTAGGAAGTTGGCTCTGGAAGAGATAACAGCAGGTGGCTTCAGGGATAGGTTGACTCCCTTCTTCTCAGTCGTGAGATTGTTTGTCCAGGATGACTTTGAGAACATCTCCACTTTCTCCAGCATAATTCAGAACATGCAGGATGCCTTGGCTACTTGGAGAAAGTCTTATACTCGACACGGGCAGACAGTTACGGTGCTAGAATTTCAACTCAACCACATCCCACCGATTTCAGTTCAAGAGGTTGAGGCAGTGTTAGCCTGTTTGATCAACTTTGCGGTTCGAGAGAAGGACAACAGGGACGCTTTGTTGGACGAGAATCTTCTAGAAGATGGTGATGGGCATTAATTGCTCATTATGGTTCCTGCAGGGGAATGGAGAATCTTTGTGCATTTATCACCCACTCCCCTCTGTGGCGGTTTTTAGGGTAGAAACCCTAATTAGGGCATAGGTGGCTCGATCTGAGCCCTTCATTGTAATTGAATCCAAGTCGTCCACTGAAATGGGCTTGCTATAAAAGGGGCATCCCCCCTCATTTGTAATCTATTAGATCAGAGCTAAGTCAGAGCTGGAGAGTAGAGAGCATGTAGTGAATAGTTAGAAGTTAACCTAGTTTGAAAAGGAAAGAAAAGCTTTCCCTTTGAAAGTTTTTGTAAAAGGTTGTTGTGGAGGACTCTCATAATATAAAGAATTTCATTGAATGGTGATTCTATCTTTCGTTGTGAGCAGTTGACAAGGCTTTTTCGTCTTTCCAATTAAAGTAGATAGAGTAAAGTAGATTTTGTTTTATGCAAGTAGTTGGTAATCATGGAATGCAGTGTTTGACTTGAGTAAATCTTCTTTCATCCATACCACTAGTGGGCTCGCTGATGATGAGTTCGCCCTACGTGGTCAACTGGAGCATTGGCGCTTAACTTCAATTGTGATTTGTATGTCCACTTGCATCATTGTGATGGTGTGTGCATGTTGTGTCATAATTTGAACATCTCATTCATCCTTTGAAGATTGCACCGATTTTGTGGAAGTTGTCCGAAGGGAGGCGAAGCAAAGTCTGGTTCGAAGTTTGTTAAAGTCGATCCTTGCACTCCACCCTTTAGAAATAGATTATAGAATCCCTACCCTTTCTCCTTTTAAATTCAGTATTTTCCCGGTTAACTTAGGAATCAGAGCATCATCGTCAAATCATTCATGTCTTAATCACTTCACAAAGTTGAACAAATTGCATAAGTCCCCTTGGAATACCCAGCATATTCACATCAGCCAACTGAGTCTATTCGCGACATAAGGAACCTTGGAGTTGAACGCATGATCTTTCACGCAATCTTAGCATGCGGAATACTTTGATCAACAGAGAATAGGGTGACCATTGGACATTTTATTTTGTGTTGGTGCAGTCATAAAGCACCCGTCAACAAGCTCCCCTGCCCCTACCCTCCCCTTTCTCATTGTCATACAAAGGAGTATTAAAATCTCCCATTACAAGCCAGAGGAGATCCAAAAAATACATCCTAAGACTCTCAAGGTCATCCCATAACTTTTTTCAGTTTCTCTTTAGGTTAAGAGCATACACATTAGAAATAGCCAAAGAATAAGAATCCCTAAGCCAAAGAAACTTAGTCTCAACATGATTGAAACTATCAACGATCGGGATACCTCTCAACAACTTAGCATTCCAAAACGTGGCCACACCGCCTGAAGCTCCTTCAAAGCTAACCCCATGAAACCCATAGTCTTTATAGAATAGATTCTTCAAAGCTTCCAACTTATCAATCTGCATTTTCGTCTCTTAGATCAACAAGATATTCAGATTATGATCCCAGACAAGATTCTTCAAGAGGTCCTATTTATGCGAGTTATTCAACCCCTTGATATTCCATGAAATGATCTTCATTTGCAAGAAGAGGGGGTGCTCTTAGAGCACATCTCGAAGAGGCTTTTTTGGACCTCCTCAGCAATATCCCGCTTGCACTCCCTCTCCCTACTCTTCTACAGGGTAGGTCTACCCTGGCCCCTCGACTCAGACCCACAATCCATTTTTTGCCTTCTCATGGTGATACCTTTGTGAGGCTGAGGGGGGGAGAGGGGTGAGAAGAAGATTTCTTCTTCCTACCACACACGTAGGTGAAACCATCTTCATCTTTACTCACAGAATCAGCCACTACCAGAGCACCATCACCAACCACGAGTTTTGAACCAGTAGGTAGAGGAGATGGCGGAACAACAGCCAAGTCCAACACATGCCTTTTTGGAGTGCACACTGTCTCTGAGACATGATCCACATCCTAAGTTAAAGAGTGACCAACAACCTCATCCCTAGAAGTAACCGGATCCTTGCCTACCTCAATAGGACGAGCAAGAGGACTTTCAATATTCACCTCACCCTCCATACCATTTCCAACAACAGATTCACCTTGCTTCTCTTTAGGTTCCTTTATCTTCCAAACCTTGGTCTGCTTAACAGCCTTAGGTGGGACACTAGTCACAGGGCAATCCTTAGCCCAATGCCCCGTCTTCTTACATTTGAAGCAAGCAAAAGTAAGATTTTCAAAAACAATTTGCTGCTTCCAAGACCCCACCTTGGATTTTAAAAAGAAGAACTCAGGCAGTACAGCATCTTGGTCAATCATGACACAAAACCTGGCTGCCACTAACCTTTTCCTAGAACGAGTGGCCTCGCCAATAGAGACAATCGTTCCAAAAGAGTTTGCAATCGCCTTGAAGACTTCTTCGTCCCAATATTCCAATGGCAGGTTTGGAAGTTTTACCTACACAGGAGCAGTATTAGAAAGACATTTCGACAAATCTATCCCAGGTTCCCAAGGATGAAGAACCAAAGAGAGACGCCCAAATGACCAAGGCCCTTTCGCAAACACATTTCTTAGGTCTTCATCACACGAGAAGGTAAAGGAAAAGAAACCTTTAGCCATGGTTGCAACTTCCACCTGACCTTTTAAAGCCCACTTCTTATGCACCCAAGTGCAAACCTCCTCAATATTAGGTCAAGGACCTAAAACCTTGCCAACCAAGGAGAAATCCATTTTAGCAATATTCTTGTCCACAAGAGAATCCGGGACAGACAAGGAAAAAACACCTTATTAGAAGAAGACACTGACTCAGCAACAATGCCTTTTCCTTTAAGTTTAGAGGAAAAAAGGTCAGACCATTTCTGACCCAGCAAGGAAGACTTCCTTTTCGGCCAATTCTCTTCCACTGGAGCACGCTCAACACGGGAATACTCGGATTAGCTGCACAAGATTCCCCTGATGGGACCCGCATCCGCTTTATCCCCTTGGATCTTAGGAACCAACTCCAACGAGGGACAACCATCACAAGACACCTTTTTGTGTCTCACCTGCACACTTCTCCGAGCACGCATCTTTGACCACATCCTCACCGCACAACCCGTCCTTCCCAGATTCGCCATCAAGGATCAAAAGCTTATCCTCACCACCCGATCTCGCCTTGCCATCTGCAGAATCAAAAAAAACCCAACTCCATATCCTACTCGAACTGCCAAGCGTCATGATTCCCTGGGCTTGAGTTCAAATTCAAATTACTCAAGCCCACCACCTAACCAGACTTCTCTCCAACAAATACTCCACCAACAGTCTCCATCTTAGGGGTGTACAAGTTACAGAAGAAGGAATTAAAAGTATTTTGGAGTTCATTTGTTAACATGCTAGAGAATTTTAGAGAACAGTTAATTATTGGTTGAACATAGTTCACCAAAAAGCTTTGTGAGGTCGAAATCCTTCATAGAGGACATCGGCTAGGGAAGTGGAAGATCTTTCTTGGCTGATTTGTAGGTGGTTTCACATAGGAACTACAAATAGGTTTCATTGTTGGTTTCTTAGAATGGATTAAAGGAGTTTATTTTCTACAATTTTGTGAGGTCCTGCTTGGCAAGACAATATTGTTAGTTTTGGTTGGAGTGGGCTGGAAGATGTACTATATATTAGTCTTAGAGTCTACAGGAAAAAAATTATATATATCTGTATATATTGTGATGTCCCTTTCCTAAGGTTTTCGATTTTTTAAGAGGATTCCGTATAGATTTGAAATTTCCAAGAAAAAATAATAATGAGCAATGAAACTGTTTTTTCTTTAGGTTAATAGTTTTCATTAAGGCTTGCAGGGTTCAAAAACTATTAGCACCTCTTCTTGAACAACTCCCGCTATTTCATGTAGTGTATTGGCATTGTTAAGGGCTGCCATGGGAAATGTACAGCTAGCCGCTACTTTCCAAGGCGTTGAAACTCTTATTATTGGCTATGCAGACATGAATGGGAGGTGAGTTTCAATGATTTGAAAACCTTATGCAGACCACAAAAGGGGAAGGTCATAGCCTTGAAGACTTAGTACCATTGAATTAGATTGAAAATGAAAACATGGCAATTCAAAGGGAGTAAGGAATAGTTGAGACAGCAGGAGTGAAGTTATACACAGCTTCCAAACAAATAAGTCAGCACATATCCTACGAAGGAGTTCATAAATTAAAAAGGACATCAAATATTCTTCAAATCTGTCATATTATTTCCATTATATCAGCCGCACTCTCATAGTGCTGCACCAAGTTAGCCGAGGGAAGAAAGGGTGAAGCTGCTTACTATCAAGAGGTCAGAAAGTTTTATTAATAACATTTCCAGGTTATTTGACTATATTATTTAGTACTGTACTATTCCAGAAAGCAGCAGTGTTTAACTTCTGTTATTCTGCTTTCCTGAGAAAATGCGTGAATATAATGGCTGCCACAATATTCAAAATATGTTATGAATGTTAAGTTTGATTTTGAATGAGAATTATGCTTGAAAAGGTCTCAATGAATTTCTCAAATGAGTTTACCACAAAACTAGTTGTAAACAGCTATACACCAACTGTTTGTCAAAATGTCTACAAAGTGACAGTACAAAAAATATGCCAAATTTTGAAATTTTGGGGTGGTATTTTACAGGCATGCATGCTATTATTCAACATTAAGTTAATCTTGCCCTAGTGGGCTTATATACCATCAATATATTGGTGTATTGAAATATAAAAAATCACCATATTGTCTTTAACATTGATTTTAGACTGTTCTATTTAACTGATATATCACTAACAATTTAAGGCTAAGCACATGTAAAGCATTCTTCTTATGTTCTCTAGTGTTTAAACACATATCTGGTTCTACTTAAGTGATGCAAAAATCTTTAACCGTGATAAATAAATGAATGAGAACCATCAGTATGCTGGCTTGGGGAGGCATTTTCTCAGAGCAAGAAGAAAATGAGTGTATGCTTTACTCACTGACAGTCTTGATTGTTGAACCGAGCAATTTGTAGAAGCTGAAAAATTAACTTTGGGAATTGAATAGGTTTTTGATGATTCCTTTGCCCACTTTATGGTAGAGGCTGATTCTAAGTCTTAGTTGATTCAAAAGATTCTAGAAAACAAGACTTCAGTTGCAGGTTGAATGATCTTTCAAAGTCCAGTAATATAATTGTTCACATCCATACTTCCATGAATTGAGTAGAAAATCGCCTACACAAAGTACCCAGTTGAATCAAAGGCTAGAGTCACTGTTTGAGGTCATGAAGTAATATATGATGTGTTGGTGTAACAATTAGCACCTCTAGAGTGCAAGTTGGTACGGACAGCTATGCACAGTACACGATGACTACTCTTCAAATTAGGAGGGGAAGCTCCCTCTTTTGCTGATATGAATTCTAAAAGTAAAATAACTAAATCCTATCTTTTTGACTCAGCTGGAAGAGGCACAAGGTTAAGAAAACCAAGGATGTTGCAGCTAAGGATTTTCTTTGGTTTCACATGTCTTTAACTACAACTAAAAACTAAAAGCTTTAAACTATCCAATCTCTTCAAGAAAACAGAGCATGAGGAAAAGGAGCAAGAATGTGATTATACGATAAACTTCAGGTACAGATTCACAACGTGAAGGCAAGGTGGCGCAACTATTTGCTTGGTTGGGAAGAAGTTTATTGGAAACAAACAAATACACGATAAACTAAGTACAGCTACACAACATGAGGGCAAGGTGGCGCAACTATTTGCTTGGCTGAATAGGTTTATTGACACACACATCAAACGATAAGCTTTAAGTATTGATTTGCAACATGAGGGCAAGGTGGCGCAGCAATTTGCTCATATGAAAAGACTTATTAGAAACAAAACATAAGGTAAGCAACCAGGACAGCAAATTGCATAGACGAGACACGCATACAATAAACGATCAAACTAGCAACCCCATTTTAACTAAGCTTTGAATAAACACCATAGTAATAACATGAAGGCAAGGTGGCACAACTATTCATTAATACAGTAATCACTCATGAACAAATACAGAATAACAATATTACAGGCAAGGTAGGCACAACATATATTGCTATCATGTGCAAAAGTTATTTACAAATGAGCTGAAAGCTCTTATTTATAGACATCAAAGGTGTAGGCAACCCTAAAATCACCTTGAGTCAACTAGAGTCTTGCAAACATGCAAAATTTTTATTGCTAAACCTAATGAAAATAAATTGTACAGTTAACTGGAAAGCTACCATCAGTTAACCGATACAAACAAGACTAATTGGAAATGTGCAACATGCACGTCTTTATTGAAATGAAAACTAACTAATAACTCTAATTATACAAAGATGTTTCCAAGAAAGACATAGCATGCAATGTGTAACAACGAGTTAACTTGGAAAGAGGCATCGAGTTTAACTCTTTTGTCTAATGTCTATCTTGGAAAAGGTGGGACACCTTGAATTGGAGTTCACTGGCCTTGATCTCGAGCAACTAACCCCTCCATGAGGTCGTTAACTGCATCACCATACGGGGAACTGATACTCTTTTGTAGTACACAATGTCTGCGCAGCATATCCTCACCACTTGTGATCTGGCTTTGAAGTTCACCTCTTCTTCTAACTACCTCATCGAACAACGCTGACATAACTATGAGTTGATCTAACTTACAGCCAATAGAGTCTCCACTGAAAATACCATGGATGAGTGCTCGCAATTCTGACTGAATGTCTGCAAGCTCAACATACTCACCACCCTCACGCTGATATCGGCAAGGAACTTGTGACACAAAAGATCTCACATAATGAAGTGCAACAATCACATGCTCTCTACTCTCGGCCAACTCTAAAGTTATTTTCTCCTGTATTTCTACCTTGAAGATTAATTGTGTTCTCCAATCATAAATAGCTTCTCTATCTCCTTTATCAATGACTGAGTCATATGTCATCCCTAGGTGAGCGATCAAGATTTCATCCCTAGGTTTGTCAACCACCAAGTTGCGCTCTGAATCTTGAATTTGCAAACGGAGTTTGTGAGCATTGTATCTCAACTGAACTAGCTCTGCAAGTACAAAGCGGCCCTTAGTGATAAACTCTTCTTCCCAATCCATCATGCGCCTCCCGTACACAACCATCTGATTGAGTTGTCCCTACTCTGTCGGTGGCTCTACCATCTACAGGAGTGAAGTGGTGACATTTTTGGGTCTATGGACAAGATTAGAGATGTATTGACGAAGCTGTTGGTTCTCAGCCTTGAGGGTTGCTTTGTCTGCTTCATCCTTTTGTCACTCTATCCTTTATGTTGTCAGTTGCAACTTGAAGCAAATCAACCTCTGTTTGGTGTGTGCTCCAGCCAAGGTTAACCTTGATAACTTCGAAGTCCTCAACTTCCAACTCATCCAAATTCTTGTTTGGTGGAGGTACTGCAGTCTCTATAATGATTTCTTTTTCAGAGTTCCTTTCTACATGAACTTGCTTCTTAATCCTCTTATCTGATGGATCCTGGTAGATGTGATCAAAGCCTGAGGGTCCAATATGTATGACGGCTGCCTCCTCTTCCTACCTAGCTGATTCTCAAGCCAAGATGAGTCTCGACTAATCTCACTGGATGGATCGGTGCTAGTCACAGGAGGTCCTGATGAGGCGGAAAGTGTAGAAGTATGGCTATGCAGTGGCGAGTCCAAGTCCAAATCAACGTAAATTGGAACCGAGAGTTGTTGTGGTGTCGGCAATGGCAAAGGAGGTTGTACCTCTGGCTCTAGCATGCTCTGAACTGTATTCGTAGCTGGCTCCACCTGTGTTTCTGTAACAAGTGCCTTCCCTTTTGATTTATCGGACACTTTGTTTCTTTTAGAAGGATTACTCCTTTTCTTTTGTTTGGGTTTCGACGAGGATGGCAGTGTAGATTCCACAAATGGCGGCTTTGATCTTGGCATGACTACCCCCCTCGTCTTCTTGCTTTCTAAGTAGAGTATGTTATTTTGAATAGCTCTACCCATTCTCTCCTCCACGGATGAATACTCCTGGGTGTACCAATCAATAGCTGGAAGTGGCTGCATATCAACCTACTCTCTAAAGAATTGAGGACATACATCCCCATCATTGTTTGACAACCCTTCCATATCCTCTGACATGTAAAGGGAAATCTGCGAGAAAATGAACCTGTTGTAACTACGTCAACAAACTTTGAACTCATCTTTGCAATTGACCCAGTAGTCGTCCATATTAGGCTTGTGATGTGTGATGAGCCCAACTGGCTCCCTCTCAAACCCCTGTTGTTTTAATTATCTTTTTGTGTCTTTTTAGTTTTTTAAGAATGTTTCTAGAGAGAAATAGAAGGGGCGGCAGCATATAAAAGCTCATAAAACAAAAATCTAAGCTAATTTAGAATAAGTATCAATGCAAAGAGTATTGAATAACTCTAACAATAAGATTCCAAACAATAAACGTACCCGTGAGGCTCCAGATTATTTAAATAAGAAATTGTGAAGTTTGTCAGGCAACAATGGCTGGAAACAACATGCATGCACACCAAAGCTACATAACTTAATTCTCCTATAGAATAACTGAAGAAGAATGTCTGAGAGAATGGAATGCCCAATATGCAATACAGAAACCAACAAAAGGAAACGCGTTTTTTCTTTAACAAGAAGGGCGCCTCTTTTGAGAAAGCACGCCAAACAAAGCTGAAAAGGTACGGCCTTTGGCAAATGAACACTCTGAAGCTGGTAATGGCAAAAGGCAGGCACTGTCCAAACGAACCCCTCTCCTGCAAGCTGAATACTGAATAACTAAACAAAATTGTACTGATTTGGCCCAGAAGAACTTCTGATTGAAGCTCTCATAAATGGCAATCATTCAGCTGGTATCTCACAGCCTCACAATCATAGATCCAACGAAGATTTTTCGTTCTTCAATGGAGTTTTCTTGCAACCCTTGTCCTCAGACAAATCACAGAGAAAGAATTTTGCAAAGTCAAATGATAAACCTATATTAGGTTGATTTGCAAAGAAATGCCTTATAGCCATCAAAAAGGCACGAATTCCCAAAAGGTACGGATTCTTTCTCATTTAAAAATACATTAAAATGTATTTTAATTCCTTTCCATAGTTTGGGCGCACTTTATGTCTTTTAAGTGATTTAAAATTACTTTATCACTTTTTATAAAGTAATACTTCATTACTTTATAATATATTTAAGTGGTTTTAAATTTATAAAGTCAATTTGACTTTTTAATAATAACCCATTTAAGTTAAATATTAAATATTAATATTTAACTTAACCACAAAATATTTCATAACTTCCTCCAAACTCAGTATCTTTCCGTGCCGTCAGAAACTGGCGAACATTGAACTCCACATGCTCATATTGAAACCCATACTGCCTGAAGGGGTGAGAAAGACAAACCCACCAAATGGCCACTGACCCTCTAACCAGATCCTGTCAACCTACAAGGGTCCAAGAGATAGGCTAACTCCACTGTTCCTGAGAACTGACTAGAGCGGGGACATCACATGACGAGTGTGACCTCCTAGATGCGTCAAATAATAATTCCAAGGATCCTATACACATGCGTCAATAAGATACTTGAGCTTGCGGTTTTCCAACTCCGTACCTGCAACCTTGGCATCAACTGCTATTTTACATCGACAGATTCCCATCTGCAAAGGAAAGTTGGTTGTCGGCTTGCGCTTGTTATGCAACCGTGTATGGACTTCAGATAATTGCCTTAGAAACTCCATGAACACCGTCTTATCTGAAGGATAACGTGGTAGCATGGCTAGATTTCCTGTATAACCATAGACACAAATGTAAGTATATGTGGGGAACTGAATGAACCAGTTTGCCCATTCTGCCATTGCCTCTCGAGCAACTGTTGAAATACGAACATGTAACTCCCGGTCTAGGTCTCTCACTGTGTACATCAAGAATGCTTCCTGCACACGTTTGAAATGTCATTCAGACTTCGTGAACTCAAGTTGATCATAGTAATAATAGACTTTTTGCACACTGAGAATGCCTGTGGTGTTCAAACCTCTAAATTGATTATGATATGCAATCAAGTATACGAGATATGAACACGTGAAAATCATGGGCAACTAGGAATCTAGTAATCTGTTTGTGAATGACGTCGCTGATCAAAGAAGCCCAGTAATAATATTCTCGCCTGGAAACAACCTGAGCAATGACATAATACATCCAAGGCTGGAATTTATTTGCATCTGAATGACCGGAGACGCAATTAAGAAGGATTATCAAAATCGCATACTCGTCTTTGAACTCTCCACGACTGACATTGTGTGGCAATTTGACTTTCTTTTCTTTCAACCATCTTTTTGCCATCTTGTTCTAACACATGTCCTTATCAGCGTTGAATGCTCTCTCACACTGAATCATGGTAATGACCAAACTATTGGGATGCTGAGGAATACCAAAACATTTCTCAATATCTCGGGGCTTGAGACTGCAGATCACCCATCCATCCGCTAAATGAATTTCGCGGGCAGTAGAATTGTAATGCTTGATACAAGACAATACGAATTCAACGCTCTGAACTAAAATGGGTATAGAAGCCGCCTCTAGCAACCCGGATCTTTTGATGTTTTGAATTATTGTAGAATTTATCTTTTTCGAATCCAAAATGACCTCTAGAAGCACCTTATGCAAATTCGTGTCAATTGCTCCAATGAAATCATGAATTAGGACCGACTTGGTCCTAAATTCGTTCTATGTGTATTGCATTCTGAAAAACTCGCCTATTGACTGTGAACATGGCTATGTTCTGACAACTTCTCCGAAAAGCCAAAAATCACTCCAGATGAGGCTAAAAATACCCTGTCAGAGGGCAATTTTCACAAAAAAAATTCTAAGACGTGGGTTTTGTGCAGAATCAAATTCTAAGATGACCCACGTCATCAAAATTGTGAAAAAATGTGATTTAGGCCCACATGCAAAAGGTTTTCAATCGAGATTTGAGGGGCTGTGAGGGCAATTTTTCCCGAAAAAATTTGGAACATGGGTTTTGTGCAGAACTGAAATCTAAGACAACCCAAATTGATAGATTTTGAAAAAAAAATGTGTTTTCAGCCTGCATGCAAAGAGAATTCCTGAGAAAAACACAATGGTCTAGAATAGAGGCAACAGGGCAATTTTCACAAAATATTCTAAGACATGGGTATTGTTGCTGATGCTGAAATACACGAACCCAGATGATCTGTTTCTGAAAAATTTGACCGTTTTCTTTGAGATGCGAAGAATACCTAAGACAAGAAACAAAAGAAATTTAGACAGAAGATAGAAGTTTTTTGTTTATTTGTTTTCTCTGCTTCTGTAGAAATTCGCCTCTATTTGTCTGAAGTTATGTTGATTATTCTGGACTGTATCTGCAAGGAAATCTGAAAAATCATGCCTCTGAATGCTTGCACAAGAGAAAATTTTCTTGCACTTCAATCTGTTATGAGAGAAATGAACGCCATTTTGAAATAAATAGAGAAAATCTTAGGTTTATGGTGCCAACTTCAAGAAGAAACCCTGATTTAGAAAGAAGTAATCTGATTGGACCCCACTGCGTGCAACAAAAACTAAGTTGAACTCTCAAAGATATTAAAATATTCAATTCCACTCAACATGCGAAACTCAGTTGAGTCTCAAAATAGGCGCCAATATTAAAATATTGAAGAAATTCGCCCTTTGCACAACTGACATGTGGAAATTGAATTTTAATATTATTTTATTAAGTTTATTGAAGTCTCTCTTTTTGGGTCGCCTTAGAATTTTTTTTTATTCTAAAAAGTCAAAGTTTGACTTTCTAGGTGTCCATTTGCAAAAATTGAGATTTTTTGCTGACTTCCTACTTTGTAACTTGTTGAAAACGTCACAGAAGCCTCTATTGAACCCTGTTTTTTGGGTGCTCGGGTGATGCTGAAATTGAATTGTAAGGTTCATCACGTAGCCAAATCAAAACTAATGAAATGTTTGCTGGGAGCTGTGACCTCAGAAAACTAAATCTAGTGCCTCAAAATGAAGGGCGCCTTTTTCAAGGAGATAGAAATTTCATACTTAGCCATTTTTATGATTTGCCATTTGACATTTCAATCTGCCGCTATCGGTGAACGATGACTCCCACCGATTGAATGTTGGATCCACCGCGTAGCTGGAAGAATTATGCACCTGATGACTGCACATACAAGGCCTGAATGTTGGATTAAGACCCCCAATGCAAGCGTGCCCCTAGCTTGCAGAGGAGCAGAAACAGAAATTAACATGATTTTGCATTTTGTCAATTTCAACCAAGTGCCCTACTTTGACCCTCGCTATCGGAAGTTGAATTGCTCCGATCTGCGTGCTAACAGGCTTGCAGTGTAGCTGGAACAAATTGGAACAGATGTTCTTGGGAATGACAGAGCAAAAAGGCTGCATTTAATGCCTCTAAAAGAAGGGCACCTTTTTCAAGGCAATGTGTAAAACCCTTAGCCATTTTTTCACTTGTCTCCATTTTGCACAGATTCTTTGATTACGGGTGATTGACAGATCCCAAAGGTTGACAGATAGATTCACTGTGTAGCTAGGAGGATTCCACACAAGTCTCATGAAGACGACAGCTGCAAGAAACCTCATCTGACAGGCCTAAAGGCAAGGCGCCCCTAGCCAACGAAGGAGCAATTTGATATTTCATTTTAATCTATCCTCCGTTTTACGTGCTCACTGGAACCACTATCACGGTCACTCAGCTTGTCTGACAATCTTATGAACGGGTGCATCGCGGAGCTAGGCTGAATCTGTTGATTTAAAGTAGCTTCGGTCAGATATAAATGATGATTGCATTTATGCATCATCATCATTTATATATAATTGAATTCTACTCCTGAGTATGATATCTGCAATTAGAAGTTACCTATGCAGATTATCGAGTTTTCATGCTCTTTTGTCAAATCCCAATCTTGCATGACTTCTAGCAATCACGTCCAGATGGGACATTGCTTATTTGTGCAAATCTAAAGTTCAGATCAAACTTTAAATTGATGCGATTGTTAAAGTATACTGACCACCGATTAATAATTAGTTGGTTAGAAAGATCCACATGAATAAAGGGACGTGTCTCTCCTTGAAATATTAATAGGCATTCGATTCTCATTGAAAGACATTGAAATTGATAAATGTTTTGTTCTTACAGATCGAATCCTAGAATAGAAAATTCAGACTTGTGAAATTCATGATTTGTACTCAATAGAATCAACAAAGATTCCTCGAAAACAGGATCTGTGAATTCCATCATCTGAAGGGTCTAATTCAAGGGCACCCCTGGGCTACAGGGGCGTAGATTTGCTCTGATTTTGACAATTTCCTCCATTTTGCGCTCTGCGATCACCGTATCGGCTGTTGAGTTGACCACATAGAAGCATTACTGTTGTTGACGCGTGTGTGTGACTGTATTTCACCATTTTCACATGTACGAACACTGTAAAGTTGATTTGGACATTGATTTGGAATATTTTTAGCATTTTTCGCCATTTGAAAATCCCCTCCGTTGAGAAGCATCTTTTTCAGCATCTTTCATCATAGAACGTTCTACTTTGAGTTTCAGGCTTATATTTTGACACCTGGTACTGGCCAACTGCCATTGACGACCTCGGAGGTCCTAACTTTCCTCTTGAAAAAGTGAAAACTACCCACCATGCTTAAACTGACTTTCAATTGAAACCGACCTCACCACTATGATTGTGATGCAAAATAAGCCAATCAAAATTAATTTCAGCCAATTTTGACAAGTTTCTACTTTTAGGGTTTTTTGACCTAAAAACAAGGTCCAGAAACCCTAATTTTCAAAATTTCCAAATTTTGCCATTATCTTCCTAGCATCACATTAACCAAAAGCCCATACCTGATTTTCCCAAAAACTGAGTTTTGACATCATTTTCACAAGGTTTAGACCATTTTAAGCAAAATGCCTTAATGAATCAAAAAAAAAAATGGTTTGGGTTCAACATGATGAAGAGGGCCAGATAAAGTTGCATTCATCTACATCTTAGTAAATGTACATCTTGGAAATTCAATTACACCTGATGGATCAAATTTTTTTGTAGATGTTCTAATTCACATATATACTAAGTTCCCAGTCCTGGAATGGGAACGGATACATGTTTGAGGTTCATGTATGCCGGTACAACATTTTTTTCACCCAGGTACAAGTTTGGGTTCGTATACACACACACACACATACACAGTTATATAATAATATTATATAAAAAATATATAAATATATTATATAGTATTTAATACCTACAATAATAATAATCAGAATCTATAAATATACAAATAAATTCATAATCTATAATCTCTACAGTCAAGATATTTTATATTATTTATATTGAACGAATGAATGACATTTACAATTCTGATTTATTTAGCACATTATAGTCCGACATTTATGATTGTGATGTAAATGCACATCTAATGAAATATTACACCGATATTTATGTCGTTGACATTCCAATATTTATGCTTGTGACAGTCCATCATTTACACCAATATAACGCCACAGTCCTGATTTCCATTGCAAAATTGTTATATTTCAGTTTTCACGAGTTAATATTATGATTCAGTTTCCACAAAATTGTATACACAGACATTTACAACTTGAGAATAATAAATTGGCATCAATATGAGCCATTTTAAGTTTTGTAATATGTAGCCAGTTTTTGCAGAGTTTTCTTGAACAAGAGGCCTTATTTGGGATTCCAGGCCAAACCCTCAGAGAACCAAGGACTGTCCCGGAATTGTACCCATATCAGAACCATAGTTTGGAATATGCAAGCCTATATAGGCGAACTCTGTAACATAGCTTATATACTTACAACCCAATAGAGATCGTTCATTGTGTTGAAGATATGCCACGTTTCCTCCCTTTGTCTTTTTTCCCCATTTACATGTGAAATTTAGAATGAGAACTCTAGAGAAATATTTCCACCACTGCCCCTAGACCTGATTCATATATTTATCACTTAATAGATGTTGAATATGTTGAGCACAATATGATACTAAGAGGGGGGGTGAATCAGTATCTATTAATCCTTTACTTTTTAAAATCAAAATAATTATATCAGCTACTCATATGCAAGATTAAGCAATTAAGTACACAATGACAACACACGTTTTATGTGGAAACCCTTTCAAGAGAAAACTACGGAACAATTTTGCTTATAGATATATATATAAAATTTCCTTTTCTTGTAGGCTCCAACCTACTAGAGACTCCAATCTCTACTTGACACAAATATAGGCTCCAACCTATTGGAGGCTACAACCTCCCCACACAAACTCCAATCTCTCCACACCAACTGAGTTTCAACCCAGCTAGAGGCTACAACCTCTTAATTGATAGACTTCAACCTATTTGTCTTTCAATGCTGATAAGATATTCCTTTTCACATAAATCTGGTCAAATTATAGATACTTTCTTAGTCCTCACAAGTCTGAATTAATTATTAATTTCTTCCTTCTCAAATCTGATTATTTAATTCATTTCACTAGCATAGATTCTTTCCTTTTATTGCATAAATGTCTTCAATATAAATCAGAATTAATTTTCATTTTTCTTCTTATATCCTTCCTTATATTCTGAAAACATTCATTGAATTGCTTGGTTGATTTTGACTCCATCTTTTTCTTATATTTATACCTCTATATTCATTAAATCAGATTTTGACTCCAATCTTTTTGGGTGGCAATAGGAAGTTGTTATGATGGGCTTGGCCTCTTCCTCTAACTCAATAACATGCTCAAAGCCCTTATCTAGTGGTCTATCTAGAGGAATGTCACCAAACACCAAGCTATGTTTATCCAAGAGAAACTAAATATCAACATGATAGGTTCTCTTACCCTTCGAAGAAGCTTTGGTAGGAATTGAACATTGGGCTGCCCATGAACCTCACCATGCCGAAAAAGATACTCCATCTTTTTTGCAGTGACTATCCTAGGCGCTCCATTTCACATGCCCCTAAGTACTACCGTTTTTCCATCTGCCTTGAATTTAAGCTCCATTGTCTAAATTTTTTTAGAGTCATTCTAAAGAGAGTGAAATAACCACTCTACCCTCAAATATACATTTGTTTCTCCACTACATAAAAGTGACTAGTCACCTTATAGTTGCCTAACAAGATTCTCAATTGTGATAATTTTTTAGTGCATGACATAGTGAACCCATCTGCAACCATCACATTGAATCCCTTGAAATACTCCACCTCAAGTCCTTTATTCACTACTAGGACCTCATTAATGAAATTGTCAATTGCCCCACTATCAATCAAAATTGTCACTCTCTCACCTACAATACTCTAACTCAGATTATACCTAGGTGTACCTGTTAGAGTGGCAAAAGGCCCTCCTAGAACTCCTTAAACATGGTCTTTTAGTTTAGTTTCTTCTTTTTCTGTTCACTCCCTGAACCAGCTGTTCCATGGTTCTTTGAATGAAAAACACTTCTTTTTTTGTATCTCATTCTTTGTTTCATCATCCATGGTTGTCTTATTAGACCATTCCTTTAAATAAGGTTTCTTATCTTTCTTTGATGGAAATGACTTGGATCGAAATTTATTTTTAGGAGTGGAAAACTCCATATTTCTTGCTAATTTTATTGCATCATGTAAAGAAGGTGAGTCAAATTCCTTCACCCAACCTCTGAGTGCTTCATTCAACCCTTCAACAAAAAGAAAAATAAGTCTCCTTTCAAACACATTACGATCCATAACTGAAAGCCTCTAAAAATTGGACACATACCTTCAACTGACCCATATTGTTTCAGCTTTGCAAGCTCCCTGAAATGTAATTCTAGACACATAACTTTATGCTAACCACTTTCCAACATTCAACCAATTGCAAGAGCATGCCTGAGACTTATTAGGGCCTAATATATGTTGCACCCAACTACCTGACTACACACTACTACTCCTAAAGTGGCAGCTCCTTCCTTTTTAATATCTCCAAGTCCCTTGTGAATAAGGGATGACTTTCCTCATAGGTTAATCACTTCCTTAATTCCTCCCCATGTCCCTCTTAATGTTCAACTGACACTTCTTTTCATAATTTGAAAAGTTGGACTCGGCTCGGACTCAACAGCCCAAAATTTTGACTCAATCTCAATACTCAGCATGAACTCAACAAAAATATCAGCATGGACTCGGCAAAAATAAAAACCTCAAAATTTTACAAGAAAACAAAATCAATGCATTTAGAGAACATAAAGTCTAATTTAAGTACCAATTTTCCATAACTCAAACATTACACATCATATGTTCCTCAAACTCTCAAAAATTGAGATTTCAGTCACTATGTCTCTTATGTTTAGGCACCAGAAGAATCTGAGCTCAAGACTTGGGAGTCCAAGCCTAAGATTCAAGAGTCATGGAGCAAGACTCGGTTGAGTACTTTCTAAGACTTGGCCAGGCTTAGCACGAAAGTCTGGTCGATTCGACTCGGCTAGCTCAGAGACTCGAGAGTTTAGTTAAGTCTAGCAAAGTACTCGTAAAGTCTTTATGCTTATTTGAATTCTACGATTCCA
This sequence comes from Sequoiadendron giganteum, assembly GCA_007115665.2. Classification (NCBI taxonomy): domain Eukaryota; kingdom Viridiplantae; phylum Streptophyta; class Pinopsida; order Cupressales; family Cupressaceae; genus Sequoiadendron; species Sequoiadendron giganteum. The sequence goes on from CM021109.1 coordinate 44,381,488, forward strand.
ACTAAAAATTCCTTAATGATATTAAGGAGGGTGCAGCTGGATGTCGAGGGTCCCACAATCTCCCTTTTACTTCAGTAAATGTAATGTCCCCCTCTCAACAGTGATCTTGGAGGTGACCGTTAGCCTATTTTCTAAGACCCGTAGGCTACTCGGATGAGAAAATTAGGGTTTCCTTATCTGGTAGTGGTTGTTTAGCTTTTTCAGAAGTTTGCCCTTGGATTTCCGAGGTTCTAAATGAGGATTCTTTCTGGGTTTTCTGAGAGCTTCGCAACGGTATGGTTGGCATGCTATTATGAGCAACTTCTTGAATTTACTATTTTTAGAAAATTCTATTTCTGGCAGTGGCCCTATTGGTATCGGTACTTTTGGCTTTCCTCTTCAGGCAGTCAGCTAGCAGTGTTTGTTTTGGCCATTAGTTGCTTCTTCTAGTGAGGCAAGTCATTTTTAAGCAATTAATGTTATATTTTAATATTATGACCTTGGCCTAGTGACATAACTTGATGTTGTGTTTTAAAGTGGTCTTCATGGGTGGACGCCTCATCAGGAGGTAAGATTAATATTTACCAAAGTTTAAATTGTGATTTACTTAAGTGGACACCAACTTGGGATAAAAGGATTATTTCATTTTATTAAATAATTCCTTCATGAAAAAAGGACGCCACTTTTGAGGAGGAATCTGAGTCAACAAGGAATTTGAATCTTGTTGACTCTTGGAAAGTGCGCACTTCTCTAGAGGCTTCTAGAAAGCCTTCTCAAAAACTATATACGGAGAGGTTGTCTCTTGGGTTTGGTATCTCATGTTTTACAGTATTGTTATGCTGCCGGAATGGTGTCAGGATTGCTTCGAGGGATGCACACCTCCTAGCTGGCTTAACTTCTTGCTTGAAAGATAGCAACTAGTTGAGAATAGGTTACTATTGAGTTGTCTTGCATTTTGTATTTCAGTCCATTTTACAGTTGTTGTATTGGCTGTGGCTGAACTGGTTTTTCATTCATAAGTCTAAGGGTGATTTTATTTTGCTTATGGGTAGTTGAGGATTGTGATTGGCTGGTTGAGGCGACCCCTTCCACCAACTTTCAGATTTTTGTGATGAGCATTTATTTTTATATGGCAAAATTGCCCCTTCTTGAGGGTCGTACCATGCTGGGAGTGCATTGAAATGCGTGCTAAATGAATATGGTACATTTTGGGTGATTTCTTGGTCCCATCTTGGGCGCCATCAGCATTAGCAATGTTTGCATTTCGTTTTATGTGATTTGAGTGAATTTTGAGAGAGTTATCAGTTAATTAATGAATTTATGTGTTGCTGATCATGCAATTTCAGTGCAAGTCTGTCATAATCAGATTGCCAAAAATTAGGCTTGTGAGTTGGGATTGAGTTTGGGGGATCAAGATAGGTCTAGGAGAGTCTCTCCCTTTTATTGCAGCACTTTACACTCATTCTTGTTGATAGGCAATTCTATTATATTGTAAGTTGAACAGTAGTACTGTCAGCATTCTTGGTTGTGCATCATTTCCCACGATTGTGGAAGAGACTGGCATCCTTTCAGTCTTTAGCTCTGGTTTACTTATTGCATTCCCCATTGAACAAGTGGAAGAGGTCGGCTTGCCGCCTATTTACTTATTGTAATGCATTATCTCTTCATCTTGCTGATCGGCTGAGCCGTCAACATGCTCCTGCTGAATATGTGGTCGAGTTGCATTTTACTTTCAGTATTGTACTTCAGTTCCAATCCTCCCGCTAAATAAGTGGTCGAGTGATTGTATTTCCTTTTTGTTCTTCAGCAAGCTTTAGTTATTCTAACGACCCCCTTTCGTGTATGCTCTCAACCTTGCCCACACTGGGATCTGGGTTGATCAGAGGAAAGGGTTCCTTTCAGTTGGATTGAGTTTTCATATCATTAATGGGTGATTTGCATTGTGGAAAAATTGAAAAAATTGGCCCGGTATATTTCAGCAAATGCCTTTGATTTGTCCCACACCTTCCTTCTAAATAGGTAGCTGTCAAACAAACTCTATATTCTTAAGTTTAAATCATTGCCTTCCCTTTATTTCTGCCATAGCCTATCTTGGGGTTAAAAGGTACTCCTAAACTAGGTGGCTCAATTTATATATATCTGTTGTTCAATTTACTCAATAGCCAATGCAATGGCTCGCTTCATACACTCACTTAAGATTTGCTTCCAAAATAATATTGAAAATCATTTTCAAACTCATTCTCCAAACATGACAACAAACAGAAGGAAAATATTATTTCAACACCTAGCTACAAATCTCCACAATCTCCAAATATTATGCACACTTACGAATCATGTATGAATCCATCTATAAATTGGGTAGGAGAGTTTTTGTCCTCAAAACCAATCCTTCTGTAGAGTTTTTATTCTAGGGAAGAATATGAACTGCTCACTTCCAAAGTTGGGGTTTTACAAAATGAAATGCCAAAAATGAACTTTGCCTCTCAATTCTCCTTTTTATACACTTTTCAAAAATAATTAAATATTCTTTTCCATAACCTTTTAGTTTCCCGCCTAAATTGACTTTATAATTTAACTTTATATTTTGGGCCCCCTTAAAAGTCGCTTTTTAATTTAAACTGTTCATCTTTATAAAATAATTAATTAAAGGTAAGTCATCTAAAACTTAAACAATTTAATTTAATTAATTAATTATTCTCTTTTACCTCCTAATTAGCATACAAGAATTAAAATAGGTTCAGTGATTACACGGTTACACCTATGAAGCGGATATTATAGTAGAAAACTAATTTATAAGAAAACAATGTCTTGGAAAATTTATAGAGCATATAATATGAAGAAAGTTCTTTGTGCTTGTAATTTGCATTATAAACTGTTTTCAGTGTGAAACTATATGTTGCAGCAGGAGTATGGATGGTCACTATAAGGGCACTGAAGTCACAAAGACAAGGTTTAATCAAGCAAGCTAAGAGTTGGCAAATGGAAAAGACATGGGAATTGAGAGTGGCAAGGACTGGACTCGATCAAGTAAACAGTAATCTGGCTCAATATGCCCGCTGATTTATCGATGTGTTAACTCAGAATAAGATTTTATATTATATTGACTCACATTTTTTCCTATAAACAAAATAATAATAATTTGAGTGCATTGGAATATTTAACCATTAAACGATCCACTGTGACTTTCCAATAAAACCTCATTCACTTTTGAAATTCTAGACACTTCAACTGTTATTGAGAGATAAATAGTTAAAACATAGGCCTACTGCATGATTTATAAACATTTAATTAAAGGTTAAGGACAAACCAAGAAACTCAACAGCATCTTTAGGCAGATTCATGACCACTTGTGTTATATAGACTGGCTTCTCGCGTCCAAATATTTCTTTAATGAATTCTTTTCCATCCAAATTAAAGACCTGCAGAACACAAGATATAGCATACATAATTTTTACTTTTTGGGTCAATATAATGTGAAAATAGACTATTTCAGTACTAACCACAAAGAAGAATAGATATGTATTGGATATTAGGAAGGCAACACTTCATTTGTTACATAAAACACAGTGTCACCAAGAAGAATTTAATTTATTGAACCTTCTCTTTTAAGGAAGAGAATCCATATGTGTTGCTTCTTCAAATAGACTAAGATTTCAAAACGGCTAACTTTCAAATGGCACTTGCAATTCCAACACACGGTTAACTTTCAAATGGCAATTGCTTCAAACACGTGATGAGGTAGAACCTGAGGAGCATGCCTATTGAAAGCTACAGAAATGTAAACAGCAGTTTAAAGGGATTGATGCGTATTTAGGGATTAAAAACTTGATCAAAAGCGTGATAAGAAAGTGCACTAAATGTGGGACAGATAAAAATACATTTAATTATGTCAAAGCAAGAAGGAAATAATGAAGAAAAAAGAATAAGGAACAAGTATCAATGTAGTTTGAGGGTACCTTATAAGGTCAAGGACAGAGAATTGGACAAATTACAGCAGCTGAAGATGATGGAAATAGAAAAATAATTCATTCCAGATCACCAGATATAAGAGTCATTACAGATCAAATAGAAGGTATTTACACAGTGAGATTGCAACAATCAAACAAAGGAAAATTAAGCATGGCAATGTATATGGGAGAAGTACAGTAAAATTATAAATAATTATTAATTTTCAAGATTTCCAAAGGATGGCTTTTACACAATATAATTGCAACAATCAAATGAAAGGGAATTAAAATGACAATATTTGTGGAATAGTAAGATAAATAACTATCACATTTTTCCAGATTTTCATGGGTAGGCATTTTTGGAAATATATTTTCTGATCACACTAGTTCATTTCCTTTTATATTACTGACCCTTCCAATCTGCCTTGATTCCAGAAGATAGATGTAGTGTTCCACCACTCTACTGATTTGTCTTTCCGAGTTTGTAGATCTGATTTTTCATTTTTAGTTTAATTCCTTCCTTCTTGCTTTGAGTTTGTTTGCCAATAATGCTAGAATGGTACTAACAAGCATATGCATATAATGGGAAACTTCAAATAAACTAAGCTACTGAAACAACTTGAGTACATTGCTCGTTTCAGTGTCCAAATATAATTTCTTTATTACATATTAAGTTGCTTACAACATATAGCTTACATCAGATTTAAAGTTAACTATATCACAATCCATACTTTAACTTACAGCCATACAACACTGTAAATAGTAACTTGCTACAGTACCCACCCCAAAAGAAGTGCACACAACTCTTGAAACCCAAACTTCTCCCACCCAAATCCGGATTGGGAAGTCTTCTAGGATAAGGGCGCCCCCTTTAGGAATGATAGCAGCCACCAAGGAGAGGTGTCTTTTTTTCTTTTGCTGATTGAGACCCTCATAAAAAGGCGGCTGGCTGTAGCTCTTCAAAAACAGCCCCCAAACTCCACAAAAAGTAAGCAGCTCCTGTGCTAACACGATTGAAGACTATGGCGGCTCAAAACCCACTCAAAACTAGCTCAAATAACTGCAAACAGCAACTTGTGTCTCCAAAATGAAGCCACCAAAAACTGACCAGCAACCTTAAGGTGGTGTTTCACACCCTCAAGCAGCTCAAATACGAAGAAAAAAGCCCCACTAGACTTACCCACTGCAAGAAATCAGGAAACCCTAGCCTCCTTCCTCCAAAGTCACACTCCCAAGTTCATCAAGAAAAATTATCTCATTCATGAAGAGGGTCGAGCTTTTCCTTCTATTTATAAATTTTTGCATTAAAAAACACTATTCATTAAAGTGAGCACTATTCACTTAAGTTATAACATTTTTCACTTTATGAATGAATAGTAACTGAAAAATATAAAGTGACCCCTTCCTTTTGAAGACACATGGTCCCTAGGCCAAAGATGGTGAAATAAAAGGTGAGTATCATAAATTTAAGCACAAGTATCAAGCCAAACGCAACAATTCACCCTATCACCATACTCTGGAGATCCACACTGCAAATTGACGACCAAGTGCCCGTCCAAGAAACCCTCTATCCAGAACTATTAGCCTACGAGGGTCAAGAAAATAGGCTAATCCCCCAACTCTGATGCTCGTGAAAAAGGGGACATTACAATAGACTTGAAATGTAAGTAATAAAAAGAAACTAGCAATGTATCCAGGATTTAAAAATCCGAGGATAAATAGTGCAAGACAACATAATTAAAAATGGGCTTAAAAAAAATTTGTTGAAAAACTTGTGAGCAAAAGCTAGACAAAGGAAACATTGAGGAAAATGGATACACAGAGGGAGGATGCATGGAAATACCAAGAAGATATGATAGCATTCAACAGCAGAAGCTGATAGAATGTACTCTAATATGACATTTCTTGACAAAATGGAGTCCACAGGCAACAGTGAGATGTTATGAAAATCATCTTGTTACTAAACCTAAACAAACAAACTATAGGAAGCAAGACTCGAAGGTGTTCTACTGCTTGGAATGTAAGGAAAACACTATTTCAAAATGAATTCTCAATTATTGATTCATACGGAGTGGTGAGCTGAGAAAATTATTAGCTGGGGGCTCTTTCAATTTGCACACTTTAAAATCAATACAAAATCTCAATTGTCCTGATCTAATCCAAGCCAGCTACATTCTGTGCAAAGATAAAATAGACCATTTGACCAACATTAAATAACAAAAATTAAAATATTAAAAGCTAAAATGGATCTTATTCCTTCAAGAACTCAGTACATAAAGTACAAGTTCTACTGTTGTGAGTCCAACAAAGACATTCTCAAAGTTAACATAGATCCATACAATATCCACTCATTCTAAGTATATATTCAAAACAACAAAAGATCAAATTAAACTAATGACCAATTTGATTATGAATTAAAGTTTACACAAGAGAGATGTCAAAAAGTTACTAAGCATTGGTATTGATTTTCTAATTGTCTTTGCTCCATAAAAAATGTCCTTCCATTGAGAATACCTAGAAAGCATATTTATAATAATGAGTCCTCTTGAAAGAGTAACCTAACAGTCATGACTCTTCCTCTTCTATGAAGCTTAAAAGAAAACAAATTCAACTTAATTCCCTTGATAAATATGAATACCAAATACCTGAACAGCCTAGAAGACTTGGTCAAAATACTTAAAGTTGATAAGGACCCCATGACATTCTTCACTTCTGAGCTCCTTAGCTACCTTCCCAGCTCAATGTACTTCCTCTTCATCTTCTCCACAAACATTTTGATCTTTTCTATTTTGACCAAGCATTCTAACGTAAAGCTTTCAAGTCATTCTAGTCCAAACTCACCTTCATTGAGATGTTCTTCCTCTATCTTGTGATTGAATTAAGATTCAATGACTTGTGAGCAAGGTTGCTGAAGACCAATATTGGTATTGACACGAGAGATTGGCACCGGTATGTCTGTTCTTGAAAAATAGGAGATCGGGTTACTTGGAGATGCCTTTTTTTAATATAATTTATTAATTTGCTAACACTAAAACTGAAAATATCATGACATGAACTTTCAAAACAAGAGTACTTGTAAAGTTTAACATTAACTTTCAAGTTTGAACACATAAATGCCAAAGAGTCAAAGAGTTCATACTACATGCTGATATTACATATTAAAATTTAGAAATGTTGATAGCTTGATAAACTGAAACGTATACAAAAAACAAAAATAAAAAATCAGAAATATATTGTCTACACTTTCATGTCATCCATTTCTAGGTCCTCGGCTATGATTCTCTCCAAATACTCATCACTCTCAAGCTCAAGTTCCTTTTCTGGCAGTAGAACTAGGGGTAAATCATTGAGGCCATCTGTTTCAACCACTTCATCCACCAAGGCTGCAACTTCTCCATCAGGTGAAAATTGGTCTCATTTTGCTGAACAACCCTCCTTGTACCCAAGCTCTACATGAGAGAGAAGACGGAGTGAGCTAAGAATGTACACTAGGTTCTCTGCTTTCTTTAACCCTAATTGATTCCTCTTCAATGGATGAATATAACCATATTACTCCAATTCCTCTCACAAGATGAAGAACTAGCTACTTGTGAGAGAAATCTTATTGCAAATGATTGCAATTCAAGGGTTTCACCTCCACGGTTCCACCACCACTCTATAGGGACTTTCATTGCATGCATAGCATATATAAGGCTTCCATAGAAAAAAAATCACCATGTCCACATGAAAGCTTATTCCATTGAGTCCTCATGATAGAAACATCCTAACCCCGGCCATAAATGTTTTTATTGCAGCTCAAATTCCCTACATTACCTCTCTATCCTCATATGGAGCCCTCTTATTGGTCACTCGTATATCATACCATTTAGGATTTATGGCATAGGTAGCACAATGAAGGAGTGTGTTAAGTTTCTTCTATCTTCCATGTGTCTTTTCTTCTATCTAAGGATAAAGAGAAAGATCTCTTACATCTATTATTTTCTTAACTCTTTCGCACATGGAATCTACTTCTTCATAAATTTCTCCCAAACATGGCTTGTCTAAATCTGCAAATTTGATCACCTCACATATTGGCTTACTAAAGTCCACAATAAATTTACCATCAGCCAAAAACAGTCATCAAGGACCATACTTCTCACCTCAATTGTAGTATCTAATGTAGATTGTTTCCAAGCTGACCATGCATTACTAACTACTATGGAACACAAAGCTCCTTTGACTTCAGAAAAACACTCAAGAAGAATAAAATAAGAAGCAAACACTATATCAACAAGTTTGAGAAGTTCCACCTTGGCAAATTTTCAATACATGGCTTGTGTGTGGTGATGGTTACATATGAACATATGTATTTTCTACCCTTTCCAATGAGATCTGAGATCCACTAGAACTTGCCAATATCTTTGAGTGCATTTTTCAACAAATGCACACAATATGGTGTCCAAAATATATACCTGTACTCTTTTTGCACCATGTCTACTACTTTACAAACAAGGGAAGCATTTGTAACAACTTGGACTACGTATGATGCCCCCACCTCCTCAATGTCATCACATAGTTGGTTATTAACTCTACATTTTTTTCTTGGCTTGAACAATCTATTGCTTCAGAAAATAAGGCCCTTTGTTGCATGTTACCATGATATTAGGCAATGGACGATTTCTAGCATCTATCCACCCATCCATCACAATATTGCATCGGTTTGTAGACCACACTCTTTTCATTGGTGCAATTTGTTGCTCTAATCGAATTTTTTTTTTTATTAATTAGAGTAGTGCAAAGCTTTCAATACCCAAGTGGTCCATTATTGTTAACTTGGACCATCTCTCGTAGAAAGGTGAGAGAGCAACATTAAATAGTATTGCATTTGCATAAAAGAATCACACAATCATTGCATCAATCGCTTCTCAACCTTGCAAATCAAATAATTGTCCAATGAGGTTTGAGTTAGCAATGTACAATCTCTTGCAAGAATATCCTACTGCTACATCTTTTGTTGTCACATGAACATCTCTAGAAGACACATTCACCTCTAACTCTCTATTTTGATTCTAAATTACAACCATTGTCCCTATCGTTGAAGTGTAATAGCTCAAATTAGACACTTTCCCATTAGCCCTTTCTTGATCCCTAATAGTGTCATATCATTCTACCTCATTTATACAAGAATCAACACCTTTAAAGTATGTGAAGGAAATTGAGCCCTCACCCTCGTGTAAGTATCTTACCATGAAATTTCACGAAGCTTACATGCAATGGTGATTGTTCCACTCGACCTCTTCAACCCTAGAACAAGACAACAATACTTCCACAGTGGGTACAAGCCTTGTTTTCCCCCACCCGATCTCAGTCTATAATAGAATGAGAAACACAAGCAATAAAATTATTATAGTCAAAAAACTAAAAATTTTGAAGTTTACACGAGTTTCATGATGAATACAAAATATTTATACTGCTAGTAAATTTTAATTTTTAAATTACTAGTTATTACCAACTAAGTCATGCTATCCAAGCATTAAAAAAAATAACACACCAATAATTACCGATAAATAAGTAATTGTAATATACTACAAGTTAATATTAATAACTAATAATTAATAAGAAACTATTGTTGTTGGAGCCAATCCAAAACTGGGCATGGATTGATGAATTTTATGATTTTCTCCAAACAATCGCAAATAGATGAAATGAAGAAATGTGTTGGTATCACCTTTTTTTTTGCGCAGTGAAATGTAATCGTCTATCGGTTGGTTATAGCTTGGCACACCTTGTGTGGCACATAACTTAATCATGTTTGAGTTAAATCTAGGCTTTAGGCTCTATAAAGTATTTTTTGTAATATATGTATTCAAATGGATATGTACATCCTAGAAAGAAGCTTTGTAATACTCTAGGGTTTAGGAATCAATGGCCCTATGCAACCTAGTTTTAGTGTAAATTTATTTGCAAGGGAAGGGAACTGGTTTCAAAATGGTGTAGATGGCACCCTACATTGTAAACATTCCATTTTGAATTAATATAATTTTGCATGCTTATGAATCAAAAAAAATAATCATAAATTAAGAACAAAAGTAAAAAAAATTACCAAAATAGTATACTAAGTAAATAGTTTATTGTTTTACCAATATTTGAAAACATTGAAGAGAAATGTACTGAAAAGAAAAGACACCCAAATAGTAATAGGTCTTTTGTTTTCGAAACCCTAAAAACATTTAAAAACATCTAAATTCAAACAACAACATTTCTACCCACTATTGGAGACAAGAGCCACGTCCTCATCTCAAAATGCATTCCAAGTCATGGGACACGTCTCCCTACAACCTAGCTTGTGAGCCATCTACATTTTGCACAATGAGCATGTTATGTTCAACCAATAATTCAAAGGCCTTACTCAAGTAGGTTTACACCTTAGATGAAAGCATTTCTAGCTATTCATAGGCCTCTCTATATTCTTGTCTGTGGCCTTGTGGCATTTAGAACACCACACAATTTCCTTCTTGCCCACATTATCGTAAGGAAGCAAGTTTCCATACTCCTTGAATAGATTATTCCCAAGTTTTTATCTTAAGTTATTCCCTTCATTGAACCTCACATGACTCACCTACAACTTTTGAAATAAAGGATGCATGGAAATCAAAAGTTTCTTCCAACTCATTAGTACTACAAAAGTTACCTACATTAGTAGATCATTTCTTGTACTCAAACAAGGTCTTGTCATATTCTTTAAGCATGCCATTCAATGCCAATCTTGTCCTTGTGTTACTTTACAACTCTATCAACCACCTCACTAAGGGCCACATTGTCTTAAGCAATTTCTTTTCCATTAGTGCTATCCACATCTACCATTTTAGTCTCTTTGATTTTGTAAGCCACCCTATTTAGTTGCTTCTTCCTCAGTTTTAATTTGATTCAACTTCCTTTCTTTGAATTGGTACTAGTAATGCATCAACACCTCTACTATTTGTTGCTTTCTATGGACATGGCCTATTGTGCCTATTGCAATGATGGCTAGAGAAAAAGTAATACTAGTTTCCCCATAAGAGAGTACTCATGGTTTCAATTAGTAAGAATGAACTAAGAGATGACTCCCACTTGAGGTTGGAGTATAGAGAGTGAGAAGTAAACATTTACCATTAAGGAAATAGAAGACAAGACTTGTGAGATTGCCAATGATGATTCCTTTGGTGTCATTAAATATGAGATAACAATGGTAGAAAACAAGAAGGGAAGTACAAAAGAAAGAAGAGAACTTAACCTTAGATCTACAAACCATTCTTATGAGGAGAGGATGTGGAACTCACACTCCCTCCACTATGTTGCCAAAAGTTAAACCAATGAAGTGGAGGCTGCAATTTTCACTCTTGAGACACATTGGTGCTTTTTTTATGGCCTTGACCTGAAGAATAAAGGATTGCCCAGGTCCTCTATTCTCTCTTGATCAAAGTGTCCCACATGCTAAGATTGCTTGAAAGTTCATGTGTTAGACTCCAAGGTTCCTTTTATCGCGAATAGACTCAGTTGGTTGATGTGTTTTGCTGGTTATTTCAAGGGGACTTACGTAGTTGTTCGACTCTGTGAAGCAATTAGGACATGAATGATTTGGCAATATGTTCTGGTATCTAGACTGACTCGGAAAATGCAGAATTTAAAGGGGATAGGGATAGGGATTCTACAAATCTACTTCTAAAGGGTGGAGGACGAAGGTCGACTCAAACAATCTTCAAACCAAACTTTGCTTTGTCTCCTTTCGAACAACTCCGACAAAGTTGGTGCAATCTTCAAAGGATGAGAAAAGTGTTCAAACTATGATGCAACATGTTCATACCGTCAATACGACGCATACAAACATATGAACCATAATCGAAGTTAAGTGCTGATACTCCAGTTGACCACGCAAGGCGAACTCACCGTCAGCCAGTCCGCTAGTGGTATGGACGAGAAGACTTGCTCAAATCACAACGCCACACTCCATAGCTAACAACTACTTGCATGAAATAGAAATCTACTTTACTCTATCTACCTTGAATTGGAAAGACGAAATGGCCTTGCTAGCTACTCATAACAAAGAAGAAATCACCAAGCAATGAAACTCTTTGTATTATGAAAAGTGTTCACAACAACCTCTTACAAAACTTTCAAAGGAAAGTTTTCTTCCCTCCTCAATCTAAAGCTAACTTCTAAGCTAAATGCTATATGCCTTCTACTCTCGCTCTGATTCAATTCTTGATCTAATGTCTAATTCTAATAGATTACAAATGAGGGGGGATGCCCCTTTTATAATAAGTCCAATTCAGTGGACGGTTCAGATCAAATTACAATGAAGGGCTCAGATCGAGCCACCTATGCCCTGATTAGGGTTTCTGCCCTAAAAACCGCCACAGAGAGGAGTGGGCAATGAATGCACAGAATATTCTCCACTCCCCTGCAGGAATCATAATGAGCGATTAATGCCCACTACCATCATCAAGAAGATCCTCATCAAGCAGCGCGTTCCCACTGGCCTTCTCCCGGATAGCAAACTCGATCAACCGGGCCAATACTGCTTCAACCTCCTGTGTAGAGATCGGTGGAATATGGTTGAGCTGGAACTCCAAGACTGCTACCGTCTGTCCGTATCTGATGCAAGATTTCTTCCATGTCACTAAGGCGTCCTGGGTATGCTGAATTATACTAGAGAACGTGGAGACATTCTCAAAGTCATCCAGGACAAGTGACCTCGCCGCTGAGAAGAATGGAGGCAGTCTACTTTTCAAACCATCAGTAGTTATCTCCTCTGGGACCAACTTTCTAGCAAATATGGCTTCTAATGTATTGAGGACTCCCCCCAAGATGTTGCCCATTGCTTTCCTCACTTTAGTTGAATCTGCCCTTGCTGCGTCGTGAAATCCACGGCCTGTGACCACCGAGGAGTACCAACTGGTGAAATCATACCTATCTCCTCTCTGAATTACACCTCCATCCACCAAGGTTTCTAGAGGTACATGCATCAAAGCCCCCAAACGAAGTACAGTCTTCGTTTGATAGATGCGAGTATCACCCCAGGCCTGATCTACTATATCCATCCGTGCCAAAATACTTGAGGCCTGTCGATAAGCATCGGCAAGGTCCTCCATGAATTTCTCTGTCTCGGTATGAACACGGCTAACCCACTTGTCCGCCTCCGTTTCCATTTTCTTCAAATCCTCTAAGGCAACAACTGACTCATTCGGAAGCTCCGATGGGCGTTCTACTGCCGGGTCTGCTGGTTCACCTGGACGTGCTAGATTCTGCATATATCCTATCAAGGTTTTGTGCTCCTTCTTCAATTTCTTATACTTCCCCTCCGTGCGGAGCAACTGATCCTTCAATGCCTGATAGGAGTTATCGAACTCTTCGATAACTTGGGCTCCCGTAGGACGACCCAACTCTACTGTGGTGATCACATAATTTTTAGGCCTCTCCTCGGTTCGATCACAATCTTCCCTCGGAATAGCCACCTGAAGCGTGCGAGAGCCTGACTCGTCAGTCGAGATCTTTGAAAACTTTCGGGCCCTTTTCTTCTCTGGTGGCGCACTGCTCCTTCTAAGGAACTCCTCCATCTCAGTAGTAGGATCATGTCATCTGGGGTTCTCCCTCATTACGTGGGAGAAAACCAAATGCCTCTCCGATGGCATCCGGTGTGAAGTTGGCGAGCAGTTTACCATCCGGAGAGACAATCGTCCTACGTTCTGGCTTGTAGTGATTGGCGCACTCCATAATTAGCTCCGAACACTGAATTGCTGGCGGAAAACTAGCAGCTGCGTAGATTCCACTCTTCATTATATTATGTGCCGTGACTGATGGTTGATGGCCCCCTAGCCCGAACATCCTCGATTTGAGTGCATTTAGATTAAATGAACCAAGGTTGGTGTCATTTAATCCTGCCAACTTTGAAATTATTGCTGACTTTGGGAGAAATGGCTTAGCGAGCCTCTTAATCATTGCCTGCCGAGATGAGCCAGCCTTGCCTGCTTCAGTGTTTGCAGCTCTGCCTGCGGCTCTGCTTGTTCCTGTAACATCCTTTGCGCCAGCCATCTGCAAAATAAAATAGAAGAATAAGCTAGGACTGCAGATTTAATAAAATAAAACAATTCCCGAGATGGCTGCGAATACGGAGTTAGCTTTGAAAATAAAATTTCTCAGCATAAATTTCTAACTCCAAACCTCGTACTGTATAAAAATCTCTGAGTTTAGAGACAACTCTCAGCAACTGCACTTCTGACTGGTGAAGAAAAAACGCAGCAAGCTAATAACTTTCAGCAATGTAGCTAATTTCTCCAGCACAAATAGTTCGAACCTTGACTTCACTTTGTCAACTTCAGCAGTTAGAGGAATAAAGAGTTGCCAGCAATATGAAATTTCAACTTCCTCAACTTCTCAACGTTTAAACTTCGCAGCAACTCCACTTTCAGCTCTTTGAGAATTAAATTCTCCAGCAACTCCGGAAAATAACTTCAACCTTCAACTTCGAAGTTGCAGCAACACACTTTCAGCTCTTTCGAAAGAAAGAGTCTCGGCAAATGAAGATTTCTCCAGCACTTCGCACTTTCAGCAACTCAACACTCCGAAATAAAATAAACTCTCACAGAATTTCTCTCCTCAACCACTTGGAAAATATTTCAATCTCTCAAGAACTTCTTCAGCAACTTCAACTTCGAAACAATGTGAGGAGAAATGAGAGAAGAGATTGTTTAAATAACTTTTCTCGGAGAATCCTGCTAAGTAGTGCTGGGGCTATTTTTAGCACCTTCATCAATTTTCCACTCTCTTCGTTCGGAATCTTCTAATTCAAGCGCAGTAGTGGGCTAGTCGTCAGCCGGTCATTATGGCAGTCGCCATTAATAATGATTCCTTCTTCTTCAAATTTCGAATTTTCCTCTTAGTCTGCCAGTTAACTCTTGGCGATTTAAACAACTCGCGAGAAAAACAATCACTTGACTTGATCTAAAATTCCATTTTAAAATCTCGCAGTGTTTAAATAAATTCAACTCGAAAAAAATTCGTGGGAGTTGTAAATATATTTCCAACTTTTAAAATGTCTGTCATTTAAATCCTTGATTTCATAAAATTTGCCTTAGACATTTTAAATTTTCTCATTAAAATGTTCAACTCCGAGTGATTAAAAATTATTTGCGTGCTCGAAATAATTCGTCCTTTGAGATTTAACTTCCGTCAGGAAAATAATCTAGTCAAAACGAGTTTCCTCTGAGAATATTAAAATTTCCCTTAGGAAATTAATTTTAAAATTTCCCAACCCATGGGTGCCTTTTAAACGGGTTCATTTGATTTTCACTTGACCCATGGAAAATATTCATCGATATCAAATCTTCCCCCTTGAAAAATATTCATCGACTTTCAACTGCCTTTGGAAAATTTTAAAACTCATCAAATCATCCTTCCATGCCAAGGGTGTATTTTCTTCTTAGTGAAGTGTTATATCACTTAGAAAAAAATTTCTAACACTTTCTCTACCATAGGCGTATATTCTTGATGAAATATTTATTTCATTAAAAAAAATTCCTTCACTTTACACCTCTGGCGCACTTTCATGTGTCTACTTTTATTTTGTTGCCTTAGGAAATTTTCTCCAGCAACCTTGGGCGCATATGGGGTCTTGAACTTTCATTTTCTTGACTTAGAAATTTCTCCAAGTCCTAGCCACTTTATCTTGCCTTGGGCGCATTTTGACCTCTCTACTTTCATTTCATGCCTTAGAAGAATTTCGGCAATCTCCTCACCTTGAGGGCGCATTTCACCCTTGCAAGTTCTATTTCCTTCTACCTTAGGCGTTTTTCCTCTTAGCATCATCTAGGCTTGGGCGCATTTCAAGGGGTTAACTCTCACTTCAGGGCGCATCTTGATGTGCTTACTTTCATTTCACGACTTAGAAATATTTCATATCCTCACCTTCCTTGAGGGCGCATTTTGACCTCTCTACTTTCACTTCATGCCTTAGGAAAATTTCGGCCATCTCCTCTTCATCATGGGCGCAAATGCTAGGCCAAGCTTCCATTTTCTCTTGAGGGCGCATTTCACCCTTGACACTTTCGTTTGTGTGCCTTAGAATATTTCATCGAGCTCACTTTACACCTTGGTGAGGGCGCATTTACATGGGTCTACTTTTGTTTTTTGCCATGGGCGCATTTCAAGTGCCATGCCTTCACTTTACACCATGGGCGCATTTCAAGTGCCATGCTTTGATTTCCAATGCCTTAGGCGTTTTTTTTTTTTCAAACTCCCTCACCTCTCCTTGGGCGCAAATGCTAGGCCATGCTTCTGTTTTGCTAGGTGGGCGCATTTCAACATGTGAGCTTTCATTTTCACCATGGGCGCATTTGGAAGGGGCTACTTTTGTTTTTGCCTTAGAAACTTTTTAGTCTTCAATCCTTGAGGTGAGGGCGCAAATCACTAGGTGAGCTCTTAATTTTTTGCCTTAGAAACTTTTCAAGGCTTTGCCTGCCCCTGCTCTTGCATTCTATTTTTAGCAAGTTGTGCTATTTTTAGCAAATCCCTTGATTTTCAACCTCTAAGGCTCCGTTTTGCTTGAAAATTTCATCAGATGATATTCTCTGCCTTGTGAACCTGTTTTGTCAGTCCTCTGCCCTGACCTGCTATTTATAGCCACCTGCTATTTATAGTAAGTTTGACTTTCTGACTTTAGTAGCTCCGTTTTGCCTGAAAGTTGCAACGCTTGATCTTGATAGCTTGAGGGTTACTCGGACGCCAACCTCGGGTGCAGACCTGCTATTTATAGCCGTGCTCTGACTTACTAAAAATAGTAAGTTCTCCGACTTTGCTCAAATTTTGCCAGCAGGTACCTTGAAGTGTGCTGACATGGGTGGGGTACTTTGTTTCGGCTATTTTTGGATTTTACCCCCTATAAAAGTGGAAACCCTAATTTGATTTGCATGTATCCCGAACGGTCTCCGTTTGACTTCGTTCCTTCTGCATGTCGTTCTGCTTGCTGGACTGGAGTGTTGGGCGGCTGCCGGAGTGTACCTGCTAAAAATAGAAACTGTCTGAAAAGTGACTCATTCACTGCCGGATGGTTTTGTATGTCATATTGCCCGCGGGATCTTAAAAAACCCAGAAAAACCCAGAAAACTGGTCTGCATGCATGCACTGGCTAAAAATAGTAAGTCCTCAAAACTCGATCTTCTCTGCTTGCAAGCCACACCGTTGCGAAGCTCTCGAAAAACCCATGAAGAAAAACCCGACATGCGTTGAAAAACACTGCATGCGAACCCTAAAAATAGCCTCCGAAGGCTGAACTCTGAAAGTGGTTGTCTCGGTTTGCATGTTACATCACTGCGAAGGTTTTGGAAAACCCAGAAGGATTCTCCAGACATGCATCTGAAAAGCTCATGTGGAAACCCTGAAAATGGCTCTTAAAGCCTGAAATGCCAAAAATAGCAAGTCGTCTGATCTGGCTCAAAATTTACGTGTAGACAGCTTGATGTCACCCGGATGCAGTGGAACTGACAGAATTCCAAAATCTCAATAAAATAGTCCCAAATTGAATACTTACTAAAAATAGTAAGTTGCCGGAATATAGTGAAAATTTAGGGGGACTCTGCTGGAAGTCTTCTGACTGCTGACTAAGCTTAGATTTCAATTTTATAACTCAGTCTGACCTTAAATAAGCCTGAAGGATGAAAACCCTAATTACACAGACTTAACCAATATTTCAACCTGGGTCAAACGACAGGACAATCCCCGGAAGGACCAGAGACCAGAGAGAGAGCGAACCAAAGCCAAAAGACCAGAATGGAGCAAAATTTAGGGGTCCCCATCTTGATGGGGTGATGTGTGAAAAAGGTCACAACAAGACCCCAATCCCAAAATAAATTGGCATTCTTTTCATCTTAAGAGGGCCCTTGTCCAATGGCATCTTGCATTAATTCTATAAAAGCCTGAGTGCTTTGACCTTCTTGAAAGGTAGATAGCGTAGGGGCAATAGCCATTACGGTAGGAGTATGTAAAGAGAAGGAAGTGCTCATTCCTTGAAAAAAAAATAACTTACAAATAAAATATGGATGGATTGCATGATAGGGAAATGAATGGTACAAGGCCTAGGTGTTCTCATATGATGAGGCCTTGGAATCATAGAAGTTAGCCTTGAGTTTCAAAGGTCAACAAACCCAAGAGATCTAGGATTACCCCCATGGCCACCTCAATGGTTTGTATCACAGGATTCAATTGCATTTTAGTGTCAATGTCTTCCTCAAAGCATTTTAAATTTAAAATCTGCTGAATCGCACTCATGTCTATTTTCCAAAGCAATTTAATTTGAGTGGGCCCTAATGAACAAACATATCCTATTGGATTTCTAAGACCTCCTAACTTAAACTCTATCAAATTTATACTAATACCATCACACTAATAATTTTCTCCACAAGTGGAACATTGGCTAAGGCCTTAGTAGTCACCATGAGGAGAATGAGTGGAACAATGATAAACTATTCCTTTTCAAGATAACAATGACCTCTATAACCACTTGCTAAGATACCTCTTGAATTGGCAAGGAATAAGGAGCATGCTCAATAGCTTATGTGGAGCTTCCAGCAACCCATCTATTCCGATATAAGTTCTCAATAAGCATAAAACTGATTCCTTGTTGATTTGAGAGAATTCATTGCTTCCTCAAATAGTCTTGGGGAAGGTGTTCCAAAGAAATTTGCATTTAAATGAGCTCAGAAGTGATTACGAATTTCAACATGATGAAGCACATATTTATGTTTGTAAAACACCAAAATACAAGCATGAATTACTCCATATATTGAATTTTGTGCAAGGAAAAGAGTTCCATCCCATTGGTATTCAACACAAAGACAATCTGAAAGATAAGAAGCCACATAAAGATCACCCGCTCCTGTCTTGTATTTTGTAACCCTTTTTGTAAAGTTAGAAATAATGTCCACCCAATCCATCAGAGTGCCAAATCCCCAATCTCATGCATTATAGGGACCCAATTGTCCTCAACACAAGTATTGTCCTTTTTACCCACCATACAACACATCATAGACATTACATTTCTTACATTTTCCTTGAAGCTCCTAATGGTATACTTCTACAGAGGAGCTATTGGCGATAAGGTTGTGCTAACATCTACCTATTCTTCTATATAAACATGCAAAGCATAAGTGGTGGCCAATTCACTGACACATAATATTCTAGGTACAAATAGGGACACTCGACCATTCACACTAAATAATTGCAAGAAAAGCCTCCCCATGCTTCTTTAGTGGGAATGGCCTCACTTGATTCATATGAACGTGGGTACACCTCCATATATGAATAAGGGCACATAAGTATTTAGAAAACAAAGCATCTGTACTGGGCCTCACTACTTCAAGCAAAATTAGCTACAAATTGGTCTTCAATCAATCTCAACCTTACTAAAATAACCCTAAATAGAACACCACTAAAACAATACTCCAATATATGAGCTACAACCAAACCCAAGATTAGAAGTTGTCCTCTACCCTATCTAGACTTTTAGCCTCCCGTGGTTTCAACATTATTGAGGCAGGTCCATTCAAGTGGTCAAATGGACCACACAATGCACCATATTTTTCTTTGACAACTAACAAACTTCTTGATTATGCTAACCTTCTCCATGGCAAAGGACTCAAAATGCTTTTAAGGATGTCATTTACCAACCAAAGTACACTTTTTATTTACAAAATACAACATTTGGATTCCGAAAAGCAATTTAATAACATTTTTACATGTAAAAATTTAGATCTCACTTTTTATGAGAGTTAGAGCAGAAACTTTTTGTAGGTGGTAATGTCCCCAATTTCCGACTAGCTATTTTATTTAATTGATTAAATATTATTTTGTCCTAAATTAATAATTGGGGCATTAATATTTACTTAGTTATTTATTTACTAAAGTGAAAATTACGAGCCGTTGGTGCTGGTGGCCATAAAACTGGCCTTGGGTTCAGGACATTTGGAGTGCGACGAGTACGAAAGGGACAATTTGCAGGTCTCCTCTCGGTTTCTTGCATCTCTCCTGAACAATAATGTCCCGAAGGCGAAAGCAAAAAGCTTGTTGGTTAAAATGTTCAAAGCAGACTTGGTCAAAGGTGTGGACGAGGTCCTACGTGTGGTGGTTGAAGAAAGGGGTTGCTTGAGGACGTGTGACCTAAAGCAAATTCATCTGGAGGACACAGTAAGGATTTATCCTTGCCTCCTGGACTTGCATGGTTCGGGTTTGATGAGGCATAGGTCAGTTGTGGCGGTGGCTGTTATTTTTCTAAAAAAAATCTTTGGTTTGATGGAGATTGATGATGAGGAGTGGATTGCCGAATTTGAAGACTTTGCAAAATTGAACAAGTTCATGTAAGATGGTTGATGGGTCGTGGGTTTTTTGACTCGTTGGGGTTGGTATTGGTGTTTTGGTTGTTTTGTTGGTAGCTCTGGTAGCTTTTTGACTGATAATGGCTATTATGTAAGTATGTTTTGGGTAGGGTTAACAGTTAGTTAGTTTTTGGAAGCTGGTTGTTTGTTGATTCTCTGGTCTGAAATTTTTGATGGCTATGTTTGTATAATCTATGGTGGCTAGAAGCCTTTTTTGGTACGTCAAAAGACATTAACCTGCTTGGCAAACGATTGTAAGAAATCTCTTTGATTTTTTAATATAATAAATAGTATCTTATGTATCAAAAAAAAAAGTAATAAATATTATAAATGTCACTTTATTAAATCAAAAAGGGAATCTTCTAGAAGTCAAGCTAAGCCTTTAAAAAGGGATGAAGGAAAATCATTTGATATCTTGTGAAATTATCATCATTTGGAGATTTCCAAAGCTTAGCTTACAGGTGACTTAAGGACGGAAACCCTCGAGTTCCAAATTTAGAGGTTTAAACGAAAACCCAAATCTTTCTACAGGCAAATTCACATCAGGATTTGCGTTTGAGCATCAATGGACGATTAACTGATTTGGAGGAATTTGTGACGTCTTCTTCAAAGACAAATTCCAAGGTTCTTATATCTGCTAGTGACTTGGTTTATATTCCTGTTTCTCTGACCGGCGATAATATTAAATGCATGAAATGGATATAATATTTGGTGGGGTCATGTGAAGTGGACGAATCCATTATCCTAGGAGTCGACCTACATTTTCTTTGCAAAATGTTGTACCCAAAATTAAAATTTTTGCTTCAATAGGGCATTTTGTTATAAATGGTCAAAATCTTGTAAAATTGTCGTCAAAAGTCTAAAATTAGCAATTTTCTATTTTTAGAAATTTTTGAACAACAAACGGATCATGGGGTTTCTCTAGGTTTAGTGTCAAGTAGATGCTCTCAAAATTTTGAAAATCTTGAAAATAGGATTTCAAGCCCCTGTTTTTAGAAAAACCCTAAAACTAGGATCTTTCCAAAAATGGCTCAAAATGATTTTGATTGGTTAATTTTTCATCACAATCACATTGGTCCGGTCAGAATCGTCAAAAAATCAGTTTTTTCTCTAGTGGGTCTATTTCACTTTTTCAAGAGAAAAGTTAAGACCTCTGAGGTCATCAATTGAGGATGGCCAAATACCAAGGGTAAAAATCTAAGCTTCAAACGCTGCACAGACCAATCTATGGCAAAAGATGCTCAAAAAATGGTGAACGGTGGAGGGGAATTTGCAAAGTTGAAGATTGCCGAAATTATTCTAACATTGGAGATAGACGCACAGAACAATCTATGGCGAAAGATGCTCAAAAAATGGTGAACAGTGGAGGGGAATTCACAAAATTGAAAATTGCTAAAATTATTCTAACATTGGAGATGGACGCCTTACTTCAAGGAAGGCGCTTAGGATTCAATACCTTAGAAAAAAAATTGGTTTTCGCAGATCACGCATGCACAATAGTGAACGTCGTCAAAACAACAGCAACAGCAACCGACACAGTCCACAAACATGTGAATGGTTGGTGTTGGTGTTGCATGCGGACGGGGAGCACGATCAATGGACAGCGAGCGCAGTCGACGAATGGCAAGCACGGTTAACGAACAACAAGCCTGGACAACGGACAACAAGTGATGATCAACACAGTCAATGACACGATAAACGTGGAGCTCGAGAAGGTTGAAAATCATTAAAAAATTAACACTGGAGCACAAAAGCGCCCCTACTGGCCAGGGGCGCCCAAGGTTTCAGGCAGTCAAAAGTGCTTTAAAGGTTTGCAACTACAAACAGTCTCTTTCCCGATTTGAATAGGCTTTCCAACGAATTCATCAACCAGTCAAGAGGAGACATCAAATGCCAGAAAATGCAAATCGAGTGAAGACATACCATGAGAAACAAAATGGTTACAAGGAAAAGTTGAGGAAAGGCACCCCTGCAGACCAGGGGCGCCCATGAATTCAAGCCATCAAAACTAGTTGTTAGGATTTTCCGTTTTGAGGCTCCTCTTCAAAATTATGCTGGCTTTCCAACGAGTCCAACATCCAGTTCACAAGATCTGTCAAATGCCCGAAAACAAAGATCAAGCGGGAAATGCTGAAATTCAAGAAACACAAAATTGGATAAATCTAGAGCAGAAAAGCACCCCTGCAAGCCAGGCGCACCCAAAAATTATATGCATCAGTTTCAGCTTCAAGTTTCATGACCTCCAGCAAGTCATCCTCAGATTTTGTCAAGCTTCGCCATGAGTTCATCAGAGTAGTCAAACATCCAAAAACGAAGATCAAACAGGGGTGTTTCAGCAAGCAGACAAAGTGAATATTATATCTTCTAGAACACATGGGCACCCCAGTCAGCCAGCAGTGCCCCAATTAGCCAAGGGCGCCCAGAACTTTGAGCCCTCAGAAACAACTGTCAGAGGTTGCAACACTAGTCAATCTTTCCATAATTCTTCAGTCTTTCTGATGAATATCTCAGCCTGGCTAGAAGATTCATCAGTCACTAGCAATTTCAGATTAAGTGGAGAAATGAGGCACGGGAGGAAAAATTGAAAAGAGCTGAAAATCCTTAAAAATAGTTGTCTGGTGAAGAAAAGCGCCCCTGCAAGCCAGGGACACCCAAGCTTTCAAAGGGGCAAATGTTGTTTTAAGATTCATAGCCTCCACGAGATCTTTCTCAGATTCCATCCAACTCTGCAATGAATCCATCAACCAATTCACAGGATTTGTCAAAAGTCCAAAATCGAAGATCAATCAAAGGCATTTCAACAAGCAAAATTTCAAGAAAAGAAATTCTAACACTACAAAGTTGGATGCCTTATCTCAAGGAAGCATCCAAGTCAGCTTGAGTTAGAAATTCTTGAAAGACGTCTTCATGCACGTCCTATTTTTGGGGATTCTCCAAGTTGACAGATATTTTCACCTACTTCTTTCACCTCCAAACTTTACTTTAGAAGTATTTGGGCATCTATTCTTTATTATTTTACAAGTTAGCTTCAACAAGCAAACACAGAATTTTCTTCTCAACATTTGGAGGATCAAACAAAGGGGGTTTTCAGAGTTCTTCATAGTTCAAGTTCAAGTTGCACAAGAGAACATTTTTCCATCATCCATTCTTCTAGGGCATCAATTTTCAAAAAGAAAAGTTCATCATTTTCAGCTTCTATCGATCTGGGTTCTCTTCTTTATCAATCTTCTCCAAGGTTAGAAAAAAAATTCTTTAGCTTCCATTTTTCAAGGGTTTCTTGCGTGTTCAAGAAAAATCAATTTTTTGAGAAATTTGGCATTTTGGGTTTATTCAATGCAAGATTGGCAACAAAACCCACGTCCCAGATTTTTCCAAAAAAATAGCTTATGCGACTTCTTTTTTTAGGGTTTCCAAAAAAAATCATCTTTTTTTTCAAAAAACAATTGATCTGGGTCTATTTAGCACACAAGTGCCTACAAAACCCATATTTCACATTTTTTCCAGGAAAAAATTGCTTCGCAGCTTCTACCTCTGAGGGTTTCTTGCATGTTCATGAAAAAGTCAAGTTTTTAAAAAACAGACGATTTGGGTCTATTCAAAATGACATTCCTTACAAAACCCATATCTCAGATTTTTATTTGCCCTTTTTTCTACCTTTCAGCAAAGCTATTTTTAGCTTTTGTGTAGAACTTGTCCTAACATATCTGTGTTCACGGAATCATGCAATACTCTTTCATCGAGAATAATCAAGAACAGCATCAGAAGCATAAAGCTACAAAAGAAACAGAGGTCATCACTCTAGTTACAGAGACGCCAAAGTTACCAAACAGTGAACTGCCAGTTGAAGCATGCAGATATTTCTAGGAATAGAACTCAAGTGATGACAACAGTTAACTCGAGGCCTTTTTCGAGTTTAACTGACCGTCCTCTTTTCATGCATGTTTATTCTTTGGAGTTATCCAAAAATCTGCCCTTTTTTCTACCTTTCAGCAAAGCTATTTTTAGCTTTTGTGCAGAACTTGTCCTAACATATCCGTGTTCACAGTCAAACTTCATAGTTTCATCATGCAATACTCTTCCATCGAGAAAAATCAAGAACAGCATCAGAAGCATAAAGCTACAGAAGAAACAGAGGTCATCACTCTAGTTACAGAGATGCCAAAGTTACCAATCAGTGAACTACCAGTTGAAGCATGTAGATATTTCCAAGAATAGAACTCAAGTGATGACAACAGTTAACTCGAGGCCTTTTCTGAGTTTAACTGATCGTCCTCTTTTCATGCATGTTTATTCTTTGGAGTTACCTATTGTATAGTTGGAGCTTTTTTTAGTTTAGATTAGTTAACTGATGTTGTCATTCCAGTTAACTATTAGTTATCTTTGTTTAGACATAGGAATAAATCTTGCATGTTGGCAAGACTATTTGTTAACACAATGAGATTTTAGGGTTCCCTAATCCTATGTTTGTGTATAAATAAGAGCGGCCTTGCTCATTATTTTCAAAATTGTCCTTGTGATAACAAAACGTTGAGCCTTAGTGCCTGAAAGTTTGCTATTCAGTATCTGTTTAGAATTGTTGTTGCTATACAAAATTGCTTAGCCTAAGTGCTTGCAAGTTTGCTATTCGATATTTGTTCATTTTGTTCAGTGTAATTTGGTTTGATCATTTATTGTACGCTTGTCTTCTTGCTACAATTTTCTGTCCCAAACGTGTAATTGTTGTTGGAAAGCTTTGAGGAAATAAATCTTACGCCTACCTAGCTTTGATTTAAAGTTTCAAAATCTTTCTATGTTATTTTATGTTTTGCTTTCATGAAGTCTATTTCAGCTTCCATTTGAAAGTACAATGTGTCTTCGGAGGTGTTATGGAAACAAGTTTATCTAAGTTTTGTGTTTACCAAGCAATCCCTGTTTCATTCTAAATTCTCTTGCTTTAAATTTACTTGAGAAGATAGAAGCATCATTAGTTTAGGCCTAGTTGTAGTTGAAGTTACGAAACCAGAGAAAACCTCAACAACAACGCAAAGAGTTTTATAACCTTGTGCTCTTAGCTAAGATAAAAAAGATAGGAAATTAGTTTAGTATTTTTATTTACACATAATCAGCAAAAGAGGGAGCTTACCCTCCTAAATCAAAGAGCAGTCTAACTGTGCATAGTTGTTTGTTTCCAATATGCACTCCAGAGGTGCGAATTGAAATGCCAACACAAAGCATTGATCATTACTTAATGGCAACGGCATAAACATGAGGGTCGTGTGAATAATGGTGACTTGTGAATGAGACAAGGAGGAATAAGAAAAACTAATGACTATTCGAAGTCATTATATATTCAGCTTATCACAAGATTTCAGACAGTGTTGAAACAACCACCAATTTGGAGAAGCCAAAGGTATGCATGGGTTTTAGTGAGGGTTGCGTAGGAGTTTGGGAAGAATATGGGTGATGTGGAGTACAACAAGCAGACAAACTTAGTCAATCTACCTTTAATTAAACCTCAGTGCCACCCGCTTCTAGATATTGATGAATAATGGAGCCGCAATTGATTATCGAGCCCTTTGTGCATGTGTGCTTCCAATATTAATTCGCCGCCTAAGACTTCTTTTCCAAGGTAGATGCCAACATTGTGAGGTCGTGGTCATAGCTGAAGTTGTCGTGGAGGAATGAAGTGCAAATTTTCTTATATTTTCATTGCTAAATCTTTGCTATATTAAGATTGGCGTGGAATTTGTATTGTTGTCGCTAAGGCATGAGGTAGGAAACGTGGTTAAGCTGGTAACCCTTGCAACAACCAACTATACCTATGGTGACTACGACTAAGATAATTGTCGAGGCAATGAGGGTGTGACTGGGCTGAAGGTAGCGCCATCTATAGGAGGTTCGAGCAGCACCTGTCATGTCCCCTTCTCAGTGACATCTCTCGAAGTACAGGATTGGCCTATCACACGACCCTCGTAGGCTGATAGACTGGGTAGAGGGTCACTTCGGAGCTTGGCTCAGCTTCAGTTGGCAGAGTTTGATCAGTAGGCTCTCGTTTGGGCTCGATCGGAGATTTCTTGCAGGATTACTATTTTTAGCAGTTCCTGGCAGGCAGCGTGGGACCCCTACTATTTTTTAGCAGTATGACTTTGGCAACGTTCAGAATCACTTCAGTGTTCGTCAGCTTCAGACGGGACAGTCATCGGATGAGTAACGAGAGAAATATTAATATTTAATTGCATTAATTAAATATTAATTATTTAATGATTATAATATAAAGTTATAATATTAAATTATAACTTAAGTGATTCTTCTTGAGGGGTGCGCCATCATCAGAAGGGGCCAAAATTGACATTTAAATTATATTAAAATATTCATGCTGAGACTATGGAGAAATTAAAAGAATTAAAAGTGAATATTTTAATGAAACCCTATTCTTAAGGAAATCGCACTTTTCAGCCTTATAGTGCATTTGCCTTGGGAATTGTGCATTAGGAGATTATTGAATTTGAGAACTGATCAACTTTGATCTGAGCAAGAGACTTTAGGGTTTCGAGTTCGAATTCCTTGGGGAACGAGCCATCTCCACTGGAAGCAATTCAGAGGGTGTGTAATACCACTTGATTTATTGCAGCAGAGGTTTCTTCATTCTGGAGAAATCACAGAGCTTCAGAAGTTATCTATTTACAGAGTTTCAGAGTATTTTGCATCCAGAGGTCATTCATTCATTTAGGCGCACATATTTGGAGATCTGGAGAGTTTGTGGAGAAGGCCGTACAAATCTTTAATGCTGCTGTACCTGGCCGTACTTGCTGCAGGCCGTACCATGTCATCTTGAGCCGCCTTTGAGCTTGAAGGAGAAACGCCTTATTTATTGGTCTTCTATCTTCCCATCTGGAGGCGCCTACATCCCTGGAACAGTGTGCAAGCTTTGCAAAGAGGGAGAAGCTAATATTGGTGAAGCCGTACCACCATCTGGAAGATTATTTATTGCTGCTACAGAAATCAGGTTTTAATAAAATCATTGTCTTTTCACATTGCATGCAACTGGGTATTTTTGTAATCATTTCAGAGGAGCAAAATAAATATACTGGCATTCTATTTCCATCATTTCCAAAGTCATTTAATTTTTATTGAATTTATTTCAATTATTTGCAAAAGTCGTACCATTTCATTTATTGCTCAAAAACTCAAAAACAAGCAAAAACATCAAAACTCAGAAAACCTTCAGAAACAGAAATAGGGGAAACTTAGGGTTTCTACAGCACCCAATATTACAGACTGTGGTGGCTGGTAAAAGATTCACTTCCAAGTTAGGATGTATGCATATATCAAGCCGTGATGGCATATTAAACTTTGTTATTCCTATGAATGAATCGATGTTATGCAAATATCAAACAAAAAAGCATATTATACTCTTCTTCCTATGCATGAACTATTGCAATTTGCATATGATATATTACTCACATTGTATTGAAGTGAATATCAATTCCTTATATTGTGAGTGCATATTTCATTCTGCATATCATCTTGAGAAATCTCTTGTAACAATCAAAACTCGATCATAAACTCAGTTTGACAAAATGTACAAATGTGTCAAACTGGAATGATAAATCGCAAAAATATCATTAAAACAAAGAGGGGATTTTATAGTAGGTTAGTTTGCATTACCATTCTTCTCATGCTAATAAAATTTTACAAAAACCCATTCCCAAATGAAAATTTATAGAATTAAACTAAATCCTCTAGTAAAATCTACACAGTGGAGCCTAAAAAATGCATGAAGTTTCAAAAAATATTGGCGCTGGAACAAAATTTTGAGTTCTTTTTCATGGTACAATTATGCCCATCTGTGTAAATTTTCAGCAAAAACCTATCACTAGATCAAGAGATCCAATTAATAGCATTCCACGGGTTGGCTTCAAAAACAATTAAATAAGCCAATCCATACGAGTTGAAGGAAGAGGACTATGGAATATGTTTTAAAATGTTGTTTTGGTGATATTGATAAAGTTCCTTCAAGAGATTCAACTCATATTGGATGATACAAAATTAACTTACTTTGTCTCAGCTAGGAATGTGTAATGTCCCCTTTTGGAATTGGCCTAAATCTTGCCCTAGAATCACAAGCTTAATGTAGTTGGGGTTATAACTTACCACTTAAATGCTTCAAGGAAGATAAATTTTGGTTTAGGTCTTACAATCATGTTAAATAATATTGGAAATATGATTCATATGATCGAAACATAATAAATGCCTTATCTATTAAGCTATACAAAATACATAATTATTTCAAGACTATCTAAACTGCCAATATGCATAATGCATAGTGGAAGCCTTTAATCATAATAGGACTTGGATGAGAAACATGATAAGTCTGCCTGAAGCTACCCACCTAACCCCAAGAGCACAAGCATCTAAACAAGACAACCCACCCCTTGGCCCCGAGCGGAAGGAACGTCTGAACCAAGACAATTCCACCCTCAGAGTGGCATGCTTACTGGAATACACTTGTATTTGCTTTTCCTATCCATGTTGTCTTATCCATCCTCATGATTGAGACTCCATCCTAACAATCAGTCATAGTTTGGCTTGATAGGGGAAACATTGAAAGGGGTGCTTGTAAACTACTCAACCCATCTAAGCCCAAGAGCACAAGCGTCTGACCAAGAAAACCCACCCCTTGGCCCTGAGCGGCAGGAACGTTAAAACCAAGACAATTCCACCCTTGAGGTAGCCTACTTAGCATGGGAAGCCCGTAAACTGCATCCTCCTAACTTGCTTCCCTCAACCTTACACTTGATTGATCATAGGATAAAGACATATATACATATATATATAATCTACTCATTTTTATATTAAGATCATAATTACTTATAAGGCTCAATAATTGTTGTAAGCATCATTATTACATACTCGTATATATATATATATAATCTATTCATTTTTATATTAAGATCATAATCACTTATAAGGCTCAATAATTGCTACAAACATCATTATTGCATACTCGTATGCTATATATATATATATATGACTGACTAGCAAACATTAATTAATAAGTGCATATAAAACCACTATTAATCAATCACAGATTTCTATTTGCTGTTCTGATTGTAAATTCCCTTTTCCTTAATTCAATTATCTTATGTTAACTTATCTGCTGTTATACTCACAATTATATCCAGATTTCTTCTCCTTTCATATTTCATGCAATGCATCTGCTTTGAAACTGATTCTCTTTTAATATCCCGATTTGGTCAAAGGGCATATTCTTTCCTACCTCCTTGACATGTTTCTTAGTATAATCGCTTGGCTGGGAACAAATGTTAATCTTACTAAATCATATTAAATAAATTGCTGTCCTTGGTCTTAATTTCCATCGCCTCCTTTTGTATATATAATCACTTCCTTAATAATAATTCGTTCTCCATAATGGTTATCACATTAATGTTTACTTAATATTACTCACTCACTTTGTAATATAACAGCTGCACTTTTGTAATTTTTGTATTGTTTTATATTTATCATTTTATGTTTATTATTATTGTTTTTATATTAGTTTTTCTTTTCTTTTTTATATCTTTTAGAATTTATGTATTAACTATTATAATGGTATTTAAATACTTATTTTGTATTTTCATTGTTTATAATTATAATATTATCTTAATAATTATAATTATAAAATTGCTAGTATATATTTCGTTATTTTATGTTTTTATTTGCATTTCAATGTGTTACAATTTTGGGGGCATGACAAAATGAAATATTAATTTGCCTATATGAATATTTATATAACTCTATTTTTTTATACATAAATAAAATATTGAAGCCCACAGTTGTATAGCTATGTTATCGAATTGGCAAGTTTGAGGGCCAATTCCGAAGTACGGTACGTATCCGAATCAAATTTTTAAGCTGAATCCCGATGTTTTTCAGGTCGACGTGGCGAACGGGCATGTATTTCAGAATTTTTGTTCTTTTTAATAGGTATAAATATGAAAACCTAAAAAGATAAAATCATTTCACAACTTTGAAAGGGATTTTCGCCGATTAAGGAACATTGCAGATGCGGACTTTTGAAGACGTTGGTTTTTGTAGCTGCAGTCGCCTTCAATCTTCAAACGTTGCAGTTGCCTTTAGTCTTCATCGCCCCTTAATTCTTTACGCAAGCCGTGCCTCCACCACAAGTATGTTTTCACATTATTTTGTTTATTAATTATTAAGTACTAACTATTAAATTATTAATTTATTATTAACATACTAATAAGTAATATAATTTAGATTTATTAATATTAAATAACATAATATGATTTATTAAACTAACATAATGATAATTTAAACAATTTTAAGTTTTTTATTTATTATTTTAATTATTAATATTTATATTTTGATTATTATGGGCGGCTTCGAAATCATTAGGAGTATGCTCAAATAATATTGCAGAAATGGAGGCGCTCTGGCTCGGTTTATGTGATGTCCCCGAGTGGGCCCCTAGCGGAAGGTGACGTAGGTATGTCCGCGCGATTTGTCCCAGCCACGTGTCCGGGGTCCTCGTCAGCGAGGCCTGTCCTGGGGTTGCCCCCTTAACGCGGGAAGGTGTCGTTCACTACTAGTCCGGGCTTTTCGTGCAACAGTTACTAACTTGGTATCAGAGCCAGAGGTCTCAAGGTCGAGACCCGCGGAGCGTGGTGGGCTGTGAATCTGTGATGTCCCCGAGTGGGCCCCTAGCGGAAGGTGACGTAGGTCTGTCAGCGCGGTTTGTCCCAGCCATGTGTCCAGGGTCCTTGTCAGCGAGGCCTGTCCTGGGGTTGCCCCCTTAACGCGGGAAGGTGTCATTCACTACTAGTCCGGGCTTTTGGTGCAACGGTTACTAACTTAGAATAGTACGACATAAGTCTACTTTGATCCCGTGGGAAGGTGCGGAAGTTCACAAGTGAACCTCTTCGGAGCCCTAACTCCGCTAACCAAATTCAAGCGATATCTTCAAAGCAGTTGCGGTTGGTTCTTCGAACCTTCCTTTCTCTATTTCTGTCTTTCTTTCATCCACGAGCAAGCATCTGTTTCGTACCGGCACAGGTGGGGATGAAACGGGCAATTCCATGACTTAGGTTAGTAACCGTTGCACCAAAAGCCCGGACTAGTAGTGAACGACACCTTCCCACGTTAAGGGGGCAACCCCAGGACAGGCCTTGCTAACGAGGACCCCGGACACGTGGCTGGGACAAACAGCGCGGACAGACCTACGTCACCTTCCGCTAAGGGCCCACTTGGGGACATCACAACCCACCACGCTCCGCAGGTCTCGACCTCACGACCTTCGGCTCTGATACCAAGTTAGTAACCGTTGCACCAAAAGCCCGGACTAGTAGTGAACGACACCTTCCAGCGTTAAGGGGGCAACCCCAGGACAGGCCTTGCTGACGAGGACTCCGGACACGTGGCTGGGACAAACCGCGCGGACAGACCTACGTCACCTTCCACTAGGGGCCCACTCGGGGACATCACAGTTTAAGTGTCTGCTTACAACAAGGTCTCGATTTGGTTGAAATAGAGGGAGATTCTTTGCTTTGTATACAAGCTATCACATCAGGCAAATCCCAAAATTGGCGTATTGGCGAATGGATCCCAACCATTAAGGAGATTCTAAGCAAATTTACAGATTACACACTATCCCATGCTTACAGAGAGGCAAATAAAGTGGCAGAATTCCTAGCGAATTGGGGCACGTTCCAAAAAGAGTTCATTTCAAACTTTGGCCTTACTTGATGGCCATGACTACATGAAATCTTGTCAATGGATCTAGCATGTGATCCGAAATGACAAGTTGGAGGCGGGTGTTTTTATGGACTGTCATGTCGACAGTTAGCATTGGCTTGATTTGAGCAAGATTTGTGAGCTTCCTCAAACATCGCCCATACTCGTGAGTGTACCCTAGATACTGAGGAGCAGCTATATTACATTGATCTTGGCTCAGTAGAGATATCGAAAGGCAAAAGATCACAACGATGGTTCACCAATTTGGGATGAGTTGCTTGTGCGTCGAAGAGAACTTGGTGGAGCAGTGCGCACATCTATTTTCCATTCAAGATCCGGCATGCAGAGTAGCGGTGGTCCAATTAGTGACGAAAACAATCGGGGATCAAGGTCACTAGTGTGATGGCAAAATTTATGAAACAGTGATCAGTGCTATAGTCGATATTGTTGGCAGTTCGGCTCGGACAGTGGAAATTCTTCAAGCTTTCATCCTTGGAATATATGCTCAAACCGTCGATAGTGCTACTCTGGCACTAAACGATGAGGGAATGGTCAGTTTTCTAAGTTACTACTTCAACCCAGTTTATTGTACAACACCGAATGATGTAGGACGTGATGAAAATAGGATGATGGATGCATGGGAGACCTTCAGAGCAGGGTTGAAAAACAATAATCTGGGTGCCTTTGCTAGATTTATGCGTCGGGGCCATTGCTGGATAGGTGAACAGAGTTTGGACCGGGTTATCCAGCTGGGGCGTTGTCTGGCAATGATTTACCAGTGTATGGCAGCCTAAGGTTTTTTTTTTTTTTTAAATGGTTTTTTGTAATATCAGTTAGGTCTGCTAAGTATTTTCCTAAGTCAGCATTGGCAGGATCTGCCTGTTCATACCTGTATTTGGGCACTACCCCCTCTTTTTGGTAGTACTTATCTATAAAAAAACAATATATATATTAAATTATTAATAAATTAATAATTAAATTTAATAGAGTAGATGTAAAATTGTAAATTATAGAAGGGTAATTGAAATTCAAATTTGAATATATTGCTAGTAGTGTATTAAATTTAATATAGTAGATATAAAATTGTAAATTATAGTATTATAGTTCTAAATATTGAACCGATGAACAATGAATTCAATATAATTATATATCTATCATAACATTCGAGTTTTGAAAAATTGATATCAAATTAATTTAGTATAATTGTATTTCAATTTTGTTATATTTATGGTAGTTCTAAGATTTGTTTAGCATATGCATGATATGTGGTATTCTAAATTTTATTCTTGTTTTTACTTTTTAGGCTGCAAATATGTATATATCTATGTTTGTTATATGTTTTCTGTGTGGATGTACCCAAACGTGCCCACCCCAAAAAAAAAAGTCATACCGGTGTACCGTACACACATACCCATACCCGATTCGGCAACTTAGTTGCATATAAGTAAACTTCATAACTGTATAATAAAATCTTATGGTTGGCCTTCAACAATTCTCAATGCACCACTTCATTGAGGCATTTACATGCAGGCTAGCCTCTCCGTTCAGATTGCACTGCTTCTATATTCCACTCATTTTCCTCTCATTTTAATAATTCTTTCTGCATGAATGTGCCCAGCAAACAAGATTCCCATAAAAAAAACTTATCTTAAATCCTTTAGATGCACGCACTGTTCAAATCTTCATACACAGGCAATTATTTTTGTTTTTCCTATGCTACAATTGTTGTAGCTTTTTCAGCATTAATATGGCCATATAAATGCCTCCTTTGTTTCTTTTCTTTTGGCAGCTAGAAAAATATTAAATCTCAATGAGCAGTAGGCAGAATCCCTTGATGGATCTTTGGCAAGATTATCTGCAAAATACACTTTTGCTGACTAAGTGAATCTCAAAAATAGCAAATAAAATTGCCCTACTTCTCTATCACCTTAAAATTAAGGATTAAGAATATAGAGAAATTAAAAAAAACTGAGATTTGCTTGCATCATGTGATCTCCACACCAGCACTTCTCTCTTGCATTTAGACCTGGTTAGCAGTTGATTTTTTTAACAAGCTCTCCCAAGTAGCTAATTCACAAAAAACCATAAAACAAAACTATCACAGGCTCTCATGAATCCTTCATGGCTCTAATACCATATTAAAATCTTACTATGAAATGTGTACACAAGGATATTTTTACTGAAACATAGTGGAAATATTTGTATAACTTGCATTCTTTGTTGTGATTATATAAAACAAATCACCCAACAACTCAACAAACATAGGTAAACTATTATTTTACCACAGTTACTATACTAACTAGATACGATAAGTTCAAATACTTAAACCTATCTACTAACTATGATTTAATAATTCCTAGAACAATGACTATGAAATTAAAATAATCTTCAATGGAAATAAAATATTTGAACAATTAATCATCTGACAAGGGTAGGTAGTTTCTGATCAATTAACTAATTGGACACCCATATTATAAACAAGCAAATAGCAGCTAATCACCAACTAATATCTATTAATGATATCAAGTTTCCACAATCCATATTGTTTATTGCCAAGTGATTTCTGGATTCGATTGCATGTAAATTTTTTGCATCAACGTTTTGGATCACACTCTGTGATCCATCATCAGGATGAATCCTTCTGCTCTCTGCTTTCATCCTGATAATAGATCAGGAGTGTGATCCGAAACGTTGATGCAAAAAATTTACTTGCAATCGAATTCAGAAATTGTTTGGCAATAAACTAATGTTTACTTAAACTAAATATGATAAAACAGACCAGATAAGGCAACAAAAGACTTTTTATATTCAAGAATTATAAGCAGTGATAACTATCCTACCTACTTTAATAGCTAATATTTTATAGTTTATTGATCTCGTAATGATAAAAACATATCTGCCAAGTTGGTAAATAACAATTCCAATGTTAAGTTTTATTATCTTCTTTAAGTGTAATTATTCCAAGTATGCAATACATCCTTTTCTGCCTTGCTTTATGATTTATTTTTCTCTGATTTCCTTTCTTTTTCCTCTTACAATCCATACACCAGGAAGTTGGAGCACTACCTGCCATTACCTCAACTTTACCATGAAGTTTATTGCAAGCAATATTCTTCATTTGATATTTAACAGCAGATGGATTTAAATCATTTGCATACACTTTGTTCACTTTCTTTGCAGCAGCAATGGATAAGGGACCAACACCAGAAAAGACATCACCTATAATCCAACAAAAGTAACAAAGAAAGTCAATTGAGATAAGGTTGCATGAATTATCAGCAAGTGCTACGTATATGAAGCCCATATTCAGTCAAGAATGAAAATATTTTGTATTTAAATTTAAAATATTATCCATATTGACACAAACGTTGACTTATTTAATATTGAATGGTTAACATTCAAAGTCAATAAACAAAACAAAAAAATTATTAAATGTCTCAAAACTACCTGAATATGTCTGCAAAAGCAATGAATATTCAGAATTTTAGGATTCAAATTTGGTTAGGATTAGGGTTCAACATATTATAACATGAAATATATGTATGAATCAAAATAAATTATAGCTTATAATGATAAAACTTTGAGGTAGCATAGCACATCTGTGTAAATCTAGGCTTATTTTTTCCTCGGCAAGATGCAACCTACAATGGCTCTATCTACATTTGAGGCAAGGTATCATGCAGCTGCTACCTAAAGAATCAGAAAACACCCCAGGTCCATGACAATCAGAGTGCAATTCAAATGGCCAAGAATCTAGTGTTTCCTGCCCAAACCAAGTCTCTGGAGTCTCAGTGCCATTTTATTCCAAATATACTGTAGAATAGCACATTATAGTTGAGTCACTCTCTGAATATTAACCAGACTACAAGAATTTCTAACCTAAATAAGGATAGAGAAAACACATAAGAATAAAAAATGAGGAATAGAAGAATGTTGGCAAAGCACTATGCTGAGGTCCACTCAGGAGAAATCATCTGCCATCTTCTTCCACTCAGCATTAGATGGGCAATCCACAAACAAAGCCTTTGTAATCTCACTCAAAGATGCTTCCCAAGGAGCTTCTACTATTGATGAAATCCCCTTAGCAAGCATTTCAGACTGCAGCTTCAAAGAGATAATTCCTTCTAGGGTGTTGTTCGCATCCTGAAATGTAGGGAGATCACTCTCATTAATATTCCTGCCAAAACATTGGTTAAGGACTAAATGTCATTCAACCAATGAGCCTTGCTTCTTAGTGTCTCATTTTCTCCAAATGGAGAGGGCAGTCCAGCTTCAATCAGGCCTTTCAAGGCCTCTTAACTTATCCTTTATCACAATCTTAATGTGGGAAATGTCAGCCCCACTTTGTTTATAATTCTAGAGTTGTTTTCTATGTTTATAATTCTACATTTATTTTCTAGCATCTTCACGT
Source organism: Sequoiadendron giganteum (assembly GCA_007115665.2). NCBI lineage: Eukaryota > Viridiplantae > Streptophyta > Pinopsida > Cupressales > Cupressaceae > Sequoiadendron > Sequoiadendron giganteum. Next base: position 44,417,940 of record CM021109.1, read on the forward strand.
ACTCTTTGAGTCAAAAATCTGAAGGGTAACCCTTTTCTTGGAGATCTTCATCTAACTCCCAAATGACTTTATTTGCTATGATGGTGATCAATCCAAATGAAATATACCAAGGCAATTTTGAATGCAAAAACTTTTCCAATTTCACCTTCCCAGTTATACTGACATTTCGTCAAAACATATGGCAGCATTTTGAGTGGAGTTCGTTTTGTGTTTGTTTGAATGATATGAACAGTACTTAATATGACCATGCAGTCTCATTGACAACACTTGACATAAAATTGCAATTTTGTTCCCAAACAATTAACATACATTTATGCACTGGAACTTAAGCACTTTCATGAAAACCCAATTACAGAATATCTGACATTTATATTTCCTATATCTGAAATGTGTTCAGAAATATAAATTTACACTTCAAGTAAATACAGTATTGCCTTCACTAACCAACCTGGGATTCCAATGTATTACTAAGTGTGCCAACTGCTGCGTGACACTCCTCCACAGGTGGCGGCTGCAATAACTATTCACTCCCCTTGAAAGCGCCCAGTTCATAACATAAGGGAGGAGGCAGAAATAATATCACTCCCTATTGAAGGCCGGGATATCCTTTTGTGTCGTGGTCTTAGTCAAATGCTGGAACCCACGAATGAAAAGGCAATAGGAAATCGTTCCCCTTTGACTCCTGCTAACTCTGACTCAGCTCCTTAATAATCTGCTCACGTGTCTCTATCAAATGGGACGACAGTACCCTTTAGGCTGCAATTCATTATACGCAAAAGCTGAGATGGAATATTAGAGTTTATTCAAGCCTCTGCATAAAATATTGACTACTTCAGCAGCCACAATACCAATAGAATGACCCGCTGTAAATATTAAAATTGGTATGACAGGCCCATACTGATATGATATTTCATTATGTATTCAGATATTCATTTGCAAGCATTAAACCCAATACCCTGAAATTTGTCTCTGAAAGAGACTTCACAAATTTTGATAAATGTACCATAATAACACTGTGAGAAATCTGTATAATCTCTCCAGCAAACTAGCTAGGGAAGATTTGTTGCACCACTGAAAATAATCACCCTTGGGGTTTCCATCCTAAGGTTCGAACTACAAAAAGCTCTCTAGAATTACCAAGTAGAAATAAAATCCAAGCATAACCTAATGAGCTTCACTTTTCACTTTTGAATGCAACTCCACATTAGCTTTTTGAATTTCCACTTTTTGATATACTAAAATAAACCCAGGAATAATAAAGTGACCTTTTAAAATTTCATTAAATAACTCCAAAGTCACTTTATCAACTTAATTAAACTAATTAAGTAATATTATCTTTAAAATATACTAGAAATGGAAAATATTAAATAATTAATTAAAATATTCCCTTAACTCCGACATTAGCCTACGGGCATAAAATAGGCTAATTAGGTCATTCATTCTTGCCTAGGCATTGGAAGGGGACTGTAATGTCCCCATTTTTAGCACTACACTTTCTAGTGATTGATAGCCTATGCCCGTAGGCTAGTCAGAGGGAGAATTAGGGTTTCCAACTGCTTGGAGGTTTCTTTGGTGGATTCAAAGGCTTGCATGTTGGAGTTTTGCAATTTGGATTTTGGATTCATTTTGGGTTTTCAGAGAGCTTTGCAGTGGTGTGACATGCAATTGAAACGGGTAATTTTTCCGGACTTACTATTTTTAGTAAGTTACGACGACTGCTCAAAAAGTGGTTAAAATGCATTTGGAGTCACTTACTATTTTTAGTAGTATTCTATTTATAATAAGTGCTATTTTTAGCAATGCTATTTCTGATAGGGGTTCTGCAATTCAATTCAGTGACTATATCTGGCAAGTCAATTTGAGCAGTTTGGTCTCCAACGCCCTTAGTGCTATTTTTGGCAGAGTTTCAACAATTTGGTACTATGGCTATTTCTAGCAGGGCAGTTTCAATAGTTTTGTCTCCAACATTCTTGGAGTCTATTTTGGCAGGTCATGGCTTAAGTGATTTTCAATTATTGATGCCTTAGTTGGAAATTATAAAGTTAGATATTTACTAAGGCTAAATGGGACACCACTTTTGGAGAGATAAGTGATTTTTATAAAGTTTATTATTTAAGTCATTTTGGAGGCCTTATTTGGTGAATTATAATGCTTTAAGTGAAATATTAACTTAGGCAAAATGGACACCTAGTTTGGAGGAATATTTGATTATTTATAAAGTATTTCACTTAAGTATTTGGGACACCAATGTTGAGATATATTTGCATTTTATAAGTATTATTCCTTATGTGTTTTTGGACGCCTAAGTGAAGGAGGTTAATAAAATTCAAATGCAGTTTGTTGAAGGTGAATGTGAATTTGAGTTGGGCGCCCTAATTAGACGGAGTTGAATTTGAATTTGTGGGAGAAAAGGTTATAAATAAGAGTGTCGGGCTTCATTGTTGGTATCTAATGAATTTTATAATGAAGTGTTGCCGGAATGGTTACTCACTAGCTTCAAGGAATGCATACCTCCTAGCAAATCTTGGTTTCTTGCTTGAAAGATAGCAACTAGCTAAGAAATTGACTGTTCTTTACACTGAAGAACAGATTGAGCTTATTAAGATGACGTTATTTGAAGTTTTCTGAAGTTTTGTATTGCTGGTTCTTTGATGGCTATAGGTTGTTTTCACTCATAACTTCCTAGATGAATTTTTGCTGGTTTAGGGCATTGTTCCTATGCATTTGTCTACCTTGGGTGCCAACTTTTGCTTAGTTGCAGAATTTTTGGTTGAGCCCTTGATTTTATCTTGAGGGTCGCCACTCTTTGCAGGTCGTACCATGCCTGGCATCACCTTGGAATGTGTGCAATAAATATTAGATGGTGTTTGCGGTTGTTTCTTTGTCTAGACTTGGGCACCTCCTTCCTTGGCTTCACTTGCAACTTGTTTCATGTCAATCAAAGGAGTATTGGAGGAGTTGTGAGCATTTTGGTGTATTATAGGCTTGTTGGTTTGGGTTTTTTGTTTGCTGGTTTTTCATATCAGTTTGTAGAAGTTCAGACTTTTGGCTTGTTTTTCATAATTGGGAGGTTTGAGAGGTTTGGAGAATCATCTAATATCATTTGCAGTGATTTGGACAGCTATAACACTTAGCTTCTTGTAGATTATACTTCATATTGTAATGTTGAATCAATAGTATTGATCAGCTCTTTCATTTTTACAAATTACTATTGTATTCCCACTGTTAGTGGAAGAGGGCAAGCCTCACCGCCTTATTTACTTTCTTGCATAAGCACTTTCATTCCCACTGTTTGGTGGAAGACACGGGCCTCGCCGTCTTTACTTTCAATACTTGTAATCCTTCATCTTGCTAATCGGCTGAGTCGTCAAAATACTCCCACTAAATAAGTGGTCGCACTACATATACATTGTACTTTTCCAGCAATCCAGATTTATATGCTAACGATTCCCTTTTTATAGTATGCTCTCACCTTGCCCACACTAGGATCTGGGTTGATCAGAAATTGAAAGGGTTCCTTTAAGTTGGTTTATGATTTCCCTAATGTTAACGGGTGAACTTGCTTGTGAAAATTGGGAAAATATTATAAGGGGATGTTTTAGGGACATTACACCAAATCTATGAGACCTCTTATCCTTTATTCCAGCTAACTAATTGAAAGGGGTCCCATTCTTGAATGGAGACCTTTTTGGCCTTCCTTATACATCTACATGAGAAATCTGCTAAATTTTCAATCTCCCCTACCCTTGGGGCCAAGAGATCCAGGACTTTCTTCTTAAAATGAGCCTTCATGGACTCTTTCAACCTACAACAATTTATTTTATTCAATCAGAACTCTTCTTCCTACTATAAGTTTCTTTATTGTATGTTTCATATCTTCTATTTTTTTTGTAACCCCTCAGATAATGATCCAACAACAATTGGAGCAATAGAAGGAAATACACTTGGAGAAGACAAAGGACTCTAAACAAGAGGCAATGGTAGCTATGTGATTAGAGGACATTGCTCCATCCATCTAATGATTTCAACTTTCCTACTAAGGGTTTCCTTTAAGTACATACTTTTTTTCCTCTTTTTCTAGATCCAAATCAAGTTCAAACCTGGTCTAGGTCCTAGGAAGAATCTCTGCAAGGCCATTCAAGGTCCTCCCAGATAGAACTGGGTTGCCTCTGCAAGTTGAATCCAGCTCAATTCAGCAGAACCCAAACAAAACTTAAACAAATCCACCCCAATAAAGAGGATTTTTCTAATTCTCTCTTGTTTTGATTTGCAAGCAAGAAAGAGAGATAAAAATGTTAGCCCTAACCCTAAAGTGCCATATAAACCATTTGAAACACTTAAACAAATTCATTTAATCTCATTTTGAAAGCAAAAGGCAAAATCCATTCTTGCTTGTCATTATAGAAATATAGTTAGAAGATTGATAATTGAAGGTTCCAAAGTGATTGGAATGCTATTCCTACATGTGTTCACAAGCCCATTCGCTACCAAGAGATCGTAGAGGTAATTTAGGATAATAGAAGTTTTTGAGTTGTTTTTCTTTTACAAACAAGCTCTCTTGTTTTGTGTGATGACCCTTTTTCCTAGGAAGTTGACAAACGCAGTGGTTAGTCTACCAACTAGTCCTTGTAGGCTAACATGGTGTTTAGGGGACCCCTTTGAGGGTGATTTATGGCTCTTCAGAAGGCCTTTTGGTGCTTATTTTAGTACTCTTCAGCTCAATGTCCCAATTTATTTGTGGTGTGCCTTCCGAAGGCCATTCAAGACACTTTGAGCCACACTATTTTTAGTAAGTCACTTGGATGTGTTGCTCATACTTACTATTTATAGTAAGTCATGGAATAGTCAGCTCCTATCATGCCTATATTTGGAGAGTTTATGGATTATTCCCATGAGTTGATATTGGTATTTATCAGGGAGTTAATGATTTAATTTATATTATTAAGTTAATCCAGTTTACCTTTAATAATATTAATTATTATGTGTGACTTTATTAAATGGTGTTATAAGGGGTTAAAAGGTGTTATGTGGCGTTTGCATAAAGTATTATTATTTTAATGTTTTGACCCCTCAACTTTATGATGAAATATTTTAAATGACCATCAAAAGCAAATTAAATGAGATGAAAATTAAATGCAAATTGGGCGTGGAAATATAAAAGGGCATTGAGAGCTCATTTTGCACATTCATATTGAAGAAGAATATTTTGTTAAGGGTTTTGTAGGACACGACAGTTTGGAAATACTCTACTTCACCGAGGACAAAAACCCTCGTGAGGAAAAGCTCAGTACAGGAGTGGAAGATCTCCCAAGCCAACTTGCAGATACTTCCATTTCAAGGGTTGTGCATTGCACTTTAGGAATTGTTTAGAGATTTACAGGAAGATTAAAGGGTTTGCTATATCTTCAATAATAGTCTAGTTTGGATGTGGGGTTAATGGTTTATATTGTGCATATACATTTTCTAGTCGACTGGGTTTTAAGGGTGATTATTCTGCATTTCTATAGCTAGGCAACTTCCTCTCATCAAGTTGGTCGCCATACATCATATTACAAAGCGGTTGTGACTTTCATTTGCACCTAGGCATGGAGTTTATCCATTTCAAACTTGGGCGTGTGAGTTTTGCTACCATTAACACCTGCAACCTGTGTGTAGCATTTTGGAATACCTTTATTCTGTGTGCATTGCTTGTACAGTGTTGGCATGAGGGTTTAATCTGAGTTTGCAGCATATACCTATCTTGGCATGGCATGTATGGGGTTGTTGAAGAGGAGTGTGGGTCATTTCACTGACCCGTGGGAGACTATTACATCTACTATACATTTTTGGGCTGCATGGGAGCCATTCTCATGGGTTTTCAAGCTAGTTTCCACTCCTAGTGATAAGTCTTGAGTATTGCACACAAGTCTGAGCCATCGTTGGAGTTCTTGTTGGGCGTTAGAGGGTCTATTGGGTGTAAGCATTGGAGGAGAAGCAATCAACAAACCTGCAACTTAATATTTACCCAGCCATATAAAAGTTGAGATGTATTTGCCATCAACCTGTTGTATATTTGAAGGAGATTTTGATCCTACAACCGTAATGAATATGTTTCCAAACTGAAATGATATCATACATGATGCTTTTCTTTATAATGAGTTAAATATATGTGATTTGCAAACCTCAAAGTCGTTGAAAGATAATCAGATCAAATAGCCTATGACTTGTTTGACAAAATGTTTCATATGTCAAACTCAATTAATTGAAAAACGGAAAAGTAGAAAGTCAGATTGGGGTGGGACATTTTATTTTGTTGTAAATTGGCCCTTCACACCAAACTATGGACAAACTTTACCAATATCAATACTCCAAAATAACTTCCCGAAGGTGGGTTGTTGTAGAGGAGGAGATTCACTACTCCTGAGACTCTAGGACAAAGAAGAGTCTATAGGGAGCGAATTGTCCTCAACTACCTCAAAGGCTAAGCTCAAGTAACAAGAGACGGCTAAGGGAATTTTCTGCAATGTTTATGTTTTATGACAATTTTCGAGAAAAGGACTTCAAAAGCCGAAAGAGCAGATCTCAAGGGTCTCAGGACCAAACTAACTAGCTCTCAGCCAAAAGACAATAGCGTGACGCACATACATCCTCACAGTGCATTGTGGTCTCATACAGACCGTAAACAAAGCAAGCCTACCAAAACACACAGAGCCTACTAACAACTCGGGAATACTCGAAATGATAAAAAGTATAGCAAGCAGAATACTAAACATGCAAATAAATAAATTAGTGAAACAAAATGACAAAAGATAAAAGAGAAAAATGAACTCATGCGTGGTCCAACATTATGTAGCCTCCCGCAAAGCTCCACATGAACAATCTGCACTCCACAAAAAACCAAGAAGACAAAGAGACAAAGAAATAGACGATAGACAATATGGAATGACAAGATAAAGAAAAAATACACGTTAGACAAGAATATGCTTCTAAACAATTATGATAATGCCAATAGAAGAATGTTTACCCTCCCTTCAACAAGCTTGAGAATCCGAGAGAGAGTGCAACACTTGAGAGAGCTGAGATAAAGGCATAGGAGCCACAAATGTGCAAGAAGCTTGTGCAAAATGGTGTAGGAGAGCTTGAGAGAATGAGAATGAGATATTCAAAAATGGAAACAATAATATATGCCTTGTAATTGTATCAAATAGAACTTTGGTGGAGCATCTCAACACAGTCCAAGTATTGTTGAGGCTAGCTTTGTTATTTAGAAATTTCAAGGTGCCAAGTATTTTCTACTTGGCCAAAATCTTTTCAAAAATGAAAATAACAATTCCTTTTATACTTCAAGTCTTAGCAAGTTCAATGGTTTTGAGATCTAGCAGTTACAAAACTGAATTGCTGCAAAAATGTCGAAGTGTAAATGTAGATCAAAAGTCTGCAAAGTTTGAATGATGTATGAATTCCCACAAGGTGCAAATGCAAATGAAATATTCATAATTGGCAACTTCAATCATGAAATTCCACTTTAGGTTCAGTTGGATGATACTTTTTTGCAATCAGTATAGGATAATGTCATCGCGTGTCAAATTGATGCCATAAGCGGAATTGTTCATCAAAACCAGTTCGTTGCATCATTCAAGTTCAGTTCACTAAGGTGCAAATGTTGATGGCCACAAAATCCTTGCAAACATCCAGTTGCACATAGAACTTTTGCAAAAGGAAAATGGCACCAACAATCCCACAACATCCAAATGCACATGAAATTTCCACAATGTTTTATGTCAAGTCCAATATCTGCATCAGAAAAATAAACTAGATTTCATTTTGGCAGAAATGCACCTTCCATCCAAACAAGACAGAAACCTTCTAGCCATTCGGTTCACTGCTCCGGTTCAGATACAAAACTCTCCATTTTTTCGCATGCCATTGTGGCTTCATCACACGGAAAATGCACTTGCCAATTGGATGTCTAGTTCACTTAGGATCTTTCACATTTTGTATAATTTTGACGTCATCATCCACTACCGCCCATGTTGATTTCCTCGCCATGTCATATTGATGTCATCACAAGAGCAGTGCATTTGAACCAAATGGTTAAATGGTAAAGTTATGTTTGCTTGAATTTCTCTATATGTTTCGATGGACTAAAATTCCCACAAGGTCAGATGACGTCCCAATTCCCGCAAACCACTTGGACGTTGAATTCCCAAAAGGTGGAAAACTTATCGGAACATGTTTCAAACATAATGTGCAGTTCACTTGCAATTTCCCACGTCCAAATGGCTCTAAGCTTTTTGCAAGCTTTCAGATGCACATGGAATTTCCACATATATCTGATAGCAGAAAATGACCCAAAGCAAACCAAACCAATCTGGATGATCATTAGCACCCCGCATCAGGATGGAACCCTTCATTTCACATCCAGATGAAGCACAAATCTTTGCATGGCTATTGTTATGCCATAAAATTGCACCCTACTGCAATTTCCCATAACATACCCCTACTTTAGCCTTATAAAATTGATAATGCTGAAACCTACCATCATAAGGTAATTTTGACTAGGATGCTTCCGCACCACGCAGACGTCTATGCGCCGCGTGAACGTCCCTGACAAATTGCTGAGTTGATGACATTGGGATGTTATGTTTCGTGGCATCTGCGAATTGTAATGCTTCCTGCAACAGCAGACCCGCCCGAAAACGTCTCTTTTGCCTCCTCCAAAGCCGTGTTTTGAACTCACTTTCTCATTCCATTCAACCAATTTCTCATTCTAACCTTCATTCTCTCAATTCTATTCACTTCACTCTTTCCATTCTTGCTTCCATTCTCTCTACACCACTTTCTTACAGGTTTCAAGTTCTACATCATTCTTGCACGTCTGTCTTGCACTCTTGAAGCTCTCATCCTTCCTCTTGGCTTCTTCGAGCTTCTAGAAGGGAGGGTAATGCTTTGATACTTTTATTGCATTATCAATATTATAGTTAGCATATAGATTGTCTTTTCTTTCTATACGTTTGTCTACTTCTTTCTCTATCATCTTTTCTCTATCATGCTCTATCTGGCTGTCCATGGAGGTGGAAACACCAAAGCATGGTTTGGCTGAGGCAAACTCCAAAACACAATCCCAACATTTTCTCGTCTCTATGTGTGTAGGTACCTTGTTCGTGTGGAGCTTGCAGGAGGCTAGACCTACCATGAGTTGGATTTTTACTCCCCTTTGATTGTCATTTCATTCTTAGTTAATTTATCTCATTTATAATGTTCTTCTTGTTGTGCTAGTTATCTTTTTATGCATTTACAACATTTTGTCATTTCTAGTTAAATTATCAAATTAAAGTTCTTGAGTTGTTAGCATACCCTTGTGTTTCAAGTTGTGAACTCTGCTCTTTGTTTGTACAAGATGCCAATGCACCACAGAGACACCAGCGTGCTGCACCATCATCCTTGACCCAAGTTGTCGTCCTTTGGCCAAGAGCTAGCCAATTCGTTATCCAAGACTTTTGGGGTATGTTCATCCAATTTTTGAAGTCCCTTATCCTAAAAACCCAAAAACAGAGATTAGTTTTTCCTTTCTTTGTCATCGGGTGCTACCACAATAGTGGTTTACAATTACTAAGAGATTCTGATTTTTGCTGAAATCACATATTTTTTAAAAATATAATCATTTAAGCCTTAAAAGTTCCATTTTAAGGATTCCAATTGAAGAGGGTTTCATCAAACCACCTTAGATCAAACCCCCTTGGGTAGAACCTCGCTAGTTTTAAACCATACCTATAAATGGGTCTCCTTTACACCTCTCAAATTGCTGATAAAAAATAACTTTTGATTTACTTTTTGTGGGATTAAATTAATTCATTTAAAATTTATTTGAAATAATTATGGTAGTCCTCGTAACGAGCTATCTAACGAATATAATTTTAATATGTTTTGGTTTTATTATTTATTTGGTTTTTTAGTTTTATTAAACATAGGATTTTCATCAAAAATGAAGGTCTTTGTTCTATACATGTGGAAAAATAGTAGATTATCAAAAAAAAAAAATTGAAAAATATGAAAGATATTGAAGTCCTTGATCCAATAAAAAAATTAAAATTGAATTTTGATATATACAAAAGAAGTTACGCGTTATACGGTCACGCTATGTCCGAATTATAATTGGTTTGACTTCGAAACTTGATTAAAAAAAATATATTTGATAAAAAACTATCTAACCAAGTGGAAGCACTAGATATTGGAGTTACAAATCTAAATTCGAAAGAATTACAATTTTATCCTTCATGGAGAAAAAGTTATGTGTTATACGGTGTGCGTCACTTTTTAAAATGTTGTTTTCTGAAAAAAAACCAGTTTTCGTGGGAGATGGAAAAAGAAGTGCAATCTAATTCCAAAAATTTTGAAAAAAATATTTTTAGAATCTATAGACAAAATGTGACGAGACCCTAGTTTGCATCATCTTCAAAATCCTCATGGTTTAGCCGCTATAGGTGCCCGAATGTGAAAATTTAGTTAAAAAAAAAAAATTCAATGTCTAGTTTGGCCAAAAATTGTAAACCACTATTGTGGGGTCATCCCATCCTGTCATTGAGGTGACCGAGGGAAATTCACTCCCTTTAGACCTTGTTTGTCTTGGGACTTGGGAGTAGTGAATCCCCTCATTCACATTTTGGTGAACCCAACGTCAACCATCCTTCTCCCTTCGTCCTGAATTCAAAAAAAAATTATCACATGTCAGGATGTGTAGTTGGTGGTAGGTTGTGACACTCTTTATGAGCTTTACAACCCAGTCAACTACCTCGGGTCACGTTGTTAGGAGTTATCAGAATCTAGACATGGGATCTCGGAAGATCAGTCCTACCTGTATTGGTCCATCCTTCGAGGAGTTTTTTGTCGGGTTTTCCATCAAATATACTCATCCTTGAAGCTAGGACTCATGTCCCTACCCCTCCTACTTCACTTTGACCTTTGCCTCCTCTTTGGAAGTTGAAGTTGTTATCAAGGTCCCTGCAGAGTAGGTTTACTCCTTAGAGTTGAGACTCACAGAGGTTGCGGGATTCTTGACAAGAGATCAAGCTTTTGCTAACATAGCTCCCATGGTTGAAAATTTGAAAGAGTTGATAATGAAAGATCAAAGTGGTCTAGAGCTCCTTCGTGGTATTGTCGATATCGTAGAGACCCATGTTCCCTCTTACACCTCTACCTTGAGTGCTACTCAGGATGTGCGATCGAGGATCGCTGGAAAACAACTGGAAATCCCGATGCCTGACGTGTCGATGTTCATGACTAACGCAGGTCCCTTCACTAACACCAACACCATACCTGAGCAGAGTGGAACTGCCAAAGTGAATAAGGTACCTTTAGGCTTTAGTTATTCTACACCTGAAGCTCAAGGCATCCCTACTTTTGGTACTGGTGCCTCTTTTGGTGTCGGTGCCAAAGCCTCTAGTGGTGTTGGTGCTAAGGGCTCTGCTGATGTGGGTGTCGATGGTCATGCTGGTAGTTCAATTGGTCATACCTCGTCTACCGATCTGATCCTCAATTCTCTTTTACAGAATATGGGACGCATGCAAAATCAATTAGCGAATCTGACCAGCACTTCCTCTCAGCCCATGTTTCAACCTTTTTCTCGTCGTAGTCCTCTTTCCATTTCCATTTTGAACACTCCTAGCCCTCACAGTGTGGAGATCTCGAAATTCGAATAGTAAAATGGCCATGGAGATCCATTGACACATGTTTGGTCCTTCAATGCGCTATGTACTGATTTCCTTCATAATGATGCTTTGTTGGCCAAGCTATTCCTGCGTTCTCTCAAGGACACTTCCTTGGAATGGTATTATGCCTTGCCTGACAATTCCAATTTCGCTTTTGACCAGCTAGTCAATCAATTTCTCCAACAGTTTCAGGCCAACATCAGGCTAAAATAGCCTTCAACGATCTCGTTACGATCTCGTTCGATGCAAGCAAGGAATTTATGAGAAGTTAACTGATTTCATAGCTTAGTATCAAGCCATATTTGCTCCAATTTCTTATCCTTCACCTGATTCTGATGTTCAAAAAGTGCTTATCAAGAACTTGCAAACTTCGCTGCAAGATAAATTTATTTTAATGAAATACCCATCTTTTGTGCATCTATGTGTTGTTTTGAGAGAATGCCATCAAGCAATTGTTCAATACAGGGATTCATCCTCCCACTCCCACAGGGATGATCAATCAATCGTGTCAATCTCTGGCAAGAACAAGGCCGTGACAAATATGGTCTCTATTCCATCAGATAAAAATGCTCCAAGGCGTACTAGAACTACTAAATTGTTTGAATCATATAATAGCGTCCTCCAAAAATTATTAAAAGATAAAGTAATAACTTTGCTTCATATTTGAGCCGTATCCTCAATGGTACGATGCTCAAAAGTTCTATCAATACCATTGAGTTGTCGGACATGATACTGGAAGAAGCGTTCACCTGCATCACGTGATTCAAGACTGCATCGATGACAGAACTATCTGCCTCGATGGTAGAAAATAGAACTCTAACAAGTCTATAGCAAAGCCTAACAGCCACCTGTAGATATACACAAATCCATTGCCATTGCACTCAGCTAATTTGGTTGTTCCTTCTTTGTCTTCTCCCCATCTGAATACATGAATGTGGTCTCACTCACTCCTATTTCTCCCGCAAAGCATGTGACAGTTGTACCTGACATTACATTCACCTCACACGATCTACCCTTGAACAAGGAGCCCTCTCTGCTATATGTTCCCACTCAAATCAATGGTAACATTGTAACAAGTGTTATGGTTGATCCTTCGAGTCATGTGAACATTATCATGGAGGAGGCCTTGTTTTTCGACAATTTGCACAAGGAGAAATATGATGAGTCGTAGGCTATCGTCTGCACTCATGATAAGTTTTCTACTGCGCCTATGGGCACAATTTCTTTGTCGGTTCTAGTAGGACCTAAGGCTATGGACATCCCATTTGTTGTGATCCCAGAGTTTGACTTATTAAGAGCAAGACTGGGCATTCCATGGCTAGCCTCCATGAATGCAGTCATTTCTGTGATCCACAAATGTCGGAAGATTCCCCCCGACTGTACCGTGCATGTTGCCCAAGATACTAGATACAAGCCATTGGTAGCGCGTGGGGGCTTCTCCCTTGACCACTTTTGGCCTGTGTTACACCTCGATTGTATAGCTATTAGTACTGCATAGGTCAAACTGATTGTAAAAGTGAATTTTCAAGATGAATAAAGTTATGTTATTCCTTGTTATCAATATGAGTGTTTTCACATTTGATGATTGCCTCATTTAATGTAGTTTCTATTGATGTCATTCTTGGTGAATTGTTGCATACAAAGTTATTGAGTTGTGAATATTCTAACTTATGAGATGTTATGTATCTTGCTTATGTTGTGAACATTTAACTTCCATGAGCGTGTGTCAGTGGATGCAAGTATATGTACCATTCCTCCAAGCGGAGGGGAAGTATCACTCTGGAGAGGAGCTTGGTCGGGTAACCGGTAAAGTGAACTATCTAAGCATACACACACATCACCTTAGATTGAGTTAACTAAGTCTATTTGGTGTGGGTTATAAATAAGTTAGACATAGCTTGTATGTTGTATTAGGAGTCCTGTTACTTCTGCATACATTTATGAGTGATGTTTATCTTTGTAGTTTTTGTGAACTGTCTTATGATATTACAATCATGTCGATAGGTCAAATGTGAGTAGAAGCATGTTTATATATATGCACAATCATGTCAGGAGGATCTAACGACACATATATGCATATGTATAGAGATACCACCCTCACACACCTATCTACATAGTGGTAACGTGAATGAATGTAAGTAATCGAAAGTGAACATATATACCTGTGTATAGTATATACACATATCCATATGTATATGCATATCGATACAGCGTACATTGGCTAATGGATATGCCATATGGATGCATCGATATGCTATACCTACATATACATGTACAAAGAGGTATAAACAAGTATATATATGTATATATGCACACAACCTATATTATGTGGATATTAATAATATTATATTATTATTGCCTGACAATTTACATATACATATATATGTATATATATATATACATATCGGATATGTTGGCTAGCTTACGATATGTTTATAGTGTAATAAATATATGTGTGTGTGTGTGTATGTGTATATGTAAATATATGTATAATATATACGTATATGTATATTATTTGGTACTTTAATATATATATATATATAATATAATATATATATTTAATATATTCAAATCTCATAGATGGAAATCAAATTATTCTCCATGTTGATTTGATATTAATCTTTTAACTATGGAAATCGGGTTATATCATATCCAACTGAATATTACATCATCAAACTATGGGAATCGAATAAATTGGAATGTTTATCGTTGACAAAGGAAAATTTAAATACTTTGTTCTTCAATCTTATGAAAGTCGAAATATTTCTATTGCTATCATTTGAACTTTGAAAAAAATTAATGTTTGAATCAATAAAGTAAATCGATATTTTGCACAAACAAAAATATGAAACATTCGGTGTATGAGGAAATCGCGCACCCTATATTATGTGCACAGAACACAAAGGCATTGACCAAGTCGCAAGTAAAATAAACCACAGCTAGGAGTTTGTCGATTCAGCCTAGTTAATAGGCTATGTGTGCATAAAACATCAAGGTCTTTTTCAATGTAAATATATTATGAAATTGGCACCACATTTGGAAAATGAACCTGTAGGTGTCAATTTAGTAAAATTCACCATGTGCAATGGAATTACTCTCCATTCTGTTGTCAATTACTGGAAGCTGACCAGCATGTTGAAACCGAGTAAGGGAGAGAACTTGTGCCACATGCTGGGTTGAATAGTTCATATTTTCGTGGTGCCAAATCACATGCCCGAATCGTAGAAAAAGAGTTGGGGGCTAGGCTCTATATATAGTCGCCCCATTCTTCATTATTTACACTTACCAATGTTCTTGATCATTATTTATTTTCCACTTTGAGCTTCTTAATTCGCCAACAGCATTTGAAATATATCTTAGGTGTATTCTTGTGTTGTTTAGTTGCAATTACTAACTGTACAATTTCTACAGCCACTCATCATATACTAAGAGACCATAGTTTTGATCATTCGTACTTATTTGAGAAAATACTAGAAAAGACATATCTGTTAATGGGTGTTTTATGACCACACCAACACAGAATAAAGTTTCCCAACAGTTACTCTATCCTCTCTTGAATAAAGTATTTTGCATGCTAAGATTGCTAGAAAGATCATGCATTCAACTCCAAGGTTCCTTCATGCAATGGATAGTCTCAGTTGGCTTGGACGCACTTAGGAGGTGGCAATCATGTTTTAAGACTTAGAAACTTTTTCCAACTCTCATCTCCTTTGAGGGCGCATTTGGAGGGTTCTACTTCCATTTTGTGACTTGGAAACCTTTCTCAAACCTTTTGCTCATGATGGGCGCATTTGCTAGGGTGTTCTTTCATTTTTACCTTAGACAAACCTTTACTTAGGCCTCTCCTTCCTTGGGCGCATTTTGAAGGTGACACTTTCATTTTGTAACTTTGAAATTTTTATGCCTTAGAGAATTTCAAACACTCATCCGTCTTTGTGGGCGCATTTAGAGGGGTCAACTTTTATGTTTCTCACACTTAAAATTTTGGTTTCAATACTTTTTGTTTATGCATACTTTGAGAATATGTTTGTTTAAATAGGAAAAGAGGAAAGATGCATTCTAGCTATGTTTTACATTGTTTATAAAAGATCTCCATAATGGGGGAATGTTGGTTGCATTAGCTACATATTTATTAGGATTGTATAATTGCAAGAGTCACTTGAAGTTTGAACAGCTTATTTATTTCTTTAACTAAGATAAACTTGAGATACTCCTAGGATAGTATTACAATATGGGAGGGAACTTGTGTACTTACATGCTAGATGTATTCAATTCAAGTAGAATAGAATGTTGTAGGTTAGTCTGGGATATAGTTTATCCATTGAAAGACAATACCTATGCGTAGTGTAAGATAGCCTTAAGTCAAATCGGCTCTAAGTAGAGTATATGATAGATGACTTCATTCGATGTACTGAATGAGAACACTTTGGCCAAAGTAGTGAAATGTACAACATCCACTTAGACTGGGAGATGCTTGAGACTACATTGTCAGTTCATTGTGATCCTGTATTACATACTAGTTCAAGGGTTGTTGTTTGCACAAAATCTAGGTATGTAGGACACAGCACTATGCTTTGTTGGTTAACAGTATCGATTACTCTACCAATCTCTTCGTTGAAGGGAGGGTCATCTATCGAATGATAGATGTGCAAGGGACTGTATTATAAGTCTGTGGTTGGCGGAAAATCACCCGAGTGATGCTTCTCCTCAACAACAGGCTACTAAAGTACCAAGATTTGAAAGGACGGATTCCTGAACCTTTTTACTACTATTTGTTCAAAAGCTCTATGAGCTATGTATGTTCATGTATGTTTTCTTACCCTGATGTTTAATTTGAAAAGGAAAAGCTTTATTATATATTGTATCTTGTTTGAAATTATCCATAAAAGAAAAAGAAAAAAAATTATTGCAATGTCTTTATTACTCGTTTCCTCTACTTGTTGGTGTAAAATTAAGAAAATTTTATTTACGTAAGGTTTAGGTCGTTACAGCTCACCCCAGTCGAACCCCTCCCTCCTAGAGGAGATCTCTTGTATAGATTGTATTGTAGATACAAGACAGGGGGCTCGACGCCGAAAGGTGGTTTTCCCCTATCGCCTTATGTTGTTTCTTTGATGGCTTGTCTGTGTGCACAACAACATGCTTCATCTTCTATCCCTCCAAAGGGGAAGGACAAGCTGGCTCTTGCCCTCAAACCTTCTCTTTCTGGTTCCTCTATTTTGTCTTCTTTTGCACCTTCCACTTCCTCTTCCCAGCCCTTGGTGGCGTCCTCTTTTCCTACTATTGTGCCTGACACAAGAAAAGGAAAGGCGCCAATCCTACGGAAGTCAAAGCCCCAAGTTTCCCAGCTTCTTGTTTTACCCACAGTTCCTCGACCCACCCTTTACAGCATGGGGAGGCGTTCGCATGGGGTTGTCATTGTGTTTTGTCCTCCGCCTATTCCTCCACCTACTCCAAGAGCAGGGAAAGGAAAGAGGCCTTCCGCTAAGACGCATATCTCTATTTCTGCTCTTGTGTCTCTTGCTCCTCCTAAGGAGACCACCCTTCCACTGACACCGACAACGGTTGTGAAGGTTGCTTCTATGGTAGCAAGAGCCCTCGACCTTTTCTCAAGCCATGACTTCTAGTGCCCACAACCGACATAACCAGCTTCTGTGTGAGCATAAACACTCGAAAAAGGCTCTCACTAAGGAGCATGTCGCCTTATAGAAGATTGGGGAGGAGCCTATTATTTTTGTCTTTGCTCATGTTTTCTTTTGTTGGTGCTTTTGCTCTTGTCTTTTCTTCTGCTTCAGTTCTCACTGCCTTCGTTCTTCTTTCGGCTTCATCGGCAAATCTTGATGAATCTCACCCCAAGAGGCTGCAAGTGTTCATCACTCCTTTGGCAGAGCCTCCCCTTCTTACCTCTCTTCCCGATATTCCTCCTTTATCGCAGCCCGTGGACATGCCTCATACAAAGGTGGTGTCCTTGTGGCTCTATCTCCTACTTTCGCTTCATCTGTGTGGATTCTACATCCTTCGATGAAGCACAAGTCCGAGGATGACCTCGCTTCAAGAAATAGTCCTAAGAAGTTTTTGTCCTCTCTTGAGTCTCGTTCCACTTTGAATTGCGTAGTTCTTTTGTGACAAAGGCAGACCCTGCATCCACAGAGTTTTTCACTGTCGTTTTTCCTGAGGTCAGCAGTGACACTCAAGTGTCTTGTCCTCCTGCTCAATTGACACATGGCACTCCTGTCAAGTGCATGTTCAGCTCGTTGGAAGATATCCCGACTCTATCCAAGATCTTTGAGAGATCGGTGACCTTAGTCTCACAAGAGCTCGGTGAAGAGGACCTTGATGGGCCTTCTTCCTTCACCCTTGTCACAGGTGAGTCGGTTGGTGCAACCCTTGCTATCCCTCCCCTCTAGGATTGTCCTCCCGCCCCTTACAATGATCTAGATTGGGAGCAAGATGACATGCTAGTGGATTCGAATTAGGGTCGCACCTCTTCTACATCTTTACAGTAGATTTGTGTGACTGATTGTGATCCCCCCATACTTGTTTGTATGTGTTTTGTGCTCTTTCCTAGAGGACCCTTGCTACCCTTGTAGGTGCTTGGATACAAGTGTGAGAATTTGTCATAACCTTCTATTTGTTTCATCATTCTTCTGTGTGTCGTAATCTTGCTTTTTCACATCGAGGACAATGCAAAGCATTAGCGGCATTTAGGCCTTCTTTCATGTTGACCCAAATTTTATTTTTCATTTGTCTTCATGTGCTCTTCTTCCCGTTCTGATACATTGGGGGTTGATGATAGTTCATACGTATATTATATTATAGAGTTCAAGTAATATACAATTCAAATAGCAGTTCTAACCCCGAATTATCAGATCCTCTGTCTCCTGATTTCTTCGTCTCTGCTTGTCTTCTCCTTGATGTTGTGGATTCTATGTGTTTTCCCTCGTGTGTGTGACAACATTCCACAGATACATCTCGCCATGTATTTTGTGCCACAGCATCTCCTTTGTGTAGCACACATCTTTCTAAAAGGGGAGGCTATCATATTTGCTTAATTTTCAACAAGGAGTATTCTTTCAAAAGGATTCCTTGATGAAATTTAATTCAAAAAGATTCCTTGATGTAAGAATCCGTTGTTGAAAACTTCATTTTCAAAATAGAAGTATTCCTCTAAAAGGATTCCTTGAGAAGCTTCTTTCAAAAGGATTCCTTG
This sequence comes from Sequoiadendron giganteum, assembly GCA_007115665.2. NCBI lineage: Eukaryota > Viridiplantae > Streptophyta > Pinopsida > Cupressales > Cupressaceae > Sequoiadendron > Sequoiadendron giganteum. Next base: position 44,436,837 of record CM021109.1, read on the forward strand.
ATGACAGAATCACTTGCAGAAAACTCCATGTTTTCAAAAGTAGTGTCCATTCAAAAGGGCTCTTTGATGTCTTGATGTCTTATGAAAAGAATTCCCTGATGAAAGAACCCCTTTATGAAAATATATTTCAAAAGAATTCCTTGGTGTCTCATGTCTGATATTTGATGTCTTGATGTCTTGTATCTTCGCGTCTAGCTTGGGGGAAACCTAACTAGACCTGTCTTGTATTTTCTATGACTATCTTGCAACGCAATTTGCAGCAGCCACAAGCCTACATGCTTGTCGTATGGACCCTAGCCATGCTACTCATACCTATCCCCACCATCTTATATCTGATCAAATTGTGTCTTATTGTGTCTTATGGAAATTTTATGATTTTTCGCTTTTTTGCCTAACATGTTTGTGGTAGGATTGCAGCTAGCTTTGCAAGATTGAAGACCCGTGTCCTCTTCACATTCTATTGGAGCTCCCCTTTCATGCCAAGTATACCTGATCAAAGGACTATTTCCTCTCCATTTTTTGTATATTCTCTTCAATCTCTTTCTACTTTAGCTCGCACATGCTTCGACATATATGCTCGTTAAAGTGGGGCCAAAATGTTATGGTGTAGAACTGCACCATAGTGCAATTTCCCATTACATACCCCTACTTTAACCTTATAAAAATGAGAATGCTAAAACCCACTTTCATAAGCCACTTGTTCTATCCGTACTTTGTCGATTTTCATCACTAAAGGGAATTTTGACTAGGACGCTTATATGCCGCGCAAACGTCCCTAACAGATTCTCGGGTACGTGGATGTTGGAACATTATGTTTTGTGAAATTTGTGAATTGTAATGCTTCCTAGTATCCTACGACTACACACCCACCCGAAAACGTCTCTTTTGCCTCCAAAGCCTCATTTTGAACTCACTTTCTTATTCCATTCAACCAACTTCTCATTCTAACCTTCATCCTCTCAATTCTATTCATTCAAGTTTTACATCTTTCTTGCACATCCATCTTGCACTCTTGAAGCTCTCGTCCTTCCTCTCAGCTTCTTCAAGCTTGTAGAAGGGAGGGTAACGCTTTGTTACTTTTATTACATTATCATTATTATAGTTAGCATATAGATTGCCTTTTCTTTCTATACATTTGTCGACTTGTTTCTTTATCATCTTTTCTCTATCATGGTCTATCTGGATGTCTGTGGAGGTGGAAACACCAAAGCAAGGGTTTGACTAAGGCAAACTCCAAAACATAGCCATAACATTTTATCGTCTATGTGTGTGTAGGTACCTTTTTCGTGTGGAGCTTGTGAGAGGCTGGACCTATTGTGAGTTGGATTTCTACTACCCTTTGCTTGTCATTTCATTCGTAGTTAATTTATCTCATTTATAGTATTCTTCTTGTTGTACTAGTTATCTTTTTATGCATTTATAGCATTTTGTCATTTCTAGTTAAACTATCAGATTAAAGTTCTCATGTTGTTAGCATACCCTGTGTTTTGGGTTGTGAACTCTGCTCTTTGTTCATATGAGACGCCAGCGTGCCACAGAGACACCAGTGCATTGTGTTATCGTCCTTGACACACACTGCCATCCTCTGGTCAAGAGCTAGCCAGTTCATTATCTAAGACCTCTATGCTCTGTTCATCCGATTTATGAAGTCCCTTATCCTAAAAACACAAAAACATAGATTAGCTTTTCCTTTGTTTGTCATCCAATCTTTTAACCTTTGTCATTGTGGTGACCGAGGGTAATTCGGAGCGAATTACCTTCAGATGTTGTTTGTCTTGGGAATTAGGAGTAGCGAATCCCCTCCTTCACAACTATAAGTTAGTCAATTTTCATCCTTTGTCCACCAAATTGAAACTAGAGATACCCATTTAGGCCTTCTAGCAAACGTAGATCACAGTTGGCTAAATTTATCTCAAAATTTTCTCCAAAGGTAAACTAGCAAAAACCAACAGAAACACGCTCCAAAACAGAACTAAAACAAAAAGCTAAGCTAAAATGTTTTTGGTTGATGCAAGATTGCTTGTGGACCTACATGCTCCTGCATCAGTTAGCTAAGTTTGATTGTGTGCCTATATCCTATTACTATCACGAACGAAATATAATGGCGAATTTCTAAGCTAATCAAGGTGTTTTTCAAATTGATTTTTCTACAAAGTGAATGAGAGGGATATCCTTGATCATTTTCACCTTCTTGATCAAAATTTTTGAGGGCTTCCTTGTTAACATGAGCAAGGTTAAAATGGGTTGTATGGGAAATAGTAGTTATGCATATTTTGGAATATTGGTGTAATAAACTAGTCATATATGGGTTTTTATTTGTTATGTTTCATTAACACTTTTGTAATGATCGGTATAGATGGGAGGTGTGATGCTTTTTATAAGTCTAGAGGTGGTAATGTGTTATGATGCTAGATGGTGTTAATGCATTTCCTATTGTGATTTGTTTTAGGTTTGTCAAGTGTGTTTTGGTGGATGTCTTTCGAAGGATGTGCTAGTGATTTGTTACTTCATGGGAAGGCCTTTGACCATCGATATAAGATCTTTAGTTGCTCATAAATTGGCACCTATGCTTCCCCAAGTTCCAAGGGTGTGGATGCCAAGGGACAACGAGACATGTTTTCTATATAAGCATTTTTTTGGCCATTTTTAAGGGGACAACAACGGATGGCTATTAACAAAAATTAGAATTTTTTAAAATATAGGGAAATTTCAAATATTCATATGAATACATTGATAAGGCATTCATCATAGACACTATAGAACCTTTGTGAGCATGTGTAATTGAATAGGAATTATGATGTTCTTTATATATACATATGAGCATGAGTTAATAAAGACGTGCATAACTCGTATGTATGTTCATGTGAAGGATTTATTATTAGATTTTTATTTAAGCCTTCAAGATTGCATGTTTTGTTGTCAAACTCATTAAAAAAAGAGGAATGGTTAAGTAAAAAGATAACTGGTTATATTCCAATTTGATTGATACATTTTTGCATTATGAAAATGGCATTTCATACCAACTATTGATTAACTCATATTCAACAATATAATGATTGTAGCATGGCAACTTTGTCTATAGAGATCCTTGTTTACTAAACAAGTTGTCCAATGTGTGAAATAAGATAATCCTTCATTATGGCTTTGATTGTGAAGATGTAGAGATTCGCAACAAGGGATATGTAATTTGTAGATTTCGAGATCATGAATAAGCAGCGGTCTATTATTTGGTTAAACTTATAATTTGATGGGGGTTTGGAGATAGCACCACTCGTGGCGTCTAGTGGCAACACTCCTAGCACATTCCCTATTGCAATACAAGGTAGGCGCAAGGGGCGGAGCTCTCGCCACCAAGCCCAAATTAACACCTTCAAAACAACACAGACCTTCATGGCACACATCATTTTCATATTTTCTATAAATCCTAGATGGGCATGTCATAAACCAAACAAGCATTGAAAGGTTGTAAGTTTTTTTTTTTTTACTAAAATGTCCCTAGGTATGTTAGAGGATGGCTAGCCATCCCTAGGATAGATGTGGGACAACTAGAGATCCCCTAGCCGTCTTGGGGAAGGCTAGCCATTGCCTAACATACCTTGCAATTTTTTTGACACACCACAAACATTTCCTAAATTTTGACAAAAATGGGATGGGTGGGGATGTTTCCTACCTATCCTCACATCCCCGAAATATCCACTATAGGGTCTAGATTTTGTGTGGATGTGTTTTGGAGGATTTTCAACAAAAGCTCAAAGGGGCAATAAGTAATGTTGAAATTAGGGCCAGCCTAAAAGAGTCGCTTCTCAACTCTAATAGGGACAAGGAAGAAATATTTGAGGAGATAAAGTTGATTTTATCTTTGGTGCTTCGTAATGTCCCCTTTTTAGCCCTAATCTTTTTGATGACCGTTAGCCCATTTCCAGAGTCTCGTAGGCTATTCAGAGGCATTCCTAAGGATTCCAAGATCCTTGGAGGATTCTTGTCAACATTTCAAGGGGCTATTTGCAGATGTTCGCTAGTGAGTGTTTTGGGTTTTTCTGGGTTTTTTGAGATCCTTGGTGAGCAATCATTGCTATTTTAGCAGTATCTATTTTTAGTAAGTCACAACTACTTCTCAAAATGAGCTTATTTGAGTTTGGACACACTTACTATTTTTAGCAATATGCGATTTTTGACAAGTGTTATTTTTCTCAATGGTCCTGACAACAGTTCAATGTAGGATTTCTATTTCTGGCAGGGTTCATTGTAATGTCCCCTTTTGGAGTCACCTTGTATTTTGCCCTGAAAAATCACAATTCCAAATGAAACCAATAGCAAATTATAGTTAAAGATACAATTTCCTACACAAAATTGAAATGATGCAAGTCTATTCATGGAACCCTGCAACCATGTTAGATGAATATGATATGAAATACATGTAATTCTACACCTAAGGATTATATATAACAATATAACAAGTCCCAAGAACTATGTAGCTTAACCATAATGAGGAGGACATGATGAGGTGCCCAAGTATCCTCCCCTTTATGATTGAAGACCCTCTTCATTTCTTCAACAATTGATTCACTCGGGGATAGTTGGGAGGTTGCACGATAGGGTGCAATTCTCCCTATCACAAGATGCTCTTTTAGCAGTTCTCCCTATCACAAGATGCTCTCTTAGCAGTTCTCCCTAATAGGATGCCCTCTTAACAGTTCTCCCTATTGCAGCCCTGCCTCACCCCTTCATGACCCATGGGTATCTTAGCCTCCTTGACCTCATGTGGTGCATGCCATTCATATGAGGTGGCCTCCTTGTCCTCATATGGCACATGCCATTCATATGAGGTGACCCCATGTGGCACATGCCATTCAAATGAGATGGCCTATTTAGTGAGGATTCCAATTCCCTCACCATTCCATCTCCTTCCATCTTCGTTGAGTGTTTGTCGGTTGATCCGCTTCTCCTCTTCTTCCCAATTCAATTTGTTCTCAATATTCAGAAGATATTTCTTAAAGAGAAATAACAGGTTAGTTTCAATGGAATAATTACTAATAAGTATTAATAATTTTTGCAAGCATCATTATTGCTTAATCGTATATAATTCACATATCTAAAAATATACATATATATATATATATGCATATATATATATATATACAACTTACTTCCCCCATTGATTTACCTTTCATCTTTATTTATCTCTTCTTGAACCCTCTTTCTTCCCATATATTCCTTCTCCCATATACCCAGATATCAAATTGGTGTATTTGCTGCCACTTTCAGAAATTACCTCTATTTCTATCCTTAATCGATATTCCATATAACTTTCCCTCATGTAATCTGATCATTGATAATACTTCATATATCTCTTGACTTCTTTTATTGATGTGTGTTACACCACGGTCGTATAGCTACTATTTGCATAGGGCAATTGATTGTAATGTTTGAAACATTGAGATGAATAGAACATGTTTTTGTTATCAAAATGAATGTGTTCTATTTAAAGGATTGTCTCATTTGATTGAAACTTCTATTGGTGTAATTCTTGTTTAATGTTGCATGCATAGTATTGAATTATAACTATTCTAACTTAAGATGTTTTCTATACTGTTAATGTTGTGAACAAGTAACTACCGAGATTGTATGTCTATGGTTGCAGGAACAGGAACCATTCCTCCAAGCGGAGGGGAAATATCACTCGAGAGAGGAGCTTGGTCGGGTAACTGGTAGAGTAAATCAATTGAGCATACACACACTCACCTTAGACTGAGTAAACCAAGTCAATTTTGTATGAGTATAAGGTAAGTCATCCATAGCTTGTATGTCTTGCAAGTAGAGGTCTTGACTGCTTCTGTGTGTGAAGTTTATCCTTGTGCTTGATTGTGAGATTATGATCATCATGGTGGTATCATGTTTGCATGTGAACGTCAGAAGTAAGCATATATACACATGTATAGTATATATACGTATCCGTAAGTATAAACGTATCGACACAGGCGTAAGTGGCTAATGGACTAGCCATACGGATGTGTCGATATGGTATATGTTCGTATACGTGTATATAGAGGATTATACTGCAATATACATATGTATATAAGCATGCTTCCGATAATGTGGAAATATTAATATTTGACTTGGAATTTATATATACACATATACATAAATATATATATTGAAAGTATGCTAACTGGCTCGCAGTACATATATATAATCGACAATTATATATGTATATGTATATATATTTATATTTGTTAAATATAAATGTATTTATATAAGTAATTATATATAATATTATTATAGTTATATTAAAATATATAAGTATATTAAATACTCGGGTATTTAAATATTTATATGTTTAATATTTAAAAGAACTATAATAATATTTATATAATAAAATATATAAATGTATTTAGCTTAATATTTTAAAACTCTTAAGTGTAAAACTAAAAGATTTAAATCTTTTAATTAGAGTAAATATTATAAAGCAACTTTGGAGAAATAATATTATATATTATTTGGAAATAAAAGGTCTTGGAAAATAAAAGACTTAGACTTCTAAGTCATTTGGTAAATAACATATAAAGTTACCATGAGAAAATAAATGACTTAAGATATCGAATAAAGTTACCATGAGGAAATAAATGATTTAAACATTGGAAATCATGTGATGTTTATCGAATATTTTATAACATAGAGATAAAGCTATGTATTGCGAATTTCTTTCACCGTGGAAGAGAAGGGAAAATACGCTAGTTCAAAATATTTCATAAAGGCAAAAGTCGAAACTTTGAAAATGGAAAATAAGAAATGGTGTTGTTGCGAATACGCGCGCGCAGGGAGACCTGGTCGCGGTTTTTTAATCCGCCATTTTGTGAATGTGTGAGGCGGCCTAAAGTTTAGGCTAGGTGGGGCGCATTATGCAAACACGTTTTCTTGCAATGAATGTTTAATCCGCCATTTTTGGATGCCATTGCTGAGAATGCCTGTAGGTGTCTCTCAGCTGCATTTTACCATGTGATAGTTGAAATATTGTCCCTGGATAAAGGTCAACTCATCTTGAAATTGCTGAGTAAGTAACTAAACTTCTGCCACAGCAAAGATTGACATTTTCAAATATGTAAGGTGTCGATTCTCATGCCAAAAGTGTAGCATGGCATGAGAATTCAAATCCTATAAATTGAGCTCTTCTCCTTGTCATTTTTACGATTTCACATCTTGCCATTGCTATATCCGAATCTGCTTTTATAGAGCCATAATTGCCATTGCCATACTGTTCAAAGCTTGAGAAAATCATTTGTTGCATACATACATGTGCGCACCTGCTGTAGGAATCAATTTGGGAATAAGAAATAGTCTGCATTTCCAGAAATATACTCCATTGCCATTCTGAGCTTCAGCTTAAAGATTTGAATCTGAAAGGAGCAGTAAGAGGGATTAAATAAAGAAGTAACAAAGGGAGCTACTAGCCTGCTACTAACTGTATCAGAAGCATTCGCAAGCAACAAGGAGGCCAGCTAAGGAAACAGGCATGAGAGTCATATACTTAGTATATCTGCTTTAATTTATAAATAGATGGAACTACATGTTTACTTTGTCTATTAAATTGCATTGTAGTATAAGTAGACCAGTCAAGTAAAAGAGAAAATCAGTTTTCTATGTATGATTGCATAGGTTAAAAGTAATAGCTTGTTTGCTTTATGAAGGAATAGCTTGTCTGAATTACAAAAGAATGTTTGAATGCATTTTATAGAATTAGCTTGTGTGTAATTTTAAATAAGGGTAAAGGGGAAACTATAATTCCACTTCAATTTGGGAAAAGGAATTTACTTTGATGGATTGCATTTGTGTGTATATTGCTTGATCTCCGTATATGGAGAATAAGGATAATCTAGTTATCATATTCTAAGTATGATAAGGACAGAAGACAAGGTATATTCAAGCAGCTTAGAGTTTAGGTTAACTGAGATAAGCTAAGGAATTCCTAGGATAAAGATTTCTGAAACATGAGAGACAGAATGAATTACTTGTCAAGCTGGATTATTTCTAGTAAGTTAGAGTGTCGTAGGTTGGTCTGGGATGATTGATAATCCAGTGAAGGACTTGAACCTATATTTGTTGTCTTAGATTAGATTGAGGTAGGATAGTCTGGGATGATTGACAATCCAGTGAAGGACTAAGCCTACACGTAGTGTAAGATAGCCTTAAGTCAAATCGGCCCTGAGCAATGTATATGATAGATGACCTTCATTCGAAGTACCGAATGAGAATACTTTGGCCAAAGTAGTGAAATGTACGACATCCACTTAGATGTGAGATAGTTGAGACTTCACTGTCAGTTCATCGTGATCCTTGTACTAGTATGAGATTGTGAAATAGCAAGGTTCTAGTTGTGAATAGGACACAACACTATGCTCAGTTGGGTTGTCGCAGCCGGATACTTTACCAATCTCTTCGTTCGAAGGGAAGGTCATCCATCGAATGATGGATGTGCGGGGGACCACATTAACAGTTCGTGGTTGGCGGAAAAGCGCCTGAGTGATGTTTCTCCTCCACAGCAGGTGACGGATACACCAAGATTTGAAAGGAAGGGAACCTGGACCATCTTACTACTATTTGTGCAAAAGCTTACGAGCTATGTATGTAATTGTTTTAATTTTGTACTCTAATTTATATCTGCAATGAAAATAGGAATTCATGTGGAAATATATATTGTAACTTGCAAAAATTTATCAATAAAGAAAGGAAGAATTTTATTGTAATGTCTTTGTTACTTGTTACTTTTATATGTTTGAAATGAAATGTTGGAAAAATTTGAATTACCCAAGGATGGGGTCGTTACAATGTGTCTTTATATATTTATTTCAAATCTGCATATATCTCTTACAATGATCTTCTTCTTCTTTCTTCATTAGAAGATCTTTTGTTCTCCCACTTATCGTTGAACCTGATTGCACTCCACAAAGCTCTTAATATACCTTCTCCAAGGGATGCGACTCTTATGAAGAATTACTTACTTTCCAATAGAGGCATCCTGCTTCTAAATACGTCTTTAAATAATGCTTTTAGTTTATGCTTGGTCGTTGTTCTTTTAGTTTATCAATGCTTCTCTTTCATTGCTAATATCTCTTTAATTTAAGCGCTGCTTTTTTTAATTTTGTCTTATTCACTATTTTGTCTTTATGTGCTGCACAAAAAAACTTAATCATTGCCAAGACAATCACTGTCCATATAGGCGATGCCTTAATAATTCCTTACTGTTTAATGTAATGTCTTCTATTATACTTTATATTAAAATATTATGTGTTTATATTTATCTATTTTAATGATTATAATCATAATTGTTATTATTTGTTTTTCATTATTTACAATGTTATATTCAATTATTATAATTAGAATATTATCTCTTTGATAATTATAATTATAGTAATATTAAATGGCTAATATGTTAAGAATGTATTTTATTTATTTATTTGCTTTTAGATGCTTTATAGTTTAGTGTTACAATTTGGGTGACATGACATTGGCAATTTCGGTTGGTGGTATCTAGATATATTTGGCAATTGGCGTCTCCACCATCCTTGGAGTTTGAAAAAGGAAATATTTGCAGCTTAAATTATAAAGTTGTAAACTTCGGAAAAGGCAAAGTATAAGATATAACTTAAGTTATAATCTCACTTTGTATCCCACGCCTAGAAAAGGGAACTTTAAGTTGTTTTTAAAAGAGGCCATGAAGTTGGATGCCCAAGATGGGAGATTATTGAAAAATTAAAATAAATATTTTTTCTTCTAGGGTTGGTGTCCCTTTTGGAGGGAAAAGCAATTTGAAAATTGGAGCCCAAATTCTTATTTAAACCCCCTCAAAGCTCTCATTTGGGAATGTTGAGAATTTGATAACGAAGTACAATTGGCATGATGCTAGAATTCTTCAAGGCCTTAAGGACAAAAACCCTCAATGGTTTGTTCTAGTTTTGAAGTTGAGAGATACTCCCTAGTTGGACTGGAGGAGCTTCATTTCAAGAGCTTCCATTAGGCTTAATGGTGATGTTTTCAGATTTCAGTTTGATGATGGATTACTATGATGATTTTTAGTATTGTTTTGGCTTTTGATTGAGTTATTTTAGTGCAGATTGAAGCCTTTTTGGTGTGTTTTATCAAACCTTGGTGTTGCTGGTTCGTGACTAGCTGATCCACCTTTTTGCTCACACTAGTCGGAGGAGTTGAAACCTTTTTGTGGGTATTGGCTCATTATCTTTCTCATGCTTGGGCGCCCACCTGCTTGTTTTGGTGAATTTAGGAGGAATGGATTTTTAGAGCAGGTCGCCCTACCTAGGAATTCATTTGGGCTGGTGACAGTGTGTTGTTCATGCTTATTGATGGCGGCTCACTACCTTGACTAGGACACCTAGGCTTGTTCTTTCATTTGCAAGATGTTTGGTGAGATTTCGTTGAGTATTGGAGGAGTTATGGTTCTTTGAACGTTGTTGATTGGGGTTTCAAACCTATTGTTTGTGCATACCAAACAGTTGTCCAAATGTATCAGACCTGTTTGCAATGTGCCCCTTAATTTTTTCTTGAATTTTTCAAGCACAAAACCATTAACCCACCAATGATTAGCGTTAGCTTAGAAAAGATAATCCAACTGAATGTAACCTTCGCTAAGAATGTTCACCAAGATCCTTCGAGAGGCCTCGATAGCATATGGGAAGGGGTTGTTAGCAACCAAAATTGAATGAAGAACAATACTGAATTGAAACAAGCGGAAGCTCGACCATGAAGAATCCACACAACCACTTGCTTAGTGCGGGGAAAGAAATTACAACAATGAATAATTCATCCGCTTCACAGCAAGCATCCACTCAACAGTGGGGATTCACCACTTGAACAGTGGGTGAAAGATGAAGATACAATATTAATTTGCTCCACACTGGCAGTAAACCATCCAAGGGTTAAAGTGTTTGCATTAAAATTCACAAGTAAATGCAGCAATAGTAATGACTAGATTAGTACTACTAATTCACAGTCTTACAATGAAATAAATCTGCAATTTACAAGTGTTATTTGTTAGATTTTAATGATCAGATGAAAAGTAAAGAAATTTAATTCAAAATAAACTCACAACACAACAAATACCTTGGGAAAACCCTCCAACCCGAAGGAGAAAAACCCAGCCAATATATCTCTTATATATTGATTCAAATAAGAGCAGAAATTTGCTTACAACTTAGGCACAACACAATGCCTATTAGAAACAGCACCTCTCCTAGATGCGAATATACAAACAATGTGATTCTCCTTGAATCGTCTTGCTGCTACAAAAATTGATCTGCTGCTCAGATTGAACTTCTCCTTGAATGAATGTTGAATGAACTTGCTTGACTTGATTGATCAAATCAATGATGATCTCCTTGTATTTATACACCCGTCAAGTAGAAGGATGTGACTTTTCACCAAGAGGTCGGCCTCAAGAAGGAAGTACGACTTTTCTAGAAAGGCCGCGATTTTCAATGAAGTCGGCTTCTTTAATTAAATAATAATTATTTATTGTGACTTTAATATTTTATCTTTTAGTCATGAAGGCGCCTCTTCAATTAATGATCATTATATAAACTTAAATAGCCTTGAGGCTATATTTAAATTTATTCTTCAAAATCAAATCTGGAAATATGAACCCGTGGCTGCTTTATCATCAACATTATTGCAATAGAATCTGTAATAGAAATCTGCTCCAAACTCCTGCAATGTTTATACTATATTCATGATTACAAATATGACTTGAATGTCCAAGGAAATATAGCTTCTAAAGAAATAACCAGGTCTGATACAAAGACAAGCAAGCTGAAAATACTTAAAGCAGCAACTGAACTTTCACTAATTCATTCACAATTTCATCCAAAATGCCCCTAAATCCTCCAAACTGAAAGCACGTGTAACTAGGAGCATAAATGTCCAAGGAATTATGGTAAAACATGGAAAGTACTAAGTCTAGAATGAATTGACAGCAAACTACAGTGCAGACCAGCAACCATGCAACACATCAAATGTTCAAAACGCCCACATAACTTCACCAAAACACCCTAAATTAGAGTAATGGCTGCAAAATAAAATCTGAATCTCTATAGATAGGGGCGCCTAGAGCATAGAAATGGATTAGCAGAATACCCACAATGCAAATAAAATCTCTCAAGAAGTTATGAATGAAAATCATCTACAGCCATGTATAAACCAGCAAGTACAAAACTGAAAATTATTACCAAAATCTTCAAAATCTTCCAACGATGAAGCTCAATATGCACTTTTGAATGAAGCACACTCCCAATTGACCATCTAGGGAACCATAGTTTCAAGCCCGAAGAATGGAGTAAATGCTAAGCTCTCCCTTAGCCGGATTCTGGATTTCAAACCAACAGCATTTCGATGTAATAAACAATAGATGAGAAATGAGAGAGCAAAGGCTTGTTTTTAAAGAACTTTGAAATGACTCTTCAGCTTCCAACTTTTCCCTCCAAAAGGGACACCCCATTTTACTTTTGAAATATTTTAATTTTTAAAACTTTTAATTCACCTTTTCTAGGTGTCCAAGTCTTGAGGAGACATTATAAACATTAAAATATTTAATCTCCTCTTAATGTGGAGTGTCCACCCTTCATGACCACATTTCAAAACAACATTAAGTCATTAATACTAAGCCAAGGGGGGCAATATGGAAATAAAACATTAATAATTTAGAATAAATCATTTCACCAAAATGATCCTAAAAATGTTGAAAGCCAATTATACTCCAAATTGCACTGCCCAAAATGGAAACTGAGTTGATTGTTGGTGCTACTGCCCAAGATGGCACTGCCTGAAATAGAGCTTACTAAAAATAGTAAACTCTGGAAAGTTGTTCAACTCACTTTGCATGTTATATCATCTCGAAGATCTCTGAAAACCCAAAAAGAATCTGCAATCCAAATCTCGAGACTACAATGTGTTTGCCAAAAATAGCAAGTTCTGGGAAAGGTCATCAGAAGGAGATGCATGTCACGCCATTTTGAAGCTTTGCAAAAACCCAGAAAACTCCACCAAACACGGATTAGAAACTCAAACATGCAAACTCTCAAAAATGCTTCAGAACTCCAATAGAACAGGAAACCCTAATTTTATCTCTAACAAGCCTACGGGCTTCCGGAAATAGGCTATTAGTCATAGAAGAGCGTTTGGCTAAAATGGGGACATTATAGTCCACCTTTCCCAAAATTGTTTGTCCTCAAGCAATTCTAATGACATCCCAAAATCACCATGCTGAACCAAACTGAAACTGAATATGATCCCAAGGTCCCAAATCAACCTAGGAGATCGATAGCACCAACTGATGTAAGCACTGCAATGCTGAATGCCAACACAAAAGACCACCAGATTAAAACTATACTGAAACTCTATGGTAATAAACTCTAGAAGGCCAACATTGGCTTCATCATCTTCAGTTGTTGAATAGCAAACCCAAGTGATACCAGGATTCCAAATCATCCTCAGGAACACTGTTCCTCTAATCCATTGCGCTACTCTGATTAAAAATCTGAATACCCAAGGTGGACCAACATATCTCGGTCCACACAAGACGATGCACAAAACATGCCAGTGCCTGGGTCCCATATCAGTCTATAGGACCTCCAAACCTTGTTGTCATAATTTTGATTAGCAACAAAAATGTTCTCGAACAAGTCACCAAACCAATGCCTAGCAAAGAACCAAGCTCCACACTTCATCTCCATCCAAAAGGATATACAATCATTGAAAAAACTCCAAGAAATCTTCACACATTTCACTTCAAGAGCCTCAATTCGACAAATCAAGTCCGCTAATAACTCGCTGCCCCAAACAGTAATGTATGAGTTGGTACCAAGAAATCCATTGTCAATCATCAATGAACTACCCATACCCGAACTTTGACCATACATAATCATTCTCTTGCTCATTTGAGGCAGACATTCAGTCCAAATAAGAGATGGAGAGACCCGAAAAATGAAATAACCAACTATCAAACGGGTCTGAAATAATCATCTTGAGATCTGATTTTTGGAAAATCAAAATCCAAGAAGGTAAGCAGCAGCTACAACTTAAGAATTTCTCAACATAATTGGCATAGCTGCTTATGAACAAAGCTTCATTTCAAGAGCTTCCATTAGGCTTAATGGTGATGTTTTCAGATTTCAGTTTGATGATGGATTACTTTGATGATTTCTAGTGTTGTTTTGGCTTTTGATTGAGTTATTTTAGTGCAGATTGGAGCCTTTTTGGTGTGCTTTATCAAACCTTGGTGTTGCTGGTTCGTGACTCGCTGATCCACCTTTTTGCTCACACCGGTCAGAGGAGTTGAAACCTTTTTGTGGGTACTAGCTCATTATCTTTCTCATGCTTGGGCGCCCCCATGCCTGTTTTGGTGAATTTAGGAGGAATGGAATTTTAGAGCAGGTCGTGCTACCTAGGAAGTCGTTTGGGCTAGTGACAGTGTTGTTCATGCTTGTTGATGGTGGCTCACTACCTTGACTTGGACACCTAGGCTTGTTCTTTCCTTTGCAAGTGGTTTGGTGAGATTTCATTGAGTATTGGAGAAGTTATGGTGGTTTGAACATTGTTGATTGGGGTTTCAGACCTGTTGTTTGTGCATACCAGACCGTTGTCCAAATGTATCAGATCTGTTGCAGCAGCTTACTTGACCTTCTATTGACCTCCAATGACTATATCTTGAGGTGTACTTGTTCTAGCCTGAAGGGGGTGTTGTTATTCTTCATTGTAGCATCTTGGGAGGGTGTTTTACTTCACATTTATATCATTTACCTCTCATAACACCAATATGTAATGATCTGATTTGATTATGTTGAGTTCATTGTAACACCATCAGTAGTATTGTTGATGAATGCTCTTGTATTTGCATTTGATACTTACCCCACTCAACAAGTGGTCGAGCTTTACTTTGGTTGCTTGTTACTCCTGCTGAATAAGTGGTCGAGTTTCTTATATTTCCTTTCTTGTTATGCTCGTTGAACAAGCGAAGATTGGTTGGCTTGCCGCCAAGTGTTTTTCCTTTCTTGTACTTCCCTCAGAATAAGCAAATGTTTACTTTCATGCACTTGGTTTTGATTACTCACCCCATTGAAGAAGTGGTAGCATAGAGGATTTCAATATTGTAAGCCAACCACCATATGCTCTTACCTTGCCCACATCAGGATCTAGGTGATCAAAAAGTGGAAGGTTACTTATTCAATTGTTTATCATTGCATTTTGGCTAACGCTAATAGATAAAATTGCAAAGGAATATCAAAATTTCTTTTATTCCCCTCCTCAATTCCCATGCCCAACTTTGGGAATTATTAATATTTATTTTATTTAAGAAAACTCCTTATGTCTCCCATGTAGGTGTCCCCCTTTTTAAAAACAACTTAAACTTACTTTTTGAAATGTCCCCTTATGTCCCCTAGACGCCACTTTATAAAGTCACTTTTAATTTATAATAACATTGAGTTAAATATCTAATTTAAATTATAACATCAATGTTATTTAAAATAGTTTTGACCATTCAATATCACCAAATAACTATTAAATGCAGAATCTAATCATGCCAAGGAGAAATTGATGCTAACATACCAAGTCAATCTTGAGGAGTGGCTTACTATAAATAGTAAAATCGGACTAAGTGCCTAAAACCGCTCCATAAAGTATCAATAGGAAACTCTTAACTCACTGACCTTATTGCAACACACAAAAAATACCAAATGGGTTGAACAACACGATCTCCGAGATTTGTGGAGTCCCCTAATCAACCACATTAACCTATGGTAACCTGAGGAATAGGATAACTATCTCCAAGGGGACATTACAAGCTAGCCTCCTCTTTCACAAACTTTTTCCCACTATTTTAAGCTCCATGTTTCAACCATCTACGGCAGATTATTAAGAATATATGATTCATTTTCCTAGTACCTTATTTTATACATCTTGTTTTTGTTGTTGCATTTGAACTTAGGAGCACAAGAATATTGGCCGCTCATATCAATCATCCCAAAAGCAAAAGACATATAAACTTGTATCATTCAACCAACACTTCCTGGGCCATACCAATGAAAGTAGAAGAACTGGCCCATTATGTTGTGATTGCTACTAAAAATACCTTTTGGACAGTATCCTAAAGGAAGAAAGTTGATGTCCACTTTCATTTTGAAATCATCCCAACTTTTCTAATTCAGCCTTCTAGCCATATATATCAAACGATGTAATTCACCCTTCTTGAGCCTACCCATCTTTGTTGACCGTTAGCCAATTCTACAAGTTCCCGTAGGCTGATTGGGTTGTTGAGGCTAATTTCCCAAAGAAAGGTGTTGGGTTTTGGAAGGAAATAAAATAATAACTTAATGGAGCTCATCTGCATTATGTGGGATCATTATTATTAAGATTATGTTGTTGGATTTTCTCCAGGAACTTCCCCAAGACGAAAACCCTCATGAAGAATATCATCCACGATGGCAAAAGATCTTCCTTGGTTGATTGCTAATAGATTCATTCTAAGTCTATGTTGGTGCTTCATTGTTGTGATTTTTGGATTTAATAGAAAGGGTTTAATTTGCACAATATTTCGATAAATAATTTTGGACGACAATTTGCAAGTACGATTGGAGATCGATTTGTGAAGTCTTCTCAAGCAAGACAAACTAATAGTGTTTTTAGAGGCTTATCAGGCAATCTGAGTTATTTGTGTAAGATAAATTAATCAATTTGGAAGGGGTTTCCTAGCACCAAATACCAAAACTGATAAGATTTGAAGATAGGAAACTATTTGTGAATGACTGTTGAAGGAAACAACTCACATTGCAAGTCATGTGTAAACATTTTTGTTGGTCGTGGGTATTAGATCAGCTAAGCACATATCCTCCTATATAAGGTGAGCATGGAAAGCTTATTTGATGGACATGTCCTCCCTACAATAGATCAAAAGTGTGCATAATTATGGGCCTGAGAATCAATTCTCCATCATGGCCGCTTCCACATGTTGCTAGGCGTGAATGTTGGCTATAGCTAGGTGTGGCTTCCCTTTTTTCTAGTGCAAGATTCTGAATTGTCTAGGATCGAACCTATCCTTCGTAGGCATGGGAGTTGGAGGTCTCATCCAGGCATCAATCATTGAGGTGTGGGAGTTTATATAGTCAATTCAACATACATAAGGTTAGATTGCTACTTTGTTATATGACTATAAATGTGAACAAAAAACTGTTGAACTTGATATTTAATTGTATATGAAGGTGTAATGTCCCCATTTTTACACCATGTTCTTTTGAGAGCTTTGGCCAGTTTCCGAGTTTTTGTAAGTTTCCAGGAAAGTTGCAAGAACTCCAAAGTTCTTGGAGGAGGCAGTTTTGGAGTTACAAGGTTTCTTTTGTTGGCAATGAGCTTTGTGGGCAATACTGATCTAAATGACTCTCTGAAATGTTTTTTGGCTTTTGAGGTGTTCCTCAAACTTCTTGGAGAGCACCTCTATCTATAGTAAGTCACCAAATTGGCTTCTATTATTCACCTATTGCCTCAGTATCACAGTGGAGTGGTCAAATTTGGATCCTGATGTGTTTGAGGATTTTCCACAACTTGGGGTGAAATAATTAAATTATTCACTTAAGTTATAATGTTTTATCGTTATTTTTTATAACTTAAGTGTTATATCTTTTCAAAAAGGTACTTTAATATCCCATTTCGATGCCCACGAGAAATAAAGGGGTCTTGCACATGAAAAAGGTTTTATTTTATTTTAAAAGAGAATTCGATGGAAAAAGTGATTAAATGTTTGCACATAATGAATTATTTAATATAAAGCAAAAGTGTTTTTTCGAAAAAGCAAAAAAACGCTTTTCAGATAAACTGTTTTTCAAAAAGCAATGAAAAAACAAAAAACGCTTTTTCAAAAAAGCAACAAAAAAGAAAAAATGATTTTTAGGAAAAAGCAACAAAAAAGCTATAAAAGGAGATTTTGGTGGCTCATTTGGATATGCTAAAGAATGATAATACTATTCTATCAAAATTTATTTGTTTCTCTTCAATCTTTGAGGACAAAATCCCTTATAGATTTCTAGTTTCAGAATCACAAGATATTCCCTAGCTAGACTATGATGTGATTCCAATCAGGAATGGATAGGAATCACCATTGGAGCTGATTTGAAGTCTCAATTTGGGTTTTTCAATATGGACTATTTTGATATGTTTTACGATTACATTTTGGTGTGATTCTTTTTCAGATTACAGGATTGTTGAGTGTAGAGTTTGGAGTACTTTTAGGGGGTCATACCAATGTTTCTACCTACTGCAACTATAGTTTCAGACCTGCAAATGTCTAATATACCCTTTCCAAAATAATGATACACATTTCACGAGTTTGGGTGTGAGTTGGCACTGTTGTTTAAGTGCTAATATAGTTGGTAATCATTTTGGTATGTTGGAGGTAGTTGGGTGAAATTTCCTAAGTCATCTATCTCGCTGTCCAGACTACTACAGCAAAGTTTCAGACTTCTATTTGCCATATTCTAAGGTGTATTTGCTATTACAATGTTGAGTGGTTAGATTCCTGAGTTGGAGGTTCATTCAGGGTCTTTAATCAACTTCATACCACGTTAATATTTGCAACAACAAATATGTATTTGGTTTGGAATGAATTGTAAGAGCTAACATTGTAACACTCGGTGGTAGTACCACCAGTGATCTTGCTCTTGTTACTTCTTGTTATTTACCCCATAACATAAGTGGCTCTTATTACTCACCCCACTACATAAGTGGCTCGTGTTACTCACCCCATAGAATAAATGGCTTTATGGTACTCACTCAACATTGAAAAATGGAAGAGTTGTTTACTGGTTGTACTTACTCACCACTGAGAAGTGGAAGAGCTTACTTTGCATTTCTTTATTGTATATGCTTTCCCATTGCAAAGTGGATGTGCCCAACTAACTCCGCTGGATAAGTGGATGTTACTTTCAACCGTTCATTTCAAATATAATTGTCTTGTACACTATATGCTCTCACCTTGCCCACACTGGGAACTTGGTGATCAAAAAGTGGAAAGGAAAGTTGTTTAGCATTTTCATTATGTTGAGCTAACAAGTTTTTTCAAAAAAAAATCAAGGGTGGTTATTACAGAAGGAGAAATAAATGTTGATGTTTTTTGCCTGCAAGTTTTATAATTGTTATTGAAAAAAGTATATGCAACTATAAAGAACATATAACCTGTAATGGGTAGCTCTGTTTGACTGATTTTTTTATTTGTTTAGTGATTGTTTTGGTATTTTTGCAATATTTCATCCAACTAGTAATGCATGTATTTATAAAGGAAAAGAGTAAACTGTGCAACAAAAAATCTGGAAATTACAAGGAAAAGATTGTTGAAAATCCCAGAAATTTATAATGATTCAAATATTCAGATTTTTTACAATCAATGATAACCCAAATCAGGAAATAGGGGCTAATATCCAAATTGAGCATACCCACAAAAAGTTGCAAGGAGAAAGGTACTTTTGTTCACAAAAACCACTGAAATTGACTCCAAAATCCAAGCGCCAGGTGCAGCAGCAATTCCAAGATGTATAAATCTGTATTATAATGCATGTTGATGGTGTAATACACTCACCAATCCATATCACCTCCTCCAAAACACCAAGCCCCAATCCTCCCAAGTGCTACGCTATTGGTAAAGGAATAGATGGCAGTATGGTATGGCCCAACAATACTGGAATGGTACGGCCCAGCAAAATAAGGAAGATATGCAGCTCTCAAAATTGCTTCCCCAATCGCGATAATAATCCCAAAATCAGATTGCTACTAAATAAGCAATGAAATGCAACTGAAAAAATAGATTGTTGCTCATAGATTTATCCTAAATACAAACACTGAATCAAACCTCCTAAGTGTATCTTTCAACAGCAAAAAGATTGTTAGCTAGAGGGATTTCATCCTCAAAGCCCATAGAGAAAATATCTTCAACAATAGACTCAAAAAATATCTTCCACCCAGTCTGTCAAATGAGCTCTCAACCCCCCTTTATAAAGAATTCCTTGATCTTTCAGAAAGACCCAAGAAGAGTGTCCAACAAGCTTTTAGAAGAATATTTTAATACTCCTTGATGTGACCTCTTGATGTGATTCCTTGATGTGACCTCTTGATGTGACCCTTGATATGACTCCTTGATGTGACCCCTTGATATGACTCCCTGATGTGACTCCTTTATGAGACCTCTTGATGTGACCCCTTGAAATGACTCCTTGATGTGACCTAATATTTTATTTTTCAATTAAGTCACTTTATAACCCAGTAATATAATTATTTAATATTACCCTTTTGACTTTGCACTTTTTGCCTAGTAACATTAAATAATTAAAATAATAATTATTACTTAAGAGGGCCGAAAAGTAGGGACATTACATCAACTCGGATTGGCCTGAAACTAGACATGCCTAGACCAAATACCCTCAGGATACCTCTAATGCCCAAGTTAGCCCATAGGATCATGGCAAAAAGGGCTAACGGAAAACCATGAACTAATTGGCTAGAAAGGGGAGATTACAGTCCGCCCTTCCCAATTTTAGCTTTGGATGTTGCAACACCTGTTCATCCTCCCAAGTAGCATCTTCCACTGGTACATTCCTCCACTTAACTAGGTACTCCTTGATAACCCTCTTTCTAAGCGTTCTTTCCCCGGTATCAATGATTGCCTCAGGGATCAATATCAATTTCCCCTCTTCATCTAGAGGGGGTAGCTCTGCAAAAGGCACAACATTATGGTTGAGGGCTTTCTTAAGCCTCGAAACATGGAATACATTATGCACCCTACAATCCGCTGGTAATTCCAACTCATAAGCCACCTCAACAACACGACGAGCAACTCTGAAAGGGCCATAAAACCTAGGTTTCAACTTCTTTGCCCTGCTCTTCTTAATTGATGATTGCCTGTAAGGCTAAGGTCTAAGATATACCATATCCCCAACCTTGAAACTGCGCTCTACTCTATGTTGATCAGCAACTTTCGTTGATTCTGTGCCTGCTGAATGTTTTCTTTCAATGCTCTCAAAATGTGCTAGCTATCTTGTAGCAGTACTTTAGCTTTAGGCACCTTACTGTCACCCAATAGTAAGTCCATAAAATTTGGAGCCTCGTATCCATAAAGTGCCATAAGTGGAGTCAGCTTGATAGTCATGTGATATGTGGTGTTATAACAATATTCCCCTATATGCAACCATCTGACCCAGGCTTTCTGCTATGTCGACACATAATTCCGCAAGTGACTCTCCACTCATTTATTCACTATCTCCGTCTGACCATCCATCTGTGGGTGATAGCTAGTACTAGGAGTGAGCTCAATACCACTCAACCTGAAGAGTTCCTATCAAAATAAGCTCGGGAACTTACTATCCCTGTCACTCACAATGAATTTGGGCAACCCATGTAGCCTGAATACCTCCCTAAAGAACAATTTTGATACTTGAACTGTTGTATAAGTGGCTGCAATAGCAAAGAAGTGAACAAATTTGGTTAACCTATCAACCACCACAAATATACAATCATTACCATGTACCCCGAGTAACCCTGTGATAAAATCCATTGAGATACTTTCCCACTTCTGATCTGGAATGGGTAAGGGTTGTAGCAACCCAATTGGAAAGGTGCGCTCATTCTTGTTCTGCTAGCACACTGCACACTATCTAACAAATGTCAGGACATCATTCTTGAGCCCTTCCCATGTGAATCTCTCCTAGATTTTCTTGTAAGTTTTGAAGAACCCAAGGTGACTAGCTAATAGAGATTCATGAAAATTCCTCAAGACTAGCTCCTTAAGTTGAGATGAAGGCACCAAATAAATCCTCTCCTTATAGAAGATCAAGTCATCTATCACTGAGAATCTGTCATCTTGTATAGTACCTTCAATCAACCCTACTGCCCAAGAATCTTTTGCATACTCGGCTATTAGCTTCTCCTTCCAATCAGTTGATATCTCTACCAAGGAACATATGTGTGGTCTCCTGAAAAGGGCATCTGCCAGAATGTTTATCTTTCCTTTGACAAATTCTATGTCAAAGTCATAGCCCTGCAATTTTGTAATCCATTTTTGTTGCCTGTCATTAAGATCTCTCTAACTCATAAAATACTTAATGCTATTGTGATCAATCTTAATCACAAATTTGACTCCTACCAGATAAGATCTGAATTTGTCCAATGCATGCATTATTGCCAACATCTCATGGTCATATATAGAATAACCCTTCTCCACCCACCTAAACTTTTTGCTCTCATATGCTATGGGCGGTTTCTCCTACGTCAAGGTTGTACCTATCCCATCCCCTGAGGCATCACAATGTAACTCAAATGGCCTAGTGAAGTTTGGAAGAGCTAACACTCGACATGATGACATTACCTACTTAAAGTGTTCAAAACACTGTTGTGCGGAAGCTAACCATTCAAAGGCTCCTTTCTTTGTGAGATTAGTCAATGGAGCTATTGTTTGTGAAAAACCCTTCACAAACCTCCTATAGAATCCACAAAGCTCAAAGAACCCTTTAAGCTGAGTAAGGTTAGTGGGTGTAAGCCACTCAACTATAGCCTTAATTTTATTTGGATCAACCCTCACCCCATCTGCGTTGATGATATGCCCAAGATAAAGCAACTCAGTCATACCCAACTCACATTTAGACTCCTTGGCGTATAGTGACTCACTCTCCAAAATACTCAATACCTCCTCCAAATGCTACAAGTGCTCCTCCCAAGCTTTGCTAAATATCAAAATATCATCAAAGAAAATTAGCACAAATTTCCTTAACTGCCTTCTAAACACCTAATTCATGCAACTCTAAAAGTAGCAGGT
The DNA here is from genome assembly GCA_007115665.2 of Sequoiadendron giganteum. Classification (NCBI taxonomy): domain Eukaryota; kingdom Viridiplantae; phylum Streptophyta; class Pinopsida; order Cupressales; family Cupressaceae; genus Sequoiadendron; species Sequoiadendron giganteum. The sequence goes on from CM021109.1 coordinate 44,459,686, forward strand.
GCATTGGTTAGTCCAAATGGCATAACCAAAAACTCGAAGTGGTCGTAATGGCACCTGAAGGCTATCTTTTCAATATCCTATGTCCTCATCCTGGTCTGATGATATCCGGACCTCAAGTCAATCTTAGAGTAGTAGCGTGCTTCATGCAGCTCATCTATCAACTCGTCTATCCTTAGGACGGGGTACCGATTTTTTATAGTCTTTTTATTGAGAGCCTTGTAATCAATACACATCCGCATTGTCCCATCTTTTTTCTTCACTAACACTACTGTAGAAGCGAATGGACTCACTCTTGGTCTGATATGGCCCATCTCTAATAACTCTTTTATTGCCTTCTCTATTTCATCCTTATGTTTTTTAGGATGATGGTAAGGGGTGGTAATCACTGGTTTGGCCCCTTCTTCCAACTCAATAACATGCTCAATCCCTCTCTCTGGAGGAACCCCGTGAGGTATGCTACCGAACACCTTATCATGCCTAGAAATAATCTCCTAAATGTCTGGAGGGTAACTCTTAACCTGTTGTTCAGGGACTGTAGGCATGACAAGACAATTTGTTGCCCACTCTACCTGGTCATGTCTAAACAATCTTTGCATTCTCTTCAGTGACACAACTCTAACTCCCCCATCTGAAAGGCCCTGATGTTCAAACCTCATCTCCAACTTCTCTAAGTTGAAGGTGAATTCCACTAAGGATGCCATCCATGTCATACCCAATATTACATCATAGTCCTCCATGTCCACAACATAGAAATCATCAACCAGATCATAATCACCTATCTGCATGTGCAAGTTGGTGATCTTATGCATGCAGGAGAGTTTATGTCCACTAGCCACCATCACCCTAAACCCATCATGCTCCTCAATCTATAGGCCCTTCTTGGCCACCAACGAAGCATCAATAAAATTGTGTGGCTCCTATATCTATCAGTGAGATCACTCGCTGACCCTATATCATACCCGGCACCTTAAAAGTAATTTCCTCTTGGACTCCTATCAACCGTGCAATTGTTTTCTCATCACCATATTCCTTTTTTGATGCATTCTCCTCGTCACTCTCCTCTAATTCTAAAGACTGCTCTGAACCCTCAAATGTTGAATCCTCTATAGAAAAGTACTCAATCAATTTGGCCTTAGCCTTTGTTGCACATTTGTGTGGGAGGTCCCATGGCTCTCCACAATGGAAACATAGTTTCTTTCTCTTGAGCTCGTTAAGTTGATCATTATCAAATCTTTTCAAATCTTCCTGTGGCTGATGGGAATCTCTATGATAGGGTTTTCTATCCTTATCCTTCTTAGAGGGAAACCCCTTAGACTGAAATTTGTATTTTGAAGTAGAGGAGTCCATATCCCTTGCTTTCTTGATAACTTCCTGTAGTGAGGATGAGTTGAGAGCCTTAATCCAACCCTTGACTGGATCTGCAAGCCCATCCATAAACAAAACCAAAATCCTTCGTTCAGATACATCCGTTACCAATACTGCAAGCTTCTGAAGGTCCACAATGTAAGTCTCCAAAGGCCCCCACTGTTTGAGCTGCGCAAGCTCCTTAAAGTGCAATTTTGGGTCCTTGTCGAATCTCTCTATCAATCTCTTTGTGAAGTCCACATACAAGGTGATCTGTGCATGACCCATGGTGAACATGCCATGGTGCCACCACTCATGTGCAACTCCCTCCAAATGTATAGATGCATATTTGATAGCTTCTTCCTCAGGCACAGGATTTAGCTAGAGATAAGTGTCAACTTTAGCTAGGATTTTCTGTTGCATAAAGACTGCTGAAAATTTCAGAATTTTATATTGATTCAAATATTCAAAATTTTTACAATCAAATGATAACCCAGATCAAGAAATAGGGACTAATATCTAAGTTAAGCATACCCACAAAAAGTTGCAAGGAGAAAGATATTGCTGTTCACAAAAACCATTGAAATTGACTCCAAAATCTAGGAGCCAGGTGCAACAGCAATTCCAAGATGTATAAATCTCTATTATAATGCCTATTGATGGTGTAATACACTCGCCAATCCCAATCACCTCCAAAACACCAAGCCCCAATCCTCCCAAGTGATACACTACTAGTAAAGGAATAGACGGTAGTATGGTATGGCCCAACAATACTGGAATGGTACGGCCCAGCAAATAAGGAAGATATGCAACTCTCAAAAATACTTTCCCAATTGTGATAATAATCCCAAAATTAGATTGCTACTAAATAAGCAATGAAGTATAGCTGAAAAAACAGATTGTTGTTCATAGATTTATCTTGAATACAAGCACTGAATCAAACCTCCTGATTGTATTTTTCAACAGCGAAGAGATTGTTAGCTAGAGGGTTTTCATCCTCAAAGCCCATAGAGAAAATATCTCCAACAATAGACTCATAAAATATCTTCCACCTAGCCTATCAAATGAGCTCTCAACTCCCCTTTATAAAGAACTCCTTGATCTTCTAGAAAGACCCAAGAAGAGTGTCCAACAATCTTTTAGAAGAATATTTTAATCCTCCTTGATGTGACGCCTTGATGTGACCTCTTGATGTGACTCCTTGATGTGACCCTTTGATGTGACTCCTTGATGTATCATCTTGATGTGACCCCTTGATATGACTTCTTGATGTGACCCCTTGATGTGACCCCTAGATGTGACTCCTTGATGTGACCTAATATTTTATTTTTCACTTAAGTCACTTTATAACCTATTAATATAATTATTTAATATTACCCTTTTGACTTTGCAATTTTTGCCTAGTAACATTAAATAATTAAAATAATAATTATTCCTTAAGAGGGCCGAAAAACGGGGACATTACATGAACTCGGATTGGCCTGAAACTGGACATACCTAGGCCAAATACCCTCGGGATCCCTCTAATGCCCAAGTTAGCCCACAAGATCATGGCAAAATGGGCTAACAGAAAACCATGAACTAATTGGCTATGAAGGGGACATTACATAACCAAACATTACAAATCAGAAATCTATTCAATCATGCTCATAAGTTGTTATCTAAATATCCATTTACTAAACATTGGAAAGAGGGTTGAAAAATTGTGTATGAAATGTCGATGTATTGATAAATGTGAAGTTTTCAAAAAAATTGGTATAGTTTGGGTGGGGACTTCATAAACTATCTTCCCATTTCCACTACCATGCAATCTTCCTTCAACCTTGGTATGGTCACCTTTGGTATACCTCTCCCTAGTTTGGAACTTTCCCTAGTTGACTCCTCGCTAAACAGCCCCTTCCCTAGCCTCCAAATCCACTCCTAGCTATTCCATAGATGCCAACCCCCCATGGTTAAAAGATTTGATCCACACAACATCAAACCTGCCAAAAAGGTTGACCATAAACGAAATGTAATGTCCCCATTTTTAGCACTACACTTTCCAGTGATTGATAGCCTATCCCTAGATGCCCGTAGGCTAGTCAGAGGCAGAATTAAGGTTTCCAATTGCTTGGAGGATTTTTTTGCGAATTTGAGGGCTTGCATGTTGGAGTTTTGCAGTTTGGATTTTGGATTCTTTCTGGGTTTTCAAAGAGGTTCGTAGTGGTGTGACATACAAGGGCAACAGAGGACTTTTTTGAACTTATTATTTCTAGTAAGTATGACGGTTGCTCGACTTGTGGTCAAAATGAGTTTGGAACAACTTACTATGCAGTATGCTATTTTTAGTAAGTTCTATTTTTAGCAATGCTATTTTTAGCAAGGTTTTTGCAGTTCAATTCAGTGGCTATATTTGGCAGATCAGTTTGAGCAATTTGGTCTCCAACACCCTTGGTGCTATTTTTGGCAGTGTTTTAGCAACTTGGCAGTAAGGCTATTTCTGGTAGGGCAGTATTTTCAGTTGGTCTCCAGCTTTTCAGGTGATTATTTTGGCAAGTTTGATATTTGATGAAAATAACATTTTAAGTGAATTTTTGGCTAAGGCTTAGAAGTGGAAAATATTTCAAATGCTAAAGTGGACGACTTCATGAGGCGATAATATTTAAGTCCTTAATAAAGTATTTTTCACTTGATAATGTGGACACCTAACTTAAGGAATATTAGCATTTTTAATAAAGTCTTCTCTCCTTCATTTTGGACGCCATGACAAGGTGGCTTGGGAGTTGAAATGAGTTGCAAATTGCAATTTGATGAAGGAGAATGTGAGTTTCAATTTGGGCGCCCTAATTGGAGGGACAAGCAGTTTGAATTTGGTAAAAGTTTATAAATAAGAGCCTTGGTCTTCATTGGCATCTATCTATTGCTTATCATAACGAAATGCTGCAGAAATTATTTCAGAACCCTTGCTTCGAGTAATGCATACCTCCTAGTTTATATCAGTTTCGTACTTGAGAGATAGTACCTAGTTGGTTTGAGACTGCTTCTTCATTCAGATGTTGCAAATAGAGCTTCACAAAGATGGCTTCATTTGGTATTTTTTGATTTTGGAGAGTTTTTATCAATTTTGGTGATGCTAGTGTGGTGCTTGGCTGAAGCACATTTTTTATCCTAGCTCCTTGCTCAATTTTTTGTTGGTTTTGGGTATTGGCCCATTGTTCAAGTCTACCTTGGGTGCCACTTCAAGCTAAGTTTCAGATTTTATTGCGAAGAGTTGAACTTATTCTTGTTGGTCACCCTCTTCAAGAAGGTTGTACTTTTCCTGTCATTGCATTGGGAAGCTTGCATAAAAAATCAATGGTTGTTTTCTGCTATTTCTTGGTTTGTACTTGGTCACCCTTCCCGTATGCTTCATTTGCACTTGGTTTGACATCATTCGGAGGAGTATTGGCGAAGTTACGAGCAAAAAGGTGAAATCTGTACTTGTTGGTTTGGTTTTCAGTTTGCTGCAATTTTATATCAGACTTGATATTTCAGTCTCTTTGGTCATATTTCATATCTTGGATAGTTTGTACTTGTTTGGAGTTCATTTCCTGACATTTTGGAGTGCTTTAGATATCTATATCTCATTGTATTTGCAAATTGTTCATCACATTGTAACGATGAATTAGTAGTACTGATCAGCTCTCTTACTTTCTACAATTTTCATTTTGTATTCCCACTTTTAGTGGAAGAGACTAGCCTTGTCATCTATTTGCTTCTGGTATTTTACTTTCTTGTACTGCCCGCTACAAAGCAGAAGGGGTCGACAAACCGCCCATAGTTTACTTTTCATGCAATTTGCACTTCTCATCATGTTGATCAGTTGAGCCGTCAAACTACTCCCACTGAATAAGTGGTCGAGTTGCATAAGCTTTGAATTTCCAACACTTTCAATTATATGCTAATGATCCTCGGCACCATATGCTATCACCTCGCCCACATTGGGATCTTGGTGAACATTATAGGTGTAGGGTTACTTTCTCAGTTGGTTTTGGTTTTGCTAACATTAACGGGTGAATTGTTGTGGCAAAAATTGGAAAAAATTGTAAGGGGGTCATTTCAATGGTATCAAAGCCAAAATCTTGCCTTCCTATGACAAGCAGAGCTAAGTCGTTAGATGAGTGATAGAGAAATCAGATTCTACACCAAAGGTTAAAACTGAGTTTAGCTTCAGTTTTCAGTAGTTCTGAAGATGTTACGTTTTTTGAAGTTTAGAGACCATGAGAAGTCAGATTTGATTATGGCTTCTGAAGAAGAAAGAAGCTTGGCCAGATCACTTTCCATTGCAGGCACAAGGCTCAATGAAAAATGCCAAACAAGAGGTGAAGAAGTGAGTATATTGTCTGAGTTGGAACATCGTTTGAGCCAAGTCCAACAATCATCTACTAATTCGTTGACGAAGGCATTATCTCCTGCAATGACTTCTTTGATTCGTCCCTATTGGATAGGGCACCCAGATGAAGAAATAAGTTTGTTGGTTACTTCATGCTTTAGTGAAGTTATGACAATTCTAATAGCTTTGATGCCTTATGATGATGAATCTATGAAGAAGATTCTTCATAAGATTGTAGAAAGTTTCCAAGATATTAAAATGAGACCAATAGCAATCAATTTCCCAGAAGAGCTGCTATCTTAAAGATATTTTCAGATCTCGGGACAAGTAACCTGCTAATAGACTTGGAAATGCAAAATCAGATTTATCACTTGTTTCACTACCTCTTCATATCCACTTGAAACGAACAAGAAGAGAATGCTATTGTAGCTGTAAAGAACATTCTTGTTCTCACTATTAAACAGATTGATGAAATTCCACCAAATGTCCAATCTCTCCTTTTCGACACATATGAACATGAAGAAAAGGTTTCTCCTATTGCCGATATGTTGATCAATGAATTGTTTAATCAGTGTGAGGAGAAATTGAAGCCACTTTTGAAGAAGATAGAGCGGATGAAGGAGAATATTGTTGATGTTGGTAGAACTATTGTGTGGAATGAGTTCGCTAAAGAAGAGCAAGTTGAAGGAAATACTAGTGATGTCTTTGAACCAACTTATGATCATTACCATAGTGATGTCATTGGTAGTGATTCCGAGGTGTTTGTACCTCCTCTTGTTGAAGATTTGGTGATGAATAATTCTCTACTTGTTGCTGACCCAACTTCCCAAGAGTTTTCACATGAAGAGTTCATGACAAGTAACCAAGAAGGCCTCTTTGGTATGCATGGGGCTGCTAATGAGGAAATCAGTAATACACCTACTCATGATAGGTTCATTGAAAATGAGAATGATGAAATTTTCAAAATAGCTAGCATTGAAGATTCTTTACTTCATTATAATGTTGGTGACATGGGTGGACTTGGGTTTGATAATCAAACTAAGCCCTTGGAGAGAGGTGTTTATGAAGATATCAATTTAAGTGAGTTGGCTGGTGACCTATTCAAAGAATCAACACTCCAAGAGAAGCACGAAGAACACTTTCCTTTTGATCAAAACAATCAACCTCTTACCATTTGGGATCCAGTAGTGAAGACACCTGGCGATGACAAGGAGACTGTGTGGGACGGATTTCCCTTTTATCCGAATGATGAAATGGAACTTGATGAAGACTCTATATCAGCAAACAATGGTGACAATACGCTTGAGTTTGGCGATGCCTTCAAGTTTGATCAGAGTGACATTGAGGTGGAAGCAAAGCTAGAGGGCCATTTGGCTCTTGAAGTTGGAAAGTTTGAAGGTGTTCCTAAACACAAATCTGATTTATCAATGCATGAAGCTGATTGTAAGCAAAGGCACGAAGAATTTGTGGGGTCTAATCCTATTTATGATATTGATCATCTTCAGCTAGTTGGTGGAGAAAGACAAGAGTCTTGGAGCAGCTATGGGGGCAGCGATTGCAAGAAACGAAGTTCTAATTTTTTCCCGCAGCCTATTAGCAGTCCACCATCTTTGCATACTCTAAAGGGGGAAGATCAATGCAAGGTATCTTTTGAAAAGGAAGTGCAAGCTCTATCCCTATTTGATCGCACACACAATTTGGTCGAAGATCTCTACTGGAAGGTTAAGTTTGAAGAGACACGAAGTGGAGTTAAACATGAAGTTGCTATTCCTAATTTGCAACTTATCAAAGGTTCCATGGAGACATTGAAATCAGCATACATATACTTCATTGAAGATCGAGATTATGCCTTCAAAATTGCAAAGAAAACCATTAGTGTTTTCCAAGAAAAGGAGAGAAAGGTTGATGAGCTCACTCTAGAGCTTGAATCAACAAAGGACATGTTGGAAAATACTCAGTTGGTTCTAAAGGGGGTAGAAGACCAATTAGCTGATTTCAAACTTTTCAGAGAGCAAAAGAATGAGCAAAGGGCTCAAAAAATCAAGCAAGTAATTGGAGAGCCTAATAGTCTTCAAGAGGAGTTTGATTTTCAAAGTTTCACAAGAAGATCAAAAATTGCTAATACAGATTTGGATTAGCAAGATGAAAGGGATGACTTTCAAGTTTTTGGCAATCCTCTCTTGGAAGTGGGTGTTGAGGGAAGTTATGATAATCCTCTCTTTGTGATGGATGATAAAACTGTGCATAAGACTAAATATGGTTTCCAGTGCATGGATGATTTGATATCACTCCATGTGGATGTCCCATGTTTTATGATTGGTAATCTTCCAAGGCAATTTGATAATGAATGCATAAATAGGTTTGAGGATGAAGTCTCCATATGGGAAGTGTTGAAGCAAGATAATTTCAGCATCTTTGACATCAAGGTGTTAATGAGAAGTCTTGGTAGCTGCCAGTACCTTCATTACAGCAGCAAGGAGTGAAGATTTCAGATTTGTTACCCAAGAAGTAGGGAAGGAAGATGGACCAAAACTTGGTGTTTGAACTCTTGACAATCCATCCCTTGGGTGGTGTGATGTTTTGGCTCATACTAGTCCATTTTTGGAGTTGGGATTCAAGACAACATTTATTTCATTTTCCACAGATGTGAATGCTTTCATGGATTGGTTTCAGAGGTTCACTAGAGGGGACACCAATTTCATCAGTATGCACTTGGTTTTGACCAGTACTTGGAGACGGGTTGAGTTCTCTCTCCGGTGTGTTGGAGATCATTTTCAGTTGGGTATCCTTGTTTGGGATCCTCAACATGGATTGATGGAGCTAAATATTTGTGGAAAGATGGAATTTTGGAGGGATAAGGAACGAATTAATAATTTTTTTGGTGTTGTCCCTTTCATTACCAGCCACTTGATGGTTCTGTTTGTTCATCAACAAATGGGTTGGAGAGAAATTTCGAGTAGATGCATTAATTTGCATGATGATTTTCAATATAGCAGCAGTAGTTCATCTTCTTGGATGTTGATTATCCCTAAATCAGATCATAAGACAATCATTTCAGTCATGGTGGGCAGTTCGTATACTTATTTTCAGACTTCACAGTCTCCTATCAAGACTGATTTTTGGCCTCAAATGCAAGAGGTGATGATTCAAAGCAATCCAAATCCATCTTTCGGAGGTATTCAAGTTGTTACCAGTGGCTATTCCTATGCTTTCCTTTGTACTTTTGTTTGGGGCAGCGAACCTTTGATTCCCTTGGTTCATCATTTTGAGACTCTTGGTGTCAGAAATGTGAGAAATATCTACAATCTTCATGGTTGTATCATAATAATTCAGTTAAGGCATAGTGGCTCCCTTTGGAGTGATGGAGATGAATTCGTTGGGCTCTTGCAAAGGATTGCTTTCGCTTTTGCAAGAAGATTGGGAGAAGTCACATATGCTCTTGTGGCCCCCCTTGTCACCTTGAAGAGATATGTTAAGGATTATAGTATTAAGTTGAGTAGACTATCTTTCCCACTGCCCAAGATGGTGATAGACAGTGGTATGGTTGATGTTGATGACTCGGAGTCTTTTGGGCGTGAGATGCTACGAGGTGTTGACGCCAGTCCTTCCAATCTGTTCATGGATGGTAACATTTGGGAGTTACAAGGGAGGTTAGTGCAGTTTTCGCACGATGTTTTCATTGGTGTGATCAGAGTGGTGCAGCATCGGCATGGCGGGTCCTTGAGGGAGACATGGGACACTAGGATTATACTAGGTTTGGTATGGATCAATTTTAATTTTTCTGGAGTTGTGGTGGTATTGCTTGAGGACAAGCAATTTTGGAAAGGGCGGATTGTAATGTCCTCATTTTTAGCACTACACTCTCCAATGATTGATAGCCTATCCCCGGATGCCCGTAGGCTAGTCAAAGGCAGTATTAGGGTTTCCAACTACTTGGAGGTTTCTTTTGCGAATTTGAGGGCTTGCATGTGGGAGTTTTGCAATTTGGATTCTCGATTCCTTCTAGGTTTTCAGAGAGCTCCGCAGTGGTGTGACATGCAACTGCAACAAAGGACTTTTCCGAACTTACTATTTTTAGTAAGTATGACGGCTGCTTGAATTGTGGTTAAAATGAGTTTGGAACAACTTACTATTTTTAGTTAGTTCTATTTTTAGCAATGCTATTTTTAGTAGGGTTTTTGCAGTTCAATTCAGTGGCTATATCTGGCAGGTCAGTTTGAGCAGTTTGGTCTCCAACACCCTTGGTGCTATTTTTAGTAGTGTTTTACCAACTTGGTATTATAGCTAATTCTGGCAGGGCAATATTTTCAGTTGGTCTCCAGCTTTGGAGGTGATTATTTTGGCAAGTTTGATATTTTCAGCTGCTATTTATTGGTTTGTACTTGGTCGCCCTTCTCATATGCTTCATTTGCACTTGGTTTGACATCATTCGAAGGAGTATTGCGAAGTTATGAGCAAAAAAGTGAAATCTGTACTTGTTGGTTTGGTTTTCAGTTTGCTGCAATTTTCTATCAAACCTGATATTTCAGTCCCTTTAGTCATATTTCATATGTTGGATAGCTTGTACTTGTTTGGAGTTCATTTCCTGACATTCTGGAGTGTTGTAGATATCTATATCTCATTGTATTTGCAAATTGTTCATCAAATTGTAATGTTGAATCAGTAGTACTGATCATCTCTCTTACTTTCTACAATTTACATTTTGTATTCCCACTTTTAGCGGAAGAGACTAGCCTCGCCGTCTATTTACTTTTAGTATTTTACTTTCTTGTACTGCCCACTGAAAAGCGGAAGGGGTCGGCAAGCCGCCCATATATTACTTTTCATGCACTTTGTACTTCTCATCATGTTGATCGACTAAGCCATCAAACTACTCCCGCTAAATAAGTGGTCGAGTTGCATAAGCTTTGCATTTCCAACACTTTCAATTAAATGCTAATGATCCCTAGCGCCATACGCTATCACCTTGCCCACATTGGGATCTTGGTGAACATTCTTGGTGTAGGGTTACTTTCTCAGTTGGTTTTGGTTTTGCTAATGCTAACAGGTGAAGTGTTGTGGCAAAAATTGGAAAAAATTGTAAGGGGGTCATTTCATGAAATTTCGGATAACATATGTAATTAAAGAAAATATCTAAGCAAAGCATGCATGCACAACCCTTTTATGGAAATGAGCTCACTTCACCTCTTCCATGTCATGGGAAAGCAACAAGAGTGGACAGATTCAATGTATTGACTATCATTGAAAATCATACATGCACTATCAAGAAACCAACCACCTGCTGTTAATTAGAAAATGTACAATGCTGAATAGTGGAGATCATTCAAGAGCAGGTAGAACTCTTAACCCTTCCAAAGTGAAGAGTTCCAAAGTAGAGCACGTGCTCCAACACAATGGCACATATGGAACCAACAGGAAAGCAGGCCTTGTTCAGCCTCCCATACCCATCAACAAATGCCAAGTTGTTTCCAAAGCTGTACATATTGAAAAGCTCTATTACTATGATCATATCTATGTCTCTCCAAAAACCAACAGCCCTTTGGAATGCTTCAGCTATTATAAATCATACAGTAAAACAATAATATTCAGTTGTGTTTGTAATCATACTCCTTAATCTCAGTCGCTGCTATTAATAATCTTGAAGTTGGCCAGCATGTATGGTATTTCATTCAAAACCTCAAATGTCAAATATGGGTCAGCCCATAATATATTATTTAAGTTGACTATGCTAATTCACTATATTATATAAATCATTTCATCTCCTCTTAAACTCTACTCCTTAAACATTAATATGATTTCATTTGAATAGCTTTCATGCTATAAAGACTTCGACCGGCATAGGGATTCAATGGTAATTACATTCTTGGTCTCTTGATTTCGTTTAGTAATTAGTGGCCTTTGGCCATTTCAACCTTCATACAATTTCTCCCATAAATGACAATTAATTCAACAATCTCGACTAAGCACCTGTGACATCAATGACAATATTTCCAACAAGATACCAACTTTCTATGCTTCAGTGTTATTTACTTACAAACATTATCTCCACGCCTAAAACTGTGGATAAGACGCTGTCTTTCTGTTGATAGTCTTGAATTCCAATACCTGTATGAAAAAAAAAATATCAGTTTCAGAGACATTTAAAAGAGTAGAGTAAATATTTTATATTTAAAAACTATATGATGAATACAAAATATTATAGTGTTTCTTGAGTTTCTTTAAGTATCATGAAATTATATTAATCTGTGTCCAAATACCATATGCTATGCATGCCATAAAAATAATGGATAAGCTGTTAATAGTGTAACAGTAAAGGAACTGATAACTGCTACAGTAGAATTTATAACCATATGAACCATTACCCTAGAGATATATCAATAACTTTGTAAGTCTGCATAGGCAGTCAAGCAGTAAGCTATCCAACAAGCATCATGATAATATAGTATAAAAAATTGCATAGCATAACAGATACTGCAAATATACCTCTACATCGAAAGGAAAACCAGATAATCAGAATCATTCCATCGTGCCATTTGTCTAAATGATGTGGCATGTAAGAACTCCCTTCAATGGACATAAGGTGACTGATTTTGCACTTTAGAGCATGTATCTGATGAGTCCAGGCTTGCATAATGCATTTCACTTCAAAATTAAATTGAAAAAAAAAATCTGCTTGATTGGAGCTGCTGCACTTACAATACTTGCACAAGGAGATTGACTAAAGTGAAGTTCCTTTATAGTAGCTTCAAAATCACAGGGGCAATCTGAAAAATCTTTGCAAAGGTCTTGTAAACGTGGTTGAATTTGGTTTAGCTAAAAAGTGTATGTTTTCTAACTAAAACATTTACTTAGTTTCACTATTCTAAAATTGTAAATCTTTAAATGACAGTATTAGTTACACTATTCTAAAATTGTAAAATTGTATATGACTGTATTCTGCCTCTACACAAGAAAGAAAGAACAGAATACCATTGACAATCCCAGAAATATTATTTAATGTATAAAATGAAATGTATTTGTTCAACTAAGGCATTAAAGAGAGTACAAAAATGTGGTTTTACAGAAACTGAAGAATTATTGACAGATTTTAATTTTAGAATCAGACAATAGAGATAGAAGGGAACCTAGCACCAAACATTGTAGCTCACTTTCTAGGACACTAGTGTGTCACATTGTTGTCTATACGACTCAGAAACCAATACATTCTAGAGAGTGATATTTCGGCCCAATAATCAACTTAACCTATTTAAATAGGCAAAGGAACATGTCAAAAACTCCAAAATATAGAAACAAATATGAAATACAGTAAATGAATGAATTATACTGCACATAAACAAAATAATAAAATGAATACTTAATATAAAAACACTTCCAAACCTCCGTGTAGTTGAGTATTTTCAAAATACCTACAAACAAAAGAAGAGGGAGAAATTTTTAAGATTGTTTAGGTGTTTGCCTCAATCAAACCCATGTAGTAGTCTTTCAACCTCCACAAACAAACAAAATAGAGAAATATAATAAAAACCTATGTGTGCTCTTATCCTATGTGCTTGAGTAATGAAGAGATATAAAATAAAAGATTAACAAATCCTAATGGTGTCAACCCTCGTCTATGAGGAAAGCCACCATTGTGAATGGACTTTACTAACAAGCAGATGATTTACACCAAATAGATTTTCCAAGCAAATAATGGAGAAGCAATATCAAGATGAGATAATATTATTTAAATAAAGTGGAACAATATTACCATGAATGTAAAGCTCTTCAATGGATTTGAATGATGTGCAGGCTAAGTGTTCCTTTGAGAGCCTCGAGTAGCCAAATAGAGCAAGGGAATGCGACAATCTTGTAGTTTTAATGGAGATTTTCGCAAAGTTTCCCGCAGGACCTAAGAGGGAGAGCAAGAGAGTTGAAAGATGAAAAAGATCAGATTTTGCATAGTGGATGAGGGTTTAGTTTGGACGGGTACAAAAATCTGAAGCGTTACTTTCTCAGTACAGCATTACAACATAATGGAATAGCTATGCAGAAAACAGACATTTTAAATTCAAAAACTTCTGAGATACCAGCGCATCAAGCAAACGTCTATGCATCACACTCATGTCCTAAGGAAATTCTCTAGAATTTTACATGTGTGTTCAAAACAAAGGTTAGAAAGATATTGCAATCCAAAATCCAGGAAAACTTTGGTGTAAAGAAAACAGCCAAGACTCAAACTTATGCCAACCTAAAACATGCTATCGGAGTGAACACTAATACAGATTCAAAAAACATGATGAAATTGCACAAGTATGCAATGTTTTGTGTTACATTTTGCCCCCACTTTAGAAGGCTAATGATATTAGCTGATAAGCTATGCTAAAGTACAAAAGTAAAATGAAAAAGCATATAAAAAGGATATAGAGGATGCAAAAATTCTCTATGTAAAGGGATGATGGCCCCAAATCAAGAACCTAGAAAAGCATAGTGTTGTGCCCCAAATTAAAAAATTTGCTACACTTAGGCATTTTCGAAGAGTCGGAAAAAGTCTTGTAAAAATTGCCAAAAAAGGTCGAAAAATGGATTTTGCATGTCAAGCATGTTGGTCAAAAACTCAAAATTTTCAAAATCTTACGATCTGGGTCTGCTCAGAGCGAAGTTTTCTACAAAACCCAGATCTTAGTGTTTTGGCCCTAAATTTTACGAAATTTTCTAAAATTAGAAAGTTTTTCTAAAAATAGACTTTTTCAAGGTTTTTTTGGGTTTCTTCTCAAATGGATGTTGACAAAATTTTCTAAAAATAGGATGTCTAACTCCAAGGGTTCAAATTGATTTTGATTGGCTTAAAATTCATCCTCGTCAAGCTCGTCCAGTCAGAATCGTCAAAAGATTAGTGTTTCTCTAATGGCCCCATTTTGCTTTTTCAGAAGCCAAATAAGGAGCTCTAAGGTCATCAATGGAGGTTTCCCAACTGCCAGGTGTCAGATTCAAGGTCTCAAGCACTGCACAAATTAGATAATGGCAAAAGATGCTCAAGGGACGAAAAACAAAGGAAGGAGGTTGGAGAATCTTGAAAACTATGGAAATTTGCCTAACACTAGAGATGTCAAGCGCCCCTGCCCAATCAAAGTGCCTAGCCATTCATGCCTTAGCCACTTTTCCAGTCTCCAACATGCAATACACAAGCAGTTGCCGGTTGTGAAGCAATGAATGCAAGGAGAAAGCAAAATGTTGGAAAAATGATAAAAAATGACTAACACATGCTAGTAAAGGCATCCCTGCTAGCCAAGGGCGCCCATCTTTTCAGATCCTCAAAAGTCAGAATTAGGGTTTGTGCTTCTCAAACATTGTTGCTCAAAATCCTTCCGGCTTCGCAATGAATCTATTAGTAGGTCCATCAAATCAACCAATCAGCCGAAATTGTGGATCAAACGGAGAATTTTTATCAGAGAGGCAAAATGCAAATTGTGAAAATCATTAAAAATATTCTAAGTCTGACGAATAAAGGCGCCCCAGGTAGCCAAGGGCACCTAAGGTTTTGGAGGACCTAATCCAGTTGTTAGGGTTTGCTAGATTGGTCATTGTCTTTGAAATTTTGCAAACTATCCGGTGAATGTCTCAGCTAGATCGTTGAATTCATTAGTCATCTGTAGTTGCAGATCAAATTGAGGTCAAGCCATGGAAGGTCAAAGTTGAAAGTCAAAATTCTTCAAAAAATATACTATCTAGAAATTTTGGGTGCCCCAAGTAGCCAAGGGCGCCCAAGTTTTTAAGGGCACAAAAGGAGGATTTAGGGTTAGCAGTCTTCAAGACATTCCTTCAAATTCCAACAGGCTCTCCAATGAATTCAACGGTGAACTCAGAAGATTTGTCAAGCACCAAATATGTCAGATTGAATGAAGGGGTAAACTTGTGCAAAATGAAAAGTCAAGAGAAAGATTGATAAAAGAAACACAAGAAATCTAACTCTGGAGGAGTTGGGTGCCCCAGCTAGCCAGGGGCGCCCAAGTTTTTGACCCCCCAAAACTAGTTTTCTGAGTTTATCACCTCCGAAAGATCTTTCATAGAATACTTCAAGCTATCCAACACATCTGACAGCCAGTTCATCGAGCCAGTCAAACTACCAAAATTGCAAATTCAACTGAAGATCAGAAATCATTTACAAATTGAAGAACATGGAAAATGGCTCTCTAGACAGTAAAGGTGCCCCTACTAGCTAGGGGCACCCAACATTTTGACCCCTCAGATGATGTTTTTAGTAGAAGTTGTTTCCAGAACAATCTACTCATATTCAATCAAGCTACGCAATGGATCAGTCAGCTAGTTGCCAAGATTCACCGGACGCCTAGAATCGAAGATCAAAGGGATGCATTTTATGAAGCAAAAAATTGAAAATTTCAGGAAAATGACTAAGTCTGCCAAGTAAAGGTGCCCAAAGTTCCATGCCTTAGTAATTTTTTCAAATTTCATCATTCATCATGCAAACAATGTCTACATTCAATCAACTTAGGTCAGGATTGGCTTCAAAGATTTAATGCTAGAAAATAAAGCATCTTTATCCTCAAAACCTATTTAAGGCCTTTGGTGCTCATTATTCACAAATTTTTGTAGGTTGGCGTCCAAGAGCAAGAGAGGAGAAAACATAAAATTTTCTTCATTTCAAGATTTGAAGACCAAAACATGTTCCTTTTAAGAGTTCTTCATATTTTTCAAATCAAGTTGCTTAGAGGCTCGCTTTTTCTAAATTTCCAAGGCATCATTTTTCAGAAGAAGGGGATCATCTTTTTCAATTTTTAACAATCTAGGTCAGCTTGGTTTTTGATTCTCTACAACTTTGGAAAATTTTAAAATTTTCAAGAACCTGCTTTTTCTGCACTTTTTCGAGAAACCATCAGTTTTTCCAAAATCTGATCAACTGGGTCTCTCTGAAACATGATTCAACACAATACCCAACTCTCAACATTTTTTGGGAAAATCCTAAATTTTTAGGGTTTTTGCTTTTTCAATCAGCCATCAATATTTTCCAAGTCAGACGATTTAGGTCTCTTCACAATGAGATTGTTCACAAAACCCATATCTCAAATTATTTTTTGAAAAAATCTACCTTTTAAAGAAGAAAAATCACCCAACTATTTTTAGCTTTAGTGTAGAACTTGTTTGAGCATAGTCAAGTTTACAGTCAAAATTCGAGTTTTTCAACATGCAATACTCTCCCATGGAATTCAAAACCAAGTCGGTGTTGTATCATGATTTCATAAAAACTTTTGAAACTAATTTGCATTATATAAATCCAATGTTCGATTTGCGTGCTTTGGAAGACGTGGGAAATGTTGCAGTCGGACATCTTGGTCATTCTAGATTGCTTGCAGCAGCTTCAATCCCCATCTCAATGCAAAGTCTTGAGTTTGTAATTGTTTGTGTCAAGCATTACAATCCTACAACACGAAAAATCCAAGCAACAGATGGGAGAATTGTTTGCAGCCTCAAGCCAAACGATGTTGAGAAATGCTTTTCAATACCACCTTGGCTGGAAAATTTGGTCATTTCCATTGAAGAATGTGAAAAGGTGTGGCACATGCACAAGGACAAATACCAGAAGAAGGTGTGGTCAAGCAAAAGCCAGTAAATTCCAGCCCTAGATGTTTTATATCATCTCTCACATCATTAATAAAACAGAGCTCTATGACTGGACGACTTTGATCAGCGATAGTCTTCACCATCAGATGACAGAATATTTCCAAATCCATGAGTTTCACATGATTTCCTTCCTTGTGAATCTAATGGCCTATAAGGGCAAATTCAGAAGTTTGAATATTATAGGAACTCTGGGTACTCAGCATGTATATCATCATTACCCTCAGCTAAAATTTTCAAAATCAACACATCATTACAAACGAGTGAATGATGCATTCTTGATGCATATGATGAGAGACTTAGACAATGAGTTGCATGCACGGATTTCATCAGTTGCTAGAGCAGCAATGGCAAAGTGGGCTGATTGGTTCATCCAGTTTCCTACATTCCCCTACATCAGAGTGTGCAGCTTCTCAAGTAGTCCAGTCATGTTGCTAAGGTATCCCACAAATGAGGTGGTGTTCATGGAGTTTCTAAGGCAAGTATATTACGTTCACACATTCTTCCGGAACCAAAAGAAGGTTGCTTTTAGCTTTCCATTTGAGATGGGTATCTACAGATGTAGATCATCGGTTGATACCAAGGTGATGAGTGATGAATTATCCAAGTTTGATCATATGATCCTCATGGTGCCTTTCCATCCTGTTTTGATCAAAATCAAGCACATGTGCCCACAGTTGAAGATTTTTGGGCTAATTGTGAGGATAAGTTCAAAGTGCGTAGGCGCAATAACAGCAAGTTTACCCTCCAACACATAGCTGATTTCTTGTCGGAGGATATAGAAGGATTGTCCGATGATGATGGAGAAGTAATACTTCCTATGTGTTGACGTGCTTTTTATGACAGCGTCAGCACAGAATAAAGTTGCCCAACGGTCACTCTATTCTCTCTTGATCAAAGTGTCCCACATGCTAAGATTGCTTGAAAGTTCATGTGTTCGACTCCAAGGTTCCTTTTATCGCGAATAGACTCAGTTGGTTGATGTGTTTTGCTGGTTATTTCAAGGGGACTTACGTAGTTGTTCGACTTTGTGAAGCAATTAGGACATGAATGATTTGGCAATATGGTTCTGGTATCTAGACTGACTCGGAAATGCAGAATTTAAAGGGGATAGGGATAGGGATTCTACAGATCTACTTCTAAAAGGGTGGAGGACGAGGATCGACTTAAACAATCTTCAAACCAAACTTTGCTTTGTCTCCTTTCGAACAACTCCGACAAAGTTGGTGCAATCTTCAAAGGATGAGAAAAGTGTTCAAACTATGACGCAACACGTTCATACCGTCAATATGACGCATACAAACATATGAACCATAATCGAAGTTAAGTGCTGATACTCCAGTTGACCACGCAAGGCGAACTTACCATCAGCAAGCCCGCTAGTGGTATGGATGAAGAAGATATGCTTAAATCACCACGCCACACTCCACAATTAACAACTACTTGCATGAAATAAAATCTATTTTACTTTATCTACCTTGAATTGGAAAGACGAAATGGCCTTGCTAGCTACTCATAACAAAGAAGAAATCACCAAGCAATGAAACTCTTTATATTATGAAAAGTGTTCACAACAACCTTTTACAAAACTTTCAAAGGAAAGTTTTCTTCCCTCCTCAATCTAAAGCTAACTTCTAAGCTAAATGCTATATGCCTTCTACTCTCTAGCTCTGATTCAACTCTTGATCTAATGTCTAATTCTAATGATTTACAAATGAGGGGGGATGCCCCTTTTATAATAAGTCCAATTCAGTGGACGGTTCAGATCAAATTACAATGAAGGGCTCAGATCGAGCCACATATGCCCTGATTAGGGTTTCTGCCCTAAAAACCGCCACAGAGAGGAGTGGGCAATGAATGCACAGAATATTCTCCACTCCCCTGCAGGAATCATAATGAGCAATTAATGCCCACTACCATCATCAAGAAGATCCTCATCAAGCAGCGCGTTCCCACTGGCCTTCTCCCGGATAGCAAACTCGATCAACCGGGCCAATACTGCTTCAACCTCCTGTGTAGAGATCGGTGGAACATGGTTGAGCTGGAACTCCAAGACTGCTACCGTCTGTCCGTATCTGATGCAAGATTTTCTCCATGTCACCAAGGCGTCCTGGGTATGCTGAATTATACTAGAGAACGTGGAGACATTCTCAAAGTCATCCAGGACAAGTGACCTCGCAGCTGAGAAGAATGGAGGCAGTCTACTTTTCAAGCCATCAGCAGTTATCTCCTCTGGGACCAACTTTCTAGCAAATATGGCTTCTAATGTATTGAGGACTCCCCCCAAGATGTTGCCCATTGCTTTCCTCACTTTAGCTGAATCTGCCCTTGCTGCGTCGTGAAATCCACGGCCTGTGACCACCGAGGAGTACCAACTGGTGAAATCATACCTATCACCTCTCTGAATTACACCTCCATCCACCAAGGTTTCTAGAGGTACATGCATCAAAGCCCCCAAACGAAGTACAGTCTTCGTTTGATAGATGCGAGTATCACCCCAGGCCTGATCTACTATATCCATCCGTGCCAAAATATTTGAGGCCTGTCGATAAGCATCGGCAAGGTCCTCCATGAATTTCCCTGTCTCAGTATGAACACGGCTAACCCACTTGTCCGCCTCCGTTTCCATTTTCTTCAAATCCTCTAAGGCAACAACTGACTCATTCGGAAGCTCCGATGGACGTTCCACTGCCGGGTCTGCTGGTTCACCTGGACGTGCTAGATTCTGCATATATCCTATCAAGGTTTTGTGCTCCTTCTTCAATTTCTTATACTTCCCCTCCGTGCGGAGCAACTGATCCTTCAATGCCTGATAGGAGTTATCGAACTCCTCGATAACTTGGGCTCCCGTAGGACGACCCAACTCTACTGTGGTGATCACATAATTTTCAGGCCTCTCCTCGGTTCGATCACAATCTTCCCTCGGAATAGCCACCTGAAGCGTGCGAGAGCCTGACTCGTCAGTCGAGATCTTTGAAAACTTTCGGGCCCTTTTCTTCTCTGGTGGCGCACTGATCCTTCTAAGGAACTCCTCCATCTCAATGGCCGGATCCGTATCATCCTCGGGTTCTCTCCTCATTCTGTCGGAAAGCCAATCAGGCACTGTCTGCTGTGGATTACAAACAACAAGGGGCTGTTCTTCTGTTGCCTCCATCTCGTGCACTTCCTCTCTTCTTGCACTGGTCTGCTCAGGCTCATCCTCCTCTATAAGCTGGGTATCTCCCGACCCTTGGGTCCCCTGTTCTGTGTTTTCTTCTTCTTCCAAAGCCGTGTCCAACATCTGCTGAAAATGTGTGTCGGCCATTGTTTCCTCTTCCTCCTCATGTTGGCCGCCCCTGGATAAACTGACACTAGCGATTCCCGGGCGTTGGGCTGATCTACCTCCTCAAGTCCCCGCTCTTCCTCTAATCCTGCCCTCTGATCGGCAAATAATGAAACCACTCTTAAACTCGAAGATTGAGTTTGTGAGTGCACGGGTGATGCTTGTTCTATCCTCAACGGTATCGGTTGGGTTGGCACTTCCACTTGTGCCCTCGATGTCTGAGCAATTTGTTTCCCTCTTTTTACCGATAACGGCCTTGGGTCACCCATCAAGCTGTAAGTAAGGGCGATCGACTTGCTCTTAAGTCTGCATACATGTCTGTCGACCCAAGTCCTGGTAAAAGTCATCACCGGGATAGAAAGAGTGTCCAAGTCCATGATCTCCGGCTCGGACCAATCAGGTGGTGGGACAGGAGTATCCCTAACTGACCCATAGTCGGGTTGCATGACGTTGACATCCTCCTCCACCTGGTCGGGAACTGGAATAATCTCACATTCTCTAATCAACTTGAGAGGAAGTCTGGAAAACATCCTTCTTCTTATCTCAGCCTCATCCACTGCATTTGCCCAAAAGTCCTCCAGATGAGCTCTGTGCCGGTATTCAACGTTCTGTACCATCCGGATGTTCCCGTAAGGATCGAAATCCTGCCTGCCTGTGTGATATGACAAATGATAAGATTGCAGCTCGTCCTCTGCCTCTCGGGCTGCCTGCAAAGAGGGACACACCTCAATGGAATTTCCCATGGTGATAGGGAAATCAAGCCCACCCTTCTTTTTCCTTTTCTGAATCTTATCGTAGGCAATCAATTGCCTAGATATCTCAAGCATTACTATGTGATCAGTGGGGTATCGTGGTAACCGATACGGATACGAAGTGAACCCTTGCAGCCTAATATATGTGAATTTCGGGAATTGGATGAGCCAATACCCATATTCCTCAATCAATGTCTGTGCTTCTTTAGATATTCTCTGCTGCGTCCTCTGCTGAAGTGTCCTCGCAATGTGCATTGTGAATGCATCATTTGCCCGTTTATAGTTGGCAATGTTAGCTAAATGTAGCTGTGTGCAGGCTTCATGGATTTTGAATTGACCAGGGGCACAGCCGATTGGCTCCTTGTACGAAATCCCTCTGTACTTAGTCATTCTGGCCAACATGTAAATTACATATGAGCTCATGTAGAAAGTCTTCGTCACCTTCAGGCTCCTGAATTGCTCATCGATGTGGTTGCTAATCATCCTAGCCCAATCGACACACTCCTTTCCTTCCAAGATGATCTCGATGAAGTAGAACATCCAAGGCTCGAAAATGTAAGCCTGTGCACTCCCATTCACCCGGCTCAACATCATTATCAAATCACAGTATTCTTGTTTCACGTCCTCGGCAATTATCTGCTTTGGGAGCTTAGTGCGGGGTGGCCTCGGCTTCTGCATCCAAACTCTGTTGATGACTGCAGTGACTCTTTCGAAAGAGGAAGAGTACATCTTGTCTGCCCTCTTATTTGTTCTGTATAACATCTCCTCAGCAGTTGGAATCCCAAATGCCTCTCCGATGGCATCCGGTGTGAAGTTGGCGAGCAGTTTACCATCCGGAGAGACAATCGTCCTACGTTCTGGCTTGTAGTGATTGGCGCACTCCATAATTAGCTCCGGACACTGAATTGCTGGCGGAAAACTAGCAGCTGCGTAGATTCCACTCTTCATTATATTATGTGCCGTGACGGATGGTTGATGGCCCCCTAGCCCGAACATCCTCGATTTGAGTGCATTTAGATTAAATGAACCAAGGTTGGTGTCATTTAATCCTGCCAACTTTGAAACTATTGCTGACTTTGGGAGAAATGGCTTAGCGAGCCTTTTAATCATTGCCTGCCGGGATGAGCCAGCCTTGCCTGCTTCAGTGTTTGCAGCTCTGCCTGCGGCTCTGCTTGTTCCTGCAACATCCTTTGCTCCGGCCATCTGCAAAATAAAATAGAATATCAATAAGCTAGGCTGCAGACTTTTTAGTAAAATAAAACAATCCCCGAGATGGCTGCGAATACGGAGTTAGCTTTGAAAATAAAATTTCTCAGCATAAATTTCTAACTCCAAACCTCGTACTGTATAAAAATCTCTGAGTTTAGAGACAACTCTCAGCAACTGCACTTCTGACTGGTGAAGAAAAAACGCAGCAAGCTAATAACTTTCAGCAATGTAGCTAATTTCTCCAGCACAAATTGTTCGAACCTTGACTTCACTTTGTCAACTTCAGCAGTTAGAGGAATAAAGAGTTGCCAGCAATATGAAATTTCAACTTCCTCAACTTCTCAACGTTTAAACTTCGCAGCAACTCCACTTTCAGCTCTTTGAGAATTAAATTCTCCAGCAACTCCGGAAAATAACTTCAACCTTCAACTTCGAAGTCGCAGCAACACACTTTCAGCTTTTCGAAAGAAAGAGTCTCGGCAAATGAAAATTTCTCCAGCACTTCGTACTTTCAGCAACTCAACACTCCGAAATAAAATAAACTCTCACAGAATTTCTCTCCTCAACCACTTGGAAAATATTTCAATCTCTCAAGAACTTCTTCAGCAACTTCAACTTCGAAACAATGTGAGGAGAAATGAGAGAAGAGATTGTTTAAATAACTTTTCTCGGAGAATCCTGCTAAGTAGTGCTGGGGCTATTTTTAGCACCTTCATCAATTTTCCACTCTCTTCGTTCGGAATCTTCTAATTCAAGCGCAGTAGTGGGCTAGTCGTCAGCCGGTCATTATGGCAGTCGCCATTAATAATGATTCCTTCTTCTTCAAATTTTGAATTTTCCTCTTAGTCTGCCAGTTAACTCTTGGCGATTTAAACAACTCGCGAGAAAAACAATCACTTGAATTCCATTTTAAAATCTCGCAGTGTTTAAATAAATTCAACTCGAAAAAAATTCGTGGGAGTTGTAAATATATTTCCAACTTTTAAAATGTCTGTCATTTAAATCCTCGGTTTCATAAAATTTGCCTTAGACATTTAAATTCTCTCATTAAAATGTTCAACTCCGAGTGATTAAAAATTATTTGTGTGTTCAAAATAATTCATCCTCTGAGATTTAACTTCCGTCAGGAAAATAATCTAGGCAAAACGAATTTCCTCTGAAAATATTAAAATTTCCCTTAGGAAATTAATTTTCAAACTCTGTTAAATCATGGGTGCATTTTAAACGGGTTCATTTGATTTTCACTTGACCCATGGAAAATATTCATCGATATCAAATCTTCCCCTTGAAAAAAATTCGTCAACTTTCAACTGCCTTTGGAAAATTTTAAAACTTATCAAATCATCCTTCCATGCCAAGGGCGTATTTTTCCCTAGTGAAATGTTATCTCACTTAGAAAAATTTTCTAACATTTTCTCTACCATAGGCGTATATTTTTGATGAAATATTTATTTCATTTAAAAAAAATTTCTCCACTTTACACCTCTGGCGCACTTGACCCCTTGGCATTTATTTTTTTGCGACTTAGAAATTTTCTCCTGTCATCTCACATCTTGGGCGTATTTCTCTCAGTGATGTTTTATTTACCCTTGCCACGCCTTAGAAACATTTTCAATCAAGGGCGTATTTAGCATGAGCCACTTTCATTCTCCACACTTAGAAAAATTTTAAAAAAAATCTCCACTTCGACTTGGGCGCATATTCATGTGTCTACTTCCATTTCGTGCCTTAGAAAATTTCAAGACCTCCTCACCTTGAGGGCGCATTTCACCCTTGCAAGTTCTATTTCCTTCTACCTTAGGCGTTTTTCTTCTTAGCATCATCTAGGCTTGGGCGCATTTCATGGGGTTAACTTTCACTTCAGGGCGCATTTTGATGTGCTTACTTTCATTTCACTACTTAGAAAATTTCATATCCTCACCTTCCTTGAGGGCGCATTTTGACCTCTCTACTTTCATTTTATGCCTTAGAAGAATTTGAAGGCACTTCCAAGGTGGGCGCATTTACAGGGGTCCACTTTGGTTTTCATGCCTTAGACGTTTTGAGAGAGTCATCAAGGTGGGCGCATTTCCTTGGGTCTACTTTCGTTTTTTTTTTGCCATGGGCGCATTTCAAGTGCCATGCTTTGATTTCCAATGCCTTAGGCGTTTTTTCAAACTCCCTCACCTCTCCTTCCTTGGGCGCAAATGCTAGGCCATGCTTCTGTTTTGCTAGGTGGGCGCATTTCAAGTGCCATGCTTTGATTTCCAATGCCTTAGGCGTTTTTTTTCTATCCTCTTCTTCCTTGGGCGCAAATGCTAGGCCATGCTTCTGTTTTGCTAGGTGGGCGCATTTCAACATGTGAGCTTTCATTTTCACCATGGGCGCATTTGGAAGGGGCTACTTTTGTTTTTGCCTTAGAAACTTTTTAGGCTTCAATCCTTGAGGTGGGCGCATTTTCATGGGTGTGCTTTTGTTTTTTGCCTTAGAAACTTTTCAAGGCTTCCATCAAGGTGGGCGCATTTTCATGGGTCTACTTTCATTTTTCATGACTTAGAAACTTTTCACCTCTCTCCTTCCTCTTTGGGCGCATTTTGAGGTATGAGCTTCTGTTTTATGCCTTAGGAGTTTTGAGAGAGTCATCAAGGTGGGCGCATTTTGATGGGTCTACTTTCATTTCTGCCTTAGACAATTTTCAAGCCTCTGCCTGCCCCTGCTCTTGCATTCTATTTTTAGCAAGTTGTGCTATTTTTAGCAAATCCCTTGATTTTCAACCTCTAAGGCTCCGTTTTGCCTGAAAATTTCATCAGATGATATTCTCTGCCTTGTGAACCTGTTTTGTCAGTCCTCTGCCCTGACCTGCTATTTATAGCCACCTGCTATTTATAGTAAGTTTTGACTTTTTGACTTCAGTAGCTCCGTTTTGCCTGAAAGTTGCAACGCTTGATCTTGATAGCTTGAGGGTCACTCTGATGCCAACCTCGGGTGCAGACCTGCTATTTATAGCCGTGCCCTGACTTACTAAAAATAGTAAGTTCTCCGACTTCGCTCAAATTTTGCCAGCAGGTACTGTGAAGTGTGCCGACATGGGTGGGGTACTTCGTTTCGGCTATTTTTGGATTTTACCCCCCTATAAAAGTGGAAACCCTAATTTGACTTGCATGTATCCCGAACGGTCTCCGTTTGACTTCGTTCCTTCTGCATGTCGCTTTGTCTGCTGAACTGGAGTGTTGGGCGGCTGCCAGAGTGTACCTGCTAAAAATAGAAACTGTCTGAAAAGTGACTCATCCACTGCCGGATGGTTTTGCATGTCATATTGCCCGCGGGATCTCAAAAAACCCAGAAAAACCCAGAAAACTGGTCTGCATGCATGCACTGGCTAAAAATAGTAAGTCCTCAAAACTCGATCTTCTCCGCTTGCAAGTCACACCGTTGCGAAGCTCTCGAAAAACCCAGAAGGAAAAACCCGACATGCGTTGAAAAACACTGCATGCGAACCCTAAAAATAGCCTCCGAAGGCTGAACTCTGAAAGTGGTTCGTCTCGGTTTGCATGTTACATCACTGCGAAGGTTTTGGAAAACCCAGAAGGATTCTCCAGACATGCATCTGAAAAGCTCATGTGGAAACCCTAATTTGACTCTTGAAGCCTGAACTGCCAAAAATAGCAAGTCGTCTGATCTGGCTCAAAATTTACGTGTAGACAGCTTGATGTCACCCGGATGCAGTGGAACTGACAGAATTCCAAAATCTCAATAAAATAGTCCCAAATTGAATACTTACTAAAAATAGTAAGTTGCCGGAATACAGTGAAAATTTAGGGGGACTCTGCTGGAAGTCTTCTGACTGCTGTGCTAAGCTTAGATTTCAATTTTATGACTCAGTTTGACCTTAAATAAGCCTGAAGGATGAAAACCCTAATTACCCAGACTTAACCAATATTTCAACCTGGGTCAAACAACGGGACATCCCCGGAAGGACCAGAGACCAGAGAGAGCGAACCAAAGCCAAAAGACCAGAATGGAGCGAAATTTAGGGGGTCCCCATCTTGATGGGGTGATGTGTGAAAAAGGTCACAACACTATGTATGCCAGAGATCAAATTGAGCAACGACCGCTTCCACAAGTTAATTGGTCCATCAAAGAAAGCACTTCAATTGAAGAAAGAACGAGACAAGTTGTCAAAAATAGCAAGGTTTTCCTAAACCTCAACAGGACTCAAAAGGAAGCTATTCCAGTTAGAGAGCCGCCAATAGTGTAGTCATCTCTACCTTCTTCTTCCAAACCAAAACCAAGAATGAAGGCCATGTGCCACCCTCTAGAAAGTTTGAAGATTGGTAGAATGGCAAAGAGTGTAAGGAGAAAGCTAGATTTCTCCAATGCAATTCAGCAGGAACAATCGGCAGTTGTATCAAAAGTACCACCAAAAGAGCCTGCACCACAAGCAGAAGCAATGCCTTTGTCACCTGATTCTCCACCATCATCGAGGTCTTCTCCAATCCATATAGATTTAGAAGATGAAGAAGTTGATGAAGCTGAAGCCGAGCCCCCCAAAGAAGTTATTAAAGACACCTTGTCTTGGCTTGAGAACACCTTGGGAAGGAAGAGGAGGAGGCCTTCGTATCAGCTGAACTATGCAGAGCTTGACAACATTTACCAAAATTCACCAGTGAAGAAGCCTAAGAAACAAGTTCACATAGAGAAGAATCCAAATGGTGAGATTATCATTGAAACTGCTACGCCCCCAAAAGATAAGAATATTGATGAGGTTGAGATTGATGATTTCACGATTGTCATGGCCAATCTTAGCAGAAGCACTCAGCATACCAATGTGAACATATTCAAGATTGCAACAGAGAATCTAAAGGATAGAGTGCTTAAAGATGGAGAGGATAAGGCAGCCCTCAAGGCTGAAAATCGGCACTTGCGGCAATATGTCTCTCATCTACTTCACAACACTCCACAGGCCACTCAATTGCTTCCACAAGTTCTAGATTCACCAGCTGATCAACACTAGTTAAGACGGTTATATATGGGAAGCATATGCGGGATTGGATTGAGGAGTTCATAACTAGAGGCAAAGTTGTGCTTATAGAGATGTATCAATTAAGGTATAGTCCTCATGATTTGCACCAAGGGATCCAGGGGTTTGAGTGGTGTATGGCGAAGGCGAAACCTATGCACGAGATTATCATTTCAGATTTGAGGACAGCATATGATTCAGTGGTTGCATATACTTGTATGGAGAGAACAACACCTCTTCAAGGTGAAAACTTATGAAAAAATATTTGAAAAACTAGTTGAATATAGACAAAAAATTGTTGATGTCCTCAGATTCATAAGTACATTCATTTCACAAATCCCTTGTCGATATCATCATGATGATGGTGGTTTCATTGAGCTTGATGAGGTACAATCAGAATTCTAGAAGCTTGTTTGTGACAGTTTTAGCAATGATCCTATTGTCGGAAAGATGAGTCGGATTGTCATGATGTCAACAAGATTCGATAAAGCAGCAAATGAGGTCAAAGAATTTCTAAGATCAATTGCAGAAGGCGAAGAAATTCTAGAAAGGCAGAATATGGATTTAGATAGTATCAACGCTCCTGATAAAAAGGTAGTTTCCAGCTTTTTGGCAGATGTAATTGAGATTTAAAGCAGCAATTCATTTGATGCCTTTTCCGAGTTTTCTTGCTATTCTTGTCTCATCCTTATCCATTCTTTATGAGAGAGAAATATCAAGTTGTAATAGTTGGCACTTTCCCTGTTTTTTTCTTTCAGCGGGTTATCTTGTTTTAGTTTTAGAAATAAAGCTTGCATTTTGGCAAGCCTTAGTTGTAAGAGCAAGGAGATTTTAGGGTTCCCTACTCCTTCGTTTGTGTATAAATAAGGGCAGCCATGCCCATTTTTCAAAAACCGTTATTGTTATTGCAAATTGCTGAGCCTACTTTGCCTACAAGTTGTTATTCAGTGTTTGTTCACTTAGTGTAAGAGCAAGCTTGCATGCCTGCCTTTTGTTGCAAGTTATTGTTCAGTTCATGTGTTATTTGTGTCAAGTGTATTCTAGTTTGATCGCTAAACTATAAGCCTATTATTGCTACAACCTTGCTGTCTCGGAAGTGTAATCATTGTTATTTGAAATTTGAGAAAGGAAATCTTATGCCTACTTTGTTGCTTTGATCTACTATCTCAAGTTTTAGTTTTATGTGTTCTGCTTAAATGATCTTTATTTCAGCCTACACCGAAAAGTACAATGTATTCAAGTGTGCATTGGAAGCAGTGTTCCACGGAGGTTCGAGGACGGCAACGAGGGGATGGCAGGGGACGTGTCTTAGGGACACGAGGACAGGGGTTCTAAGTTTGGGGGCGGCGGGGGCGCAGTGCGCTAAAATACATATAGTACTTGAAAAATTAGTTATAAAAAGATGTATAACTGTAGAAACCTAAGGAATAAGTAAAGTTTA
Source organism: Sequoiadendron giganteum (assembly GCA_007115665.2). NCBI lineage: Eukaryota > Viridiplantae > Streptophyta > Pinopsida > Cupressales > Cupressaceae > Sequoiadendron > Sequoiadendron giganteum. The sequence goes on from CM021109.1 coordinate 44,488,717, forward strand.
GAGTTTAAACGCATTGCAATGATTTCATTGAACTAGTGAATATTGAATATTGCTGCTTGCAAGATATGCACAATATTGAATATTGCAATATTCTAGGAGATGCACAAGATTGAAAAATTAAAAATTAAAAATGTTATGCCTCTGGTAGAACATGTCCCCAAAATGTTGAAGCACGGGCAAGGCATGTGAAGTGTTTGACTGAATGCAAACAGTTCACATGCCTTGCCTATGCTTCCACATTTTGCAGACATGTTCAGTATTCTACCCAACAATTATGAAATCAGAAAATGTGAAAACCCAGCAATACCCTCTAGTTCTCACAAAGCCATTGTCTCTGAGTCGTTCAAGTCTAAGACTATACACACGCACGGGAAGAAAATGAAAAGTAAAACTAAATGAAAAATTTCATTGATAGACTACAGTAGACTTTGACTTAAGTTGACTCATTAGGGTAAAAAAATAATATTAAAATTTTAAACTTTAAATTTAACTTTCTTTGTTTTCTAAAATTTTTTTAAAAAAACATTTTTTCAATACATTTTTTTTGGGGGTACGTCGGAGACTCGGAGACATCCAAAAGACTCAGAGACGCCTAGAAGTCTCCTCTGAAGGAAACGTTTAGGGGACGGTGGCGAAACGAGGGGACGGCGGGGGGACATTTCCTAGGTGTCCCCACATCTCGAAAACGTCCCTATCTCGGGTTCATCTACTTTTGGGGGGGAGACGCATCCCTATGGAACTATGCTTGGAAGTGAGTTTGTTTAAGCATTCCTTGTTTACTTCTAACTCTCATTCTCTAAGTTTACTTGAGTAGCTAGAAACATCATTAGAGTGGGCCTAAATGTAGTTGAAATTCTAAAAGAGAAAACCTCAACTACAACGCAAAGTTTTATAACCTTGTTCTCTTAAGCTAAGAACAAAAAGATTGGCATTAGTTTAGTTTTCTTTCTTTAAAGCCATAATCAACAAAAGAGGGAGCTTCCCCTCCTAATTTGAAGAGAAATTTATTTATGCATAGTGTTGTACCCAAACCAATTTTTTTTGCTTCATTAAGGCATTTTGCTTAAAATGGTCTAAACCTTGTAAAAATGATGTCAAAACATAGTTTTTGGGCAAATCAAGTATGGGCTTTGAATCAATGTGATGCCATGAAGATACTAGCAAAATTTTAAAAAAAAAAAAAATAGGGTTTCTGAACCCCTATTTTTAGGTCAAAAACCCTAAAAATTGAAACTTCTTGGAATTGGCTGAAATTTGTTTTGATTGGCTTATTTTGCTTCACGATCACAATGGTGAAGTCAGTTTCAGTTAAAACTCAGTTTAAGCCTGGTGGGTAGTTTTCGTTTTTTCAAGTGAGAAGTTAGGTTTTCTGAGCTCATCAATGGCAGATGGCCAGGTGCTAGAATAGAATAGAAGACTTTTAACGTCCACAAGACCAAAAGAAGGCCTATGGGACGGTGACCCCAGCAATTTTAGCATTGTGAAGTGTCGTTCTCTTGCCGTTTAAGATAATGAGCTCTCCCATTCTACCCACCCATTCCATGTTGAATAGATCTTGAAAATTTCCTGCTGTTAACCCCGTTATGTAGCTTCCTCTGATGTCACTGTAAGCTTTGCAATCTAGGATAAAATGCTTTTCTGTTTCCACCTGTGCTGCACAAAACATACAAACCCTCTCTTCCCAAACTTCTTTTGGCCTTTTCCATCTCCCCGTTTCACACCGAAGACGATGTGAGTTAGTCCTCAATTGTGCTATGAGAATCTTTGACCTCCACGGAATATTTGCCTCTATATATGATTTTTGTTGATGGTCCAAGTTGGGATTAAATTCTTCTACATAATACTTTTTCTTTCTCCCAACCGCCCTTGTCCACATAATCTTGCGAAATTTTTCAACCACATACAACTTTAATTCCTTACTATTATTAGAACACTCGTTCAAGTGAATGTTCCACTTGCTCATCCACTTACAATTTTGATTCATCCATGCCTTCTTTCTTTCACCTAAGACACCTCTAAAAACAACATTTGGCCACCGATGTGTTTCCATCTGCTCAACCTTTTTCAAATATCTCAAAAGACACCATAGCTATGGCCTCAATAGGAATTGCCCCTATTTCAGGAAGAAGTATTTCATAGGGAACCGAAGCTTTTAGTTTGAATTTGCTTGTGATCAAACGCTTTTGAATTCTTTCTATCTGTACCCATTTGATGTCTAAAGTGCTGCTAGCCCAAATTTCACACCCATAAAGGACCACCAGTATAACTAGCAACCCAAATTTGATGTCGAAAGCTAAGCTCAAAACGCTTCAGTGATGTTTCTATGGCAAGTTTTGTTCGAAAAGTTACTTCATCTCGGAGGGGTTTTTCGACAAGGTGAAGATGCTATAAAAATGGCTAAATCTGGAGTGAAAAAACGCAACTCTGAGCAAGGGGCACCCTTCATTCTGCAGGCCTAGATCAACTTTTTGTGATTTATTTCTTCCAAGATATCTTCTCTGAAATCCTATCAGCTTCGCAATGAGCCTACCAACCAATCCAGAAGATTTGTCAGCAGCCTGTAGCTGGAAGTTAAGTGATTTTTAGCTAGTTGGAAAAATGGCTTAACACTGGTAGAGAAAAGCGCGCCTGCAGGCCAGGGGCTCCCAAGAATTCAAGGCATCAGATGTCAATTTTTGCATTGACTATCTCCAAGATGATCTTCTCAGCTTCAGCCCTGCTTCGCAATGAATCTATTAGCCAATTAGTAGGACTTATCAAATGGCAGCAGTGGTGGAGCAAATGAACATGTAAAACGGAGGTTGAAGAGAAGATCACCAAGGCAAAAGCACACATGTTAGGTAGGGGCGCCCTTGATTCTAGAAGCCTAAATCATGCTAGCCCAAATTTGATGTCGAAAGCATAGCTCAAAATGCTTCGGTGATGTTTCCATGGCAAGTTTTGTCCGAAAAGTTACTTCGTCTCGAAGGGGTTTTTCGAGGAGGTGAAGATGCTGTAAAAATGGCTAACTCTGGAGTGAAAAAGCGCAACTCTGAGCTAGGGGCGCCCTTCATTCTAGTGGCCTAGATCAACTTTTTGTAATTTGTTTCTTCCAAGATGTCTTCTCTGAAATCCTATTAGCTTCACAATGAGCCTACCAAACAATCTAGAAGATTTGTCAGCAACCTGTAGCTGGAAGTTAAGTGAGTTTTAGCTAGTTGGAAAAATGGCTAACACTGGTAGAGAAAAGTGCACCTACAAGCCAGGGGCTCCCAAGAATTCAAGGCATCAAATGTCAGTTTTTGCATTGGCTATCTCCAAGATGATCTTCTAAGCTTCAGCCATGCTTCGCAATGAATCTATTAGCCAGTTCGTAGGACTTATCAAATGGCAGCAGCGGTGGAGCAAATGAACATGTAAAACGAAGGTTGAAGAGAAGATCACCAAGGCAAATGCGCACATGTTGGCCAGGGGCACCATTGATTCTGGAGGCCTAGATCAACTTTTTGTGACTTCTCTCTTCCAAGATGTCTTATCCAAAATCCTATTAGCTTCGCAATGAACTAACCGGCCAATCCAACGGATCAGTATATGACCCAAAACTAGAGATTGAACGCAAAACGAGGGAAATTGAAAATGACTTAAGTCTGGAGTGAAAAAGTGCGCCTCTTAGCCAAGGGCGCTCATCTTTTTGGAGCTTCAGATGAAGTTTTTTGATCAAGTGACACCTAAGAGGTTTGTTTTCGTCTTGATCCAGCTTCGCAACGCATATGTCAGCAGGTGAATCAGAGTTGTCATGTTGTCGTGGTCAAAGGTCAAACTTGAGGTTCCAGACTTGATTAGAACTATCCAGAAATGTCAAAAGCGCCCCTGCAGGCCAGGGGCGCCCAAGGTTTTGGTGCCTTGAAATCAGTCTGTTTGATGATTTCAGATGTTCGTCATGTCCGAGTCAGCTCCAGCTTTACGTTACCTATCTCAGTCGGGTCAGAGTATGTCTCAACAACCGGCAGCCAGAAGATTTGTGGATTTTAGCCAGTTATGAAAATGGCTTAAGTTTGGCAGGAAAAAGCGCCCCTGGCCCATGTTTGAAAGATGTCAAATGATGTTTTTACGAGAAGTGCTCTCCAAGAGCTCTTGCTCAGAATTCAGTCTGCTCCGCAATGAGCTAGTCAACTAACTCTGAAGTTTTGCTGGACTCCAGAAAACGATAAGTGAAATAAGGTCAAATTCACAATGAAAATGATGGAAAATGCCTGAAAATTTTCAGAGTTTGAGGTCAAAAAGCACACCTGGAGGCCAGGGGTGCCCATCTTTTTGAGGCCTCAGATAGATGAATTATGGGTTGTCACCTCAAGGAGTCTTTTTGTCAGATTTGATCCTGCTCTTCAACGAACCTGTCAGCCAATTGATCCGACATGGCAATCAATCAGAATCAGTGGTCAAACGTGAGCTCCGACGAGGTTTTAAGATTCAAGTTTTCAGAAAAATGGTTGTCTGGAAAGGACACCTAAAGTCAAAGGTTGACTTTTGAACTCAAGAAAAGAAGTGCGCATGAGGAAAGGATTCAGTTAACTAAAATTAATTCTTCAGTTGACTATTTAAAAGTTGACTTCTTCTAGAGCCCATTTTTAGTCTATAACTGAGCGAAATCAGCTGACATGTGTCAGTTGATTGAACTGTTGAAAGTGGTGCCCTATTTAGGGCATATTTTTCACAGTTAACTGTTTTGAGAGCCAATCAAAGGCCATGCATGGGTTTTGAAGGTTCAATTAGAGTTCAAGCGCACTTTCCAAGGTTGTGCATACATTTGACATGCCTTTGATGATAAATTCTTGTTTATTATGCATATGGCGTCCATTATTTCTCATTTTGAGTTGATAAAACACGCCATTCTCAAGTAAATTTTAATCTAAAGGTGCTACAAGGGTCAGAATTCAACTTTTTTTCGTAGCTATAGATTTAGAATGGTCAGAGGAAGGATATTTCAGACTTCGTTTTCCATTTACATGTAGGTTTTATTAGATCCTTTTCAAGCATAGGTGAAGTTCTACAAAAGAAGCAGTGATAAAACCAAAATTCAAAACTTCTATCTTCTGTCTTATTTCCTCTATATTTGTGTCTTAGGTATTCTTCGCATGTCAAAGAAAACGGCAAAATTTTCAGAAATGCATCATCTGGGTTCATATATTTCAACATCAACGACAATACCCATGTCTTAGATTATTTTGTGAAAATTGCCCCGTTGCCTCTATTCTAGAGCACTGTGTTTTTTTCCAAAGTTTTCTTTGCATGTGGGCCTAGAACACATTTTTCCCAAAATCTATCGATCTGGGTCATCTTAGAATTCAGTTCTACATAAAACCCATGTTCCAGATTCTCACGGAAAGAATTGCCCCTAGTGCCCTTAATTGCTAGTTCAAATCTCAACTGAAAACCTTTTGCATGCAAGCCTAAACTCAATTTTTCAAAAAACCGAAGACCTGGGTTTGATCAGTTCTCCAGTGCCTACAATACCCATATGCCAGTTTTTCTTGTGGAAAATTTTTTCAAGAACCCCCTACGGCCATTAAATCTCTCAATCGAAAAGCTCTTGCATGTCAAGGCAAAAGGTGTTTTTTCAAATTTCTGACGTTGTGAGTTTACTTAGAATTATTTTCTCTACAAAACCCACGTCTCAGAATTTTTCGTGAAAATTCTCCCTCGACTGGGTATTTTTAGCCTCATCGAACGCTGTTTTAGCTTTCCGAAAAAAGTTGTCAAAACATAGTCGTGCTTACAGTCAACAGGTGAGTTTTTCACAAGGCAGTTCACTCAAACTGGATTCAAGACCAAATTGATCTTAATTCACAATTTCTTAAGAAAAACTGACACTGTTTTGCATCAAGCACATCTAGAGGGTTGATACCGTTGGAATTCTACGTGTGCGGTGAGTTCGTGTGCATTTCTCATAACCAGAGTGTTCGCAGTCAAACTTCGCAGTTTCGTCATGCAACACTCTTCCATTGAGAGGAATCAAGAAAAGCGTCAGAGGCATCAAACTGTAGAAGAAACAAGGATCATCACTCCATTTACGGAGCTACCAAAGTCACTCAGATCCCGTGCCATTATCTTCATGAAGATGGTGCGTATGTTGAGCTTGATGTTGTGTAGACTGAGTTTGAGAAGCTAGTTCGTGATAACCTAGGTGGAGATCCTGAGGCGTCCAAGTTGGATAACCTCTCAGTGATGACTGCCAGTTTCAACAAGGCAACTGGGGAGGTCAGAGACAGTCAGAGAGTGATCCAAGACGAAGACAAGAGTTAGAAAGACAGTTCATCATCGTGGACAGCGTCAAAGTGCCAAATGATGACATAATAGACAAATTCATGGATGAGATAATAAATGGAGAGGACTTGGAGTAGACACCCAGCTGGGCCCTACAGTTATTTGCGAGGATGAGTCAAAAGCAACAGTTAACTCAAAGTCAGTTCTTGAGTTCTCCTCGTTGATATTAGGCATGTCTATCTCATTCTTGGAGATATCTTCGCAGGAGGATAGACTTTCAATTAAGACCAGTTAACTGATGGTAGTTATCAATTAGTTTTCTTTTCAATTAGGATGTGCATGTTGCACATGTCCAGTTAGCATTGTTTGTATCGGTTAACTGATTGTAGCTTTCCAATTAACTGTATAGTTTTTTTCATTTAGACTTGAATGAATAAATCTCGCATGTTGCAAGACTGTAGTTGACTCAAGGTGATTTTAGGGCTGCCTACACCTTTGATGTCTATAAATAAAAGCTTTCAGCTCATTTGTAAATAACTTTTCCTTGTGATAGAGAATTGTTGCGCTGTCAGCAACATGCCTATTCTCTAGATTGGTTCACCGTTGTAAATAGAACTTTTGCACGAGAGAGCAATATATGTTGTGCCCACCTTGCCTGTAATATTGCCTTTTTGTATCTGTTCAAAAGCATTTGTTATGATAATGAATTGTTGTGCCACTTGAGTTTCATGCAGTTGTTATGATGAATGCTCATCTTAGTTAAATGGAGTTGTTGGTTTGATCGTTGTTGTATGCGTGTCTCGTCTATGCAATACACTGTCCGAGTTGCTTACCTTATGTTTTGTGTTCAATAAGCCTATTCAAATTGAGAAGATCGTTGTGCCACCTTGCCTTCAAGTTTAGAATTTGTACCTAAAGCTTATCGTTTGATGTGTGTGTCAATAAACTTATTCAGCCAAGCAAATAGTTGTGCCACCTTGCCTTCACGTTGTGAATCTTACCTGAAGTTTATCGTGTAATCACATCCCCGCTCCATTTCCTCATGCTCTGTTTACTTGAGGAAACTAGATAGATTTAATGTAGTTAGCTTAGTTGTAGTTAATGATCTGCGAAACCAGAAAATCCTAGGCTGCAACATTCTAGGTTTTCTTAACCTTGTGCCTCTTCCATCTGAGATAAAAAAGATAGGATTTAGAGTACTTTACTTTTCCAAAGCATATCAACAAAAGAGGGAGGTTCCCCTCCAAATTTGAAGAGTACTCATTACGCAGTGTGCATAGCTATTTGTTTTGACTCACACTCCAAAGGTGTTGGTTATTACGCCAACACATAGTTGTCCGTTTCTAATCCACATTCCAGAGGTGTGAATTGAAACCCCAACACATAGCATTAGGCACTGCAATCCTACAAAATCAAAATGCTAGGAAAAATATAAAATCTTGTATTATCATAAATGTGTCAGTTCAAAAAGAAAAGCTATAAATACACAAATTCTAAAACAGTAATAAGAATGATATAAGAAAATTAGTTAGAAGGAAAATTAGGGGTGAATGTGTGTCCCCCTCATGTTTTTGCCTAGCTGATAGAAGACAAAGCCAACAAAGTTAATTCACCACTATGAGGGATTGGAAAAAAAATCATGGAAATGCTCTCCAAGACTTTATCTCAAAACATAACAACACAACGAAAAGGATATCACAATAAAGAGAACAAAGTCAATATCCACATAAGAAGATGACACAAAAATTTGAGTCCATATGAAAAAGTTATGAAAATTTTCGTGTAGCGGGTGCTTCAAAAATTTTGAAAAATTTACAATAAATATTTTTAATCGCTATTCACATTTGCAATTTTCAAGCACCTAGTGCACTTAGAGATCAAAAATGTCATGCAAACGAGACTTTCAATTACCTAGATTGGACAAGTTGAGAGAACGAGTGGAGAAAAGCATTCGGATGTGAGAAGTGAGTCCAAAATTTTGGATTTTATATGTACTTTTCTCGTTTTTTGTGCCCAAGCAACCCATGCTTTACAATAGTGCATGTTGTTCATGCAAGCATCTATTGTTCACACAAGCATCTACTATTCAAAAAAGAATCCACTACTTACAAAGGTGTCCTTAAAGCGTGCTAGCATCCAAAAATCACGCTAGCATCTAGGGGAAAAAAATTGCATATCTTGGAATGAGAATGAAATTTTATATAGGATGACTCAGAGAATTAATTTTCTATGATCGTAGGATCCATCGATTATGTGAGAGTGATCTCAAGGTGTGGTGCTTTCATTGCTATGAAGCCACATAGAGTCTCTGACACAACAAGAAGTTACTTTGCTTCACCAAGTCGGCATCTAATAGATCTACACAAGGCCAAAGATGTGGTATCTGTTAATTTTTAAGATCAAAAATGCAATAAGCAGAATGCACAACACAGAGAACAATGAACACAATAATTTACCCTAGGAAAACCCTCCTACTCGAGGGAGAAAAACCCAACAAGAAATTCTCTTTATAAATCAGAATAATATGTGTAGAAATAGCACACAAGATCAGGCCCTAGAAGAAGCGAATTTCATACAATAGAAATAGCACTTAAATATAGTGTGAATTCCTTAGATACAAAATATCTGCTCTTCTCTTGAAGCGAATCTGCTCTTGACTACGAATCTGCTGCTGAACAAATTCGAATTGGAATTGATGAATTGATTGAATAAATGAGAGGACTCTATCCTCTTTATATACCAAGCTAGGCAGCCTCATTTCTTGGGAAGACCTAGAAATAAATATAATTTTGTTTATGAAACAAAAGGCCGACCTACCTTGATTATATTTTATTTAAGAAAATAGCTCCCGAAGCTACAAAACACTAACACTCCCTCTTAGCTAGGGAGGTATTTTCAAATATCCTCATCATGGAGTCTCTCAACATGACGCCCACAATGGCTACACGCATATGTTGAAAAACACATTTCAGTCTCAGAGATGTACAAGAGTTCATCATGGAGTCTCTCGACATGATGTCCACAATGGCTACTCCCATGTGTGGAAAGAAACACATATCAGTCTCAGAGATGTACAAGGGTTCATCATGGAGTCTCTCAACGTGATGTTGTCATGGAGTCTCTCAACATGGTGTCCACAATGGCTACCCCCATGTGTGGAAAGAAACACATTTGTCTCAGAGATGTACAAGAATTCATCACGGAGTCCCTCAACGTGATGTCGTCATGGAGTCTCTCAACATGACATCCACAATGGCTACTCCCATTTGTGGAAAGAAACACATCTCAGTCTCAGAGATGTACAAGGGTTCATCATGGAGTCTCTCAACGTGATGTCGCCATGGAGTCTCTCAACATGACGTCCCCAATGGCTACTCCCATGTGTGGAAAGAAACACATCTCAGTCTCAGAGATGTACAAAGGTTCATCAAGGAGTCTCTCAACGTGATGTCGTCATGGAGTCTCTCAGCATGACGTCTCATCTCGATCTCAAAGATGAACAAGGGCTTGCACCTCATATTTCTCCGTCTCAAAGAAATATACACTACAAGGGCTTTCACCTCATATTTCTTCATCTCAGAGAAATATACATTACAAGGGCTTTCACCTCATATTTCTCTGTCTCAGAAAAATATACACTACAAGGGCTTTCACCTCATATTTCTCTGTCTCAGAGAAATATACATTACAAGGGCTTTCACCTCATATTTCTCCATCTCAGAGAAATATATATTACAACAAATCTTCATGATGATGTGACTCCTTCTGAAGCTCCAAGTGCTTGCATCAACCTCATGACCTCCTCATCCAAGATTGCCTACAATGCTTGCCTTAGAGGAATGGTTTCCAACACACTCAGTCATTCTTCTAGATTTTCAGTATGCAGCTCTCTCAAGTTGAATTCAAGACCAAATCAGTCTTACTTCATGATTTCCTCAAGACCGCTGACACCTATTTACATTGAGCACACCCAGTAGTTGATTTGGACAAGCTGGAAGGCATAGATGGCATCACAATGCAAAATATTGAGCAATTCAGGTTGCTTGAGGCAGCCTCCTTTCCCATCTCGGCACAAAGCATCGAAATTGTAATCACTTGTGTGAAGCATTACCAACCCACTTCACAGGAAATCCAGTCAGTTGATGGGCCAACCATTTGCAGTCTCAAGCCAAAGGATATTGAGAGGTGCTTTGCTATTCCACCTTGTACAAACAACTTGATCATATCAATAGAGTGTTGTGAAAGAGCGTTTAACAGCAGAAAGGAACAATGTCAAAAAAGAATGGCAGAAAGGTGGCCCAAAGAGAAAAGAAACAACTTTCCAAAGAACATGGGATGTGGAGAATTCAAAGATGAGTATGCTATCATGATCACTCTACGCAATCGTGTCATGGGTCAAGCAGAAGAAAACAAGTTTCAGCCATGGATGTATTACATCATATCTCAACTTGTCAACAACAAAGAACATTACGATTGGCCCGCTTTGATCAACGACATTCTCCACGACCAAATGACAGGATTCTTCAAAGCCCACGAATTTCATATGGGTTCATACCTCAAATATATAATAGCCTTTCAAGGCCAATTTAGACAGTTGAATACCGTTGCAACTCTGGGTGTGCAGCCAGTTCATGAACATTTCTCACAGCTTGAATTTTCACAATCAGAATGACACTTCAAGCAAGTAAATGACCTCTTTCTGATGCACACAATCAAGGAACTTGATAACAAGTTGCATATACATATTTCACCAAAAGCCAAATTGGCAATGGTAGATTGGGCCGATTGGTTCATCCAATTCCTCACGTTTACCTACATTCGCATATATGGTTACTCAGGTCATCTAGCCATGTTACCCCATCATCCATCGGTTAAGGTGGTATTCATGGAGTTTCTACAATAGTTGCACGAGGTACACACTTTTTTGCGTGGCAAACTCAAGGCCGTTGCCAACTTTCCTTTCGAGATGGGTATCTACCGATGCAGATCAACAGCTGACGCCAAGTCAATGAGCCATGAAATGATGAAACTTAATCTTATGTTTCTCATAGAAAGGAGCTCATATGATCCTTGGGGTCACTTGGCAGCTTCACATAAACCTTCCATGGAGGATTTTTGGTTTAGTTGTGAAGAAGGGTTTGAGGTGCGCAGGCACAATTACAGCAGATTTACTCTTCCACAGATCGCTGATTTTTTGTCAGAGGATGTGGAAGGTTATCAGATGATGATGGGGAAGTCATACTTCCAACATATTTCAAAGATCAAATTAACTCGCAACCACTTCGACGTGTTGATTGGTATGCCAAGGAGAGCACTTCCATTGAAGTAAGGACAAGCAAGGTTGTAAGGCACAACAAGCTAGTCTTGGATAGCAAGAAGATGCAAAAGGTAGTTACTCCAATTACAGAGCCACCATTGGTTCACACCACACTACCTTCCACTTCAAAGTGGAAACCCATGGTTAAGGCAATGAATAACCCTCCTAAAGGAAGCAGAATGTCAAGAGATACAAAGGAAAAGATGCAAGTTGCTGATGTCAATCAGCAAGAACAACAATTTCTTGCAGCTATAAATACCATTGAAACAATGCCAGAGATTGAAACAGAACATCCATTATTCTACCACCACCGCAATCATCTCCAATTCACATTGACTTGGAGCCAAATTCACCAACTTGTGAAATCTCAAAACAATCTCACTCATCAAGAGTTGATGGGACTACCACCAATCCTCCTAGTGAAGTTAGTCAAGACTCTTCATCTTGGCTTGAGAACCTCCTAGGTAGGAAGAGGAGAAAGCCGTCCTACCAATTGAACTTCATTGAGTTTGACAATGTTTACCAAGACATGTCTGAAAAGAAGCTCAAAAAGCGAGTTCATGTGGAAAAGAATGCTGACAACGAGATTGGCATTGAGATAGCCACACCACTTGAGGACAAGAATGCGGATAAAGTAGAGGTTGACAACTTCACTTTGGTGAAAGCCAACCTTGGTAAAAGCACACGCCAAACTGATGTAGATCTCTTTGAGGTTGCAGCAGTTAGCATGAAGGAAAGAGTGGTCAAAGATGGTGAAGACAAGGCAGCCCTCAAGGCTGAAAACTAGCAGTTACGGCAATACATCTCCAACCTCCTTCACGGTACTTCATATGTCACCGCCTGCTTCCACAAATGTTGGAACTACCTACAGAACAAAATCAACTAAGTCAGTTGATTGTTTATGGAAAATACCCGAGAGACTGGGTAGAAGAGTTTGTCACCAAGGGTCGATTCATACTTGCAGAATTGTACCAATTAAGGTACAATGCCCACGATTTTCGCTCAGAAATTCAGAAGTCAGAGCTAAGCATGGCGGAAGAGAAACCCGAGGATGAGATCACCATTGCCGACTTGAAGATGGCCTACAATTCAGTCATTACATAGGAAAAAAAAAAAAAAAGCTTTTTACTTGGAGAGAACAACTCCTCTTCAAAGTAAAAACATATGAAGCAATGTCTATAGAAATGGTTGAGTATAGAGGAAAGGTTGCAAGTGTCGTCAAGTTCATAAGAACTTTCGTGTCACAGATTCCTTGCCAATATCAATGCGAGAATGGCGAGTACGTTGAGCTCAATTTAATGCAAATAGTGTTTTAGGATCTCATCTGTAGTTGTTTCAACGGTGACCCAGTTGACTACAAGTTGACTCAAGTTGCAGCCATGTCAGCAAAGTTTGATGATGTAGCTGAAAGGAGAAGGAAGTTACAGAATCAGATCACAAGTGGAAAAGATATGTTGCGGCAACATCACATCACGTTGAAGAGTATCAGTTGTTCGAATGCAGAGACGGTTAACAACTGGCTAGAGGACTTGGTTACTCAAGTTGCTGAGGTGTGAGCTACCAGTTAGGACCTCCCACCTTTTCCAAAGATAGGATTTAAAACAGCAATTAAACTTGATGCCTTTTCCAAGTTAACTGACTGTACAATTTGTATGCATGTCTATCTTTGGAGACACCTATTGTACAGTTGGATAGATCAATTAACTAATGTAGTCTTTCCAGTTAACTGTTAGTTACATTTGTTTAGACATAGGAATAAATCTTGTTGATTGGCAAGACTCAGTGTTAACTCAAGGAGATTTTAGGGTTCCCTACTCCTTTCAGTGTCTATAAATAAGAGCAACCTTTCTCATTATTTCTCAACCGTTATTACTATAACAAAATTTTGAGCCTTCAAACTTTGCTAAGGTCAATATACGTTCACTTTGTTCAATGTATTTTGGTTGATTGTATGTTGTATGTTTGTCTTCTTCATACAATTTGCTGTCCCAAAACGTGTAATCATTGATTGAGTTTGAGGAAATAAATCAAAAGTACAATGAGTCTTTGATCCAAAGTCTCAAGCTCTTTCAATATTGTTGTTTCTATATTCTTTATTTCGATGTACACCTCGAAAGAGCAATGAGCCGTCAAGGGAATTTTGAGATCTAGTTTATTGTTTGATGTTCTGTTATTATAATCTTTATTTTAGCCTACACCTCGAAAGAGCAATGAGTCTTCAAGGGAATCCTAAGATCTAGTTTATCGTTTGATGTTTTACTTTCATAAGCTTTATTTCAATGTACATCTAAAAGAGCAATGAGCCTTCGGATGCGTTTTGAGAGCAAGTTTGTCTAAGTTAGTGTTAGCCAAAATCATTCCCCATTTACTTCTAAATTCTCTTGCTCTGAATTTACTCGAGGAGATAGAAGTGTTGTAAATTTAGGCCTAGTTGTAGTTGAGATTATGAAACCAGAGAAAACCTCAGCTGCAACACAAATAGTTTTGTAAACCTTGTGCTCTCAACTGAGATAAAAAGATAGGAATTTAGTTTACTGTTTTTTTTTTTAACGCATAATCAGCAAAGAGGGAGCTTCCCCTCCTAATTTGAAGAGTATTTTATCTATGCATAGCTATCTGTTTCCAATACGCACACCAGGGGTGCGAATTGAAACGCCAACAAATATCTTTTAAACATTAGGGAGTCCGCCTTATGAACCGCTGCCTTCGTAAATGTAATTATGAGGATTTAATTGCGATTTCATACTTAATCAAATTGTTGTCAGGGCATCGATGTTTATCCTCTTTAGTATATATATATATATATATTGTAGTTAATGTATTATATATTTAGTACTATATTATTATTATAATTGTAATAATATTATATTGCTGATGTTTATATATTTTTTCTTTGTTGCAATTTCAGAGGCATGACAAAAATACACTGACCAAGACCTTGTCAACTGATAGATAGAAGAGCATAGTAGGAGTTTCTGAGACCAAGATAGAAAACATACACAGTGCCAAGATCAACATGGAAACAAAGTCCATTTTCAATCACTGATGTTACAAGAGAACGTTTTCCAGCAAGCACTTCAAGTTCCATTGTTCTGTAGTCATTTTGTATCTGTTCAGTCTTGTTGACAACTGTTTGTATCTTTGGCTTGTTTTTGTCAAACACTACCTGCAAAAAGAACACAACCAGGGAATATGTATTATTGATGGCCAATGTTATCAAATAAGTATTGAATCACATAATAATTCCATAAACGAGTTATCAATCATGAACCTGTGCAATCAAATGACGATATGGCAAATGCTCATTTCTCAAGTTCAAATGTATGATATGGCCCACAACTTCAAATGCAGTTGGTACAACAATTCCATTTGGAAGCAAATCCTGTAAGACCTGAAAAAGATAATACAATCTGGTTAAAAGACTAGACACCATCATGCAACGATATCATAAGTTAGTTGATTTAGATAATGCAGTTTTTCTTAAAAAGAAAGTAGAAACTAGGCTATGGTTTAACATCCTGTGCCAATTTGTTTTTGTGGACAACATTTGGTGTGAGGGTAGATTGACCCTAACCCATTTCACTAATTAATTAATTACATCTCAGCCAATTAAACTTTGCTCTCAAAGTGAAAAAGCAGCATTCCCCATAACTCTAATATATGTCATCTTTTATAGAAACAGAACTAGCTTATGATTTTTTCCCTATCAAGCAATCTAACAATATTGTTTCTTTTATCACCCAAAATAAAATGGCATTTCTAAACTTGTGATCATTAAATGGTATAAACCAGTCAAGAACAGCATGTACCTGGTTCCAATGCCTATTTTGGCATCCATTTACTGATAGGAATCTCACATCGTCTGACACCAAAACTTTGGCTGCCAAGTATTCCTAAACTCCAGAAATACTAGAAGCTTAAAGGAATACCTATTAGATTTAGGATCAGAAAATGCAACACATGAGACAATGAACACAACCAGATACCTTGGGAAAACCCTCCTAACTCGAGGGGAAAAACCCAGCAAATATATCTCTCATATATTTAGGAATTAGAGCAGAATTCTACTTACAACGCAGGCCCAACACAAAGGCCAATTTTGATAAATTGAATAATAGCACCTCTCCTAGATGCGAAGATACAAATGATATAATTCTCTTTCAGATCCATCTGCTGCTCCAGAATATTATATATCTCCTTCAGATTGATCTGCTGCTACAAAGATGATGATCTGCTCCTACAGAAATGATGATCTGCTGCTACAAATAGAAGATCTGTTTGCTCAAGTGCAAACTCCTCTAGCAATGCGAATTATACTGAATGAACTTGGTGATCAAATGAATGAATGTGAACTTGTATTTATACACAACAACAATAGGGTTCGCACCTCTTCACAAATGAGGTCGGCCTCAATAAGAAAAGACATTTATTCATAATGAAGTCGGCCCTTAATTAAATCGCATCTCTTTATTAAATGACGATTTTCTCAAGGTCGGCCCCATTAATTAAATATTAATTATAATCATATAAATAATGAGGTGCCTCTTCCATAAAATAAATCACTGTATAAATTAAATAGCCATCAGGCTATAATTTAATTTATAACTACCTGGAAATAATTTGACAGAAGTTGTATACATTAACAATACCAACATTGGTTCAATATGTCAACAGCTTGTAATATATTTCTTTTCTCATTTCTTCTACAAATATAGCATTGATTTAATACCAATTAGTCACTCTTAGTTGGGTTGGTGATGCAGGAGCATCCATGGTGACTTGCAATCCTGTGTCAACAAAAAGGTTGAACTTTTGAATTATGCAATTTTGGATTTTTAAGTGGATTAATTTTTGGTTTGAATTATATGGTGAGGATGGCTAAATATTTATCTGCAATTGAATTAATTTGTCAATTAAATTCTTGTGCAACTTTGACAAGTTGACTAGTGGGATTTAAAACAAAAATCAGAAAAAAGCATTTCAGTTGCAAAATAAATAAAAACTCTTTATGGGCATTGAAAATGGGATAATGGATGATTTAAAGCACAAGAATCATATCCCTAAAAAGTAGGGACGGGAGGTGGGCACCTAGGAGTTGATCTTTCTTTTTTTGCTTTTTTCTGGATTGGCAAGTGGAGAATAAAAACTCCACATTCTATTCTTTGTCCAAGCAATTAAAAGAATGAATTAATTTATGATTTATTAGCTTTATTGGAGTTTGAATTTTCTGCCACAAGTTATGGCATACCTGGGCAAGAAAGGAAAATAATTAAATTTTCATTAATTTCTTGAGCAGTAGTGGGGTTTTTGGAGGTTGTTGAAAGCATGGAAAGAAATTTTGAAGCACAGTTTTGAAGGGTGAGGAAAAGGAGGCGTGGCATACCTCCAGGAAGGAGTTTTAATGGTGTTGTTGCAGGTTGGAGGATGCTTGCAGAGCCAAGAACATCACCAGTAGTTGCAGATTTGAATTGTTGAGGTTGTTTTGAAAGTTTTGTGGTTGCAGGTGTTGGAGAAAACTTTGTTTGCAAAGTTTTGATTTGTTGTTGCAAATCATTTTGTGGTGATTTTCAGAAGTCTTGTATGGGCTTGTTGCAGCCCCATTGTCCTTTTTGGACTGTTGTAATTCATTTAGCAAAGTTTTGATTAAATTTGAGATTGCCAGTTGCAAGTTGCAAACCTGGGTTACAATATTTGTTGCAAGAATTGTTTTCATGTGAAGAATGCTTTCCAATAGTTTAAGTGAGCTATTTAATTTGGTTTCAATTGAATAAATTATTTTATTTAGCTCTTTCATCGGTTGGTTATTGTTGACGTGCTTTTTATGACAACGCCAGCACAGAATAAAGTTGTCCAACGGTCACTCTATTCTCTCTTGATCAAAGTGTCCCACATGCTAAGATTGCTTGAAAGCTCATGTGTTCGACTCCAAGGTTCCTTTTATCGCGAATAGACTCAGTTGGTTGATGTGTTTTGCTGGTTATTTCAAGGGGACTTACGTAGTTGTTCGATTCTGTGAAGCAATTAGGACATGAATGATTTGGCAATATTGTTTTGGTATCTAGACTGACTCGGAAAATGCAGAATTTAAAGGGGATAGGGATAGGAATTCTACAATCTACTCCTAAAGGGTGGAATGTAAAGATCAATTCGAACAATCTTCAAACCAGACTCCGCTTTGCCTCCCTCCGGACAACTTCCACAAAGTTGGTGCAATCTTCAAAGGATGAGAAAATATTCAAACCATGACACAACATGTTCATACCATCACAACGATGCATATGGACATATGAGTCACAATCGAAGTTAAGCGCTATTACTCCAGTTGACCACGCAAGGCGAACTCACCGTCAGCCAGTCCGCTAGTGGTATGGACGAGAAGACTTGCTCAAATGAAACACCACATTCCACAGCTAACAACTACTTGCATGAAATAAAAATATATTTTACTCTATCTACCTTGAATTGGAAAGACGAAATGGCCTTGCTAGCTACTCATAACAAAGAAGAAATCACCAAGCAATGAAACTCTTTGTATTATGAAAAGTGTTCACAACAACCTTTTACAAAACTTTCAAAGGAAAGTTTTCTTCCCTCCTCAATCTAAAGCTAACTTCTAAGCTAAATGCTATATGCCTTCTACTCTCTAGCTCTGATCCAATTCCAATTCTAATCTCTATCTAATATGTTACAAATGAGGGGGGATGCCCCTTTTATAATAAGTCCAATTCAGTGGACGGTTTAGATCGAATTACAATGAAGGGCTCAGATCGAGCCACCTATGCCCTGATTAGGGTTTCTGCCCTAAAAACCGCCACAGAGAGGAGTGGGCAATGAATGCACAGAATATTCTCCACTCCCCTGCAGGAATCATAATGAGCAATTAATGCCCACTACCACCATCAAGAAGATCCTCATCTATGAGAGCGTTCCCACTGGCCTTCTCCCGGATAGCAAACTCGATCAACCGGGCCAATACTGCTTCAACCTCCTGTGTAGAGATCGGTGGAATATGGTTGAGCTGGAACTCCAAGACTGCTACCGTCTGTCCGTATCTGGTGTAAGATTTCCTCCATGTCACTAAGGCGTCCTGGGTATGCTGAATTATACTAGAGAACGTGGAGACATTCTCAAAGTCATCCAGGACAAGTGACCTCGCAGCTGAGAAGAATGGAGGCAGTCTACTTTTCAAGCCATCAGCAGTTATCTCCTCTGGGACCAACTTTCTAGCAAATATGGCTTCTAATGTATTGAGGACTCCCCCCAAGATGTTGCCCATTGCTTTCCTCACTTTAGCTGAATCTGCCCTTGCTGCGTCGTGAAATCCACGGCCTGTGACCACCGAGGAGTACCAACTGGTGAAATCATACCTATCACCTCTCTGAATTACACCTCCATCCACCAAGGTTTCTAGAGGTATATGCATCAAAGCCCCCAAACGAAGTACAGTCTTCGTTTGATAGATGCGAGTATCACCCCAGGCCTGATCTACTATATCCATCCGTGCCAAAATACTTGAGGCCTGTCGATAAGCATCGGCGAGGTCCTCCATGAATTTCCCTGTCTCAGTATGAACACGGCTAACCCACTTGTCTGCCTCCGTTTCCATTTTCTTCAAATCCTCTAAGGCAACAACTGACTCCTTCGGAAGCTCCGATGGACGTTCCACTGCGGGTTTGCTGGTTCACCTGGATGTGCTAGATTTTGCTACGTATCCTATCAAGGTTTTGTGCTCCTTCTTCAATTTCTTATACTTCCCCTCCGTGCGGAGCAACTGATCCTTCAATGCCTGATAGGAGTTATCGAACTCCTCGATAACTTGGGCTCCCGTAGGACGACCCAACTCTACTGTGGTGATCACGTAATTTTCAGGCCTCTCCTTGGTTCGATCACAATCTTCCCTCGGAATAGCCACCTAAAGCGTGCGAGAGCCTGACTCGTCAGTCGAGATCTTGAAAACTTCGGGCCTTTTCTTCTCGGTGGCTGCGATCCTCGAGGAACTCCTCCATCTCAATGGCCGAATCCGTATCATCCTCGGGTTCTCTCCTCATTAAATGGAAAGCCAATCATGCTGTCTATGTGGATTACAAATGACAAGAAATTTTGTTCTTGTTGCCCTCCATCTGGTACTTCCTCCTTCTTGCCTTTGGTTTTGCTGGGCCCATCCTCTTCTATAAAATTTGGGTATCTCCGGAGCCAGCAGGTCCTGTTAGTGTTTTCTTCTTCCAAAGGTAATCCCAACATCTGCTGAAAATGGGTGTCGACCATTGTTTCCTCTTCTTCCTCCTGTTGGCCGCCCCTGGATAGACTGACACTAGCTGATTCCTGGGCGTTGGGCTGATCTACCTCCTCAAGTCCCCGCTCTTCCTCCAATCCTGCCCTCTGATCGGCAAATAATGAAACCACTCTCAAACTCGAAGACTGAGTTTGTGAGTGCACGGGTGATGCTTGTTCTATCCTCAACCGTATCGGTTGGGTTGGCACTTCTACTTGTGCCCTCGATGTCTGAGCAATTTGTTTCCCCTTTTTTTACCGATAACGGCCTTGGGTCACCCATCAAGCTATAAGTAAGGGCGATCGACTTGCTCTTGAGTCTGCATACATGTCTGTCGACCCAAGTCTTGGTAAAAGTCATCACCGGGATAGAAAGCGTGTCCAAGTCCATGATCTCTGGCTCGGACCAATCAGGTGGTGGGACAGGAGCATCCCTAACTGAACCATAGTCGGGTTGCATAACGTTGACATCTTCCTCCACCTGGTCGGGAACTGGAATAATCTCACATTCTCTAATCAACTTGAGAGGAAGTCTGGAAAACATCCTTCTTCTTATCTTAGCCTCATCCACTGCATTTGCCCAGAAGTCCTCCAGATGAGCTCTGTGCCGGTATTCAACGTTCTGTACCATCCGGATGTTCCCGTAAGGATCGAAATCCTGCCTGCCTGTGTGATATGACAAATGATAAGATTGCGGCTCGTCCTCATCTCAATTTTGCCAAAGAGGCACACACCTCAATGGAATTTCCCATGGTGATAGGGAAATCAAGTCCACCCTTCTTTTTCCTTTTCTGAATCTTATCGTAGGCAATCAATTGCCTAGATACCTCAAGCATTACTATGTGATCAGTGGGGTATTGTGGTAACCGATATGGATACAAAGTGAACCCCTGCAGCCTAATATATGTGAATTTCGGGAATTGGATGAGCCAATACCCATATTCCTCAATCAATGTCCGTGCTTCTTTAGATATTCTCTGCTGCGTCCTCTGCTGAAGTGTCCTCGCAATGTGCATTGTGAATGCATCATTTGCCCGTTTATAGTTGGCAATGTTAGCTAAATGTAGCTGTGTGCGGGCTTCATGGATTTTGAATTGACCAGGGGCACAGCCGATTGGCTCCTTGTACGAAATCCCTCTGTACTTAGTCATTCTGGCCAACATGTAAATTACATATGAGCTCATGTAGAAAGTCTTCGTCACCCTCAGGCTCCTGAATTGCTCATCGATGTGGTTGCTAATCATTCTAGCCCAATCGACACACTCCTTTTCCTCCAAGATAATCTCGATGAAGTAGAACATCCAAGGCTCGAAAATGTAAGCCTGTGCACTCCCATTTACCCGGCTCAGCATCATTATCAAATCACAGTATTCTTGTTTCACGTCCTCGGCAATTATCTGCTTTGGGAGCTTAGTGCGGCGTGGCCTCAGCTTCTGCATCCAAACTCTGTTGATGACTGCAGTGACTCTTTCGAAAGAGGAAGAGTACATCTTATCTGCCCTCTTATTTGTCCTGTATAACATCTCCTCAGCAGTCGGAATCCCAAATGCCTCTCCGATGGCATCCGGTGTGAAGTTGGCGAGCAGTTTACTATCCGGAGAGACAATCGTCCTACGTTCTGGCTTGTAGTGATTGGCGCGCTCCATAATTAGCTCCAGACATTGAATTGCTGGCAGAAAACTAGCAGCTGCGTAGATTCACTCTTCATTATATTATGTGCCGTGGTGATGGTTGATGGCCCCTAGCGAACATCCTCGATTTGAGTGCATTTAGATTAAATGAACCAAGGTTAGGTGTCATTTAATCGCCAACAAAACTAATGGCGACTTTGGGAAAATGGCTTAGCGAGCCTTTTAATCATTACTTTCTTAGGGATAGCTAGCCTTGCACAGCCAGTGTTCGCGGCTACACTGTACGGCTGCCTTGTTCCTGCAACATCCTTTGCTCCGGCCATCTGCAAAATAAAATAGAATAGCAATAAGCTAGGCTGCAGATTTTTTAAATAAAATGAAGTAACCTCCGAGACGGCTGCGAACGTGGAGTTTGCTTTTTGAAAATAAAAACTCTCAGCATAAATTACTAACTCCAAACCCCGTACTGTATAAAAAACTTCAAGCTTATAAAGAAACTTTCAACGACTGCACTTCCGACTAGCGAAGAAAATTGCAGCCAACTACCAACTTTCAGCCATGTGGATACTTTCTCAGCACAAAATGAATTAAATCCTTTGTCTCGACTTCGTCAACCTCAGCAACTTTCAACTTCTAGCAGCTCGAATAAGTAAAATCTGTAGCAAGCTTCAACTTTCGTGCAACTTCAATACTCAGCAATTTCGAAATAAATCCCCAGCACAATATAAATTTCTGCAACTCAACACTTTGCAGCAATTCAACACTCCGAAACTCTCAAAGAAATTCTCTCCTCAACAACTTCGAAAATATTTCAAGAACTTCTTCAGCAACTTCAACTTCAAAAAAAGTGAGGAGAAATGAGAGAAGAGATTGTTTAAATAATTCTTCTCGGAGAATCCTGCTAAGTAGTGCTGGGGCTATTTTTAGCACCTTCATCAATTTTCCACTCTCTTCGTTCAGAATCTTCTAATTCAAGCGCAGTAGTGGGCTAGTCGTCAGCCGGTCATTATGGCAGTTGCCATTAATAATGATTCCTTCCTTGTAAAAATTTGAATTCTTCCTCTTAGTCTGCCAGTTAACTCTTGCCGATTTAAACAACTCGCGAGAAAAAAAATCACCTGACTTGATTTAAAATTCCATTTTAAAATCTCGCAGTGTTTAAATAAATTTTACTCGAAAAATTTCGTGGGAGTTGTAAATTTATTTCCAACTTTTAAAATGTTTGTCATTTAAATCCTCGATTTCATAAAATTTGCCTTAGACATTTTAAATTCTCTCTTTAAAATGTTCAACTCCGGGTGATTAAAAATTATTTGCCTGCTCGAAATAATTCATCCTCTGAGATTTAATTTCCGTTAGGAAAATAATCTAGGCAAAACGAAATTCCTCTTAAAATATTAAAATTTCCCTTAGGAAATTAATTTTAAAATTCTGTCAATTCAGGTGCCGTTTAAAGAGGTTCATTTAATTTTCCATTTGACCCATGGAAAATATTCATCAATATTAAATCTTCCCCTTGAAAAATATTCGTCAACCTTCAACTGCCTTTGGAAAATTTTAAAATTCATCAAATCATCCTTCCATGCCAAGGGCGTATTTTTCCCTAGTGAAATGTTATCTCACTTAGAAAAATTTTCTAACATTTTCTCTGTTGGCGTACTTGACCCTTGGTATATTTTTTATCTGATTAAAAAATCTCCATGCCTTGTGAAAATTTTTAAAAAAAATCTCATCCTCCCTTAGGCGTATATTTTTTTGTGTGGAGTCCACATTTAAATTCCCACGCCTTAGTTTATTTTCCCAACCTCTCAACACTTCAAGGGCGGATTTCTTTCCTTGGCACTTTATTTTATTCAAATTAAAAAAAATTCCATGCCTTAGCATTATTTCTCCACCCTCTTGACCCCTTGGGCACATTTAGACACATGAGCTTTTAATCTTCATCATGGGCGCATTTAGCCCCTCCAACTTTTATTTCCTTGCCTTAGAAAATTTCAAGGCTTCTAACTTGATTTTCCTTTTACCTTGGGGGCGCAAATATGTGTGCTAGCTTTTATTTTCAAACACTTAGGCGTTTTCAAGGCCTCATCACAAGGTGGGCGCAAATGAGGTGATGTGCTTTCATTCTAAATGCCTTAGACAATTTTCAAACACCTCTATAACCTTGGGCGCATTTCCACTAGGCAACTTTTGTTTCATGCCTTAGAAATTTTTTTATAAAATCATCTTGGTTGGGCGCATTTCATAGGCTACATTTTCATGTGAGGGCGCATTTTGACCTTGAAGCTTTTGTTTTTGCCTTAGGCGTTTTTACCTTCACATCCTCCTTGGGCGCATTTTGACCCATGAGCTTTTGTTTTAACACTTAGAAACTTTTGAACTCTTCTCAACTTGAGGGTGAGGGCGCATTTGAGGGGTGCCACTTCCGTTTCATACTTAGAAAATTTTAAAGCTACCAATCTTGAAGGTGGGCGCATTCTAGAGCCTCTACTTTCAATTCCAACACTTAGAATATTTCAAGAGTTTGATCAAGGTGGGCGCATTTTCTCTGCTCAACTTTGAATTTTGTACTTAGAAAATTTCCAGATTTCATTCTTGAGGTGGGCGCCTTTTAGAGCTCTTGCTTTCATTTTCCCATACTTAGAAAATTTTCATGTCTCTGCTTGCTATTGCTTTTGCATTCTATTTTTAGCAAGTTGTGCTATTTTTAGCAAGTCCCTTGATTTTCAACCTCTAAGGCTCCGTTTTGCCTGAAAATTTCATCATATGATCTTCTTCACCTTGTGAACCTGTTTTGCCAGTCCTCTGCCCTGACCTGCTATTTATAGCCACCTGCTATTTATAGTAAGTTTTGACTTTTTGACTTCAGTAGCTCCGTTTTGCCTGAAAGTTGCAACGCTTGATCTTGATAGCTTGAGTGTCACTCTGATGCCAACCTCGGGTGCAGACCTGCTATTTATAGCCGTGCCCTGACTTACTAAAAATAGTAAGTTCTCCGATTTCGCTCAAATTTTGCCAACAAGTACCTTGAAGTGTGCTGACATTGGTGGGGTGCTTCGTTTCGGCTATTTTTGGATTTTACCCCCTATAAAAGTGGAAACCCTAATTTGACTTGTATGGATCCCGAACGGTCTCCATTTGACTGCGTTCCTTCTGCATGTCGTTCTGTTTGCTGAACTGGAGTGTTGGGGGCGGCTGCCAGAGTGTACCTGCTAAAAATAGAAACTGCCTGAAAAGTGACTCATCCATTGCCGGATGGTTTTGCATGTCATATTGCCCGCGGGATCTCAAAAAACCCAGAAAAACCCAGAAAACTGGTCTGCATGCATGCACTGGCTAAAAATAGTAAGTCCTCAAAACTCGATCTT
>CM021109.1:44513566-44708474 GCA_007115665.2 Sequoiadendron giganteum
AAACCCTGAAAATGGCTCTTGAAGCCTGAACTGCCAAAAATAGCAAGTCGTCTGATCTGGCTCAAAATTTACGTGTAGGCAGCTTGATGTTACCCGGATGCAGTGGAACTGACAGAATTCCAAAATCTCAACAAAATAGTCCCAAATTGAATACTTACTAAAAATAGTAAGTTGCCGGAATACAGTGAAAATTTAGGGGGACTCTGCTGGAAGTCTTCTGACTGCTGTACTAAGCTTAGATTTCAATTTCGTGACTCGGTTTGACCCTTAAAAGCCTGAATGGTGGGAAACCCTAATTTCACAGATTTGAACAATACTTTAACCTGGGTCAAACGACGGGACATCCCCGGAAGGACCAGAGACCAGAGAGAGAGCGAACCAAAGCCAAAAGACCAGAATGGAGCAAAATTTAGGGGGTCCCCATCTTGATGGGGTGATGTGTGAAAAAGGTCACAACAGTTATGTGTTTTAAGACAAATTCTATTTGTCTTCTAATGTTTTGTTTCTCTGGTTCTTTTTTGCAACTGGAATAGAATCATTACTAATTGGTTGTTTCTCCATTTCTTCATCCCTTGCTCGATTTTATTTTCTCAAACACTATACCTTAAATGGCCATTCTTTTGACTATTATGTAGAGAAGGTAGTAGTAATTTGTCACATAGGACATACTGCATTATTACTTATTATTAAGGTAATTGCAATGATTGTAGGATGTAGTCATTAATAGAAAATTCTAATGGTTAGAAAATGCTTTTAGTAGACTTCATTTTTGTAGGATTGAAGAGTATAGACTACATGGCAATGAAATATTTTACTATCACATAATAATGAAGAATGAGAACAATATATCAATATTTCATACATGGATGATTTTCAATTACATAGAAGTAAAGTAGGGAAGGAGGTAACAAAAGAAGAGATAAAAAGGGCTATCCTCTCTCTCAAGAATGAAAAATCCCCCGAGGTTGATGGTCTTCAGGCTGAATTTTATAAAACATTCCTTGATTGGGTCTGTGATGACTTGTTTCTGGTATATAAGGAAGCTTTCGAGAAGGGCTCTCTTGGCAGCAAAATTAATAAGGGAGTAATCAAACTGATCCCAAAGGAAGGTGATAGATCTTTAATTAAGAACTAGAGGCCCATCACTCTTTTAAATGTCTCCTATAAGATTTTGGCCAAACTCTTGGCCGATAGGGTTGCCCTAATCCTCCCCTCCATAATAAACTCTACTCGAAAAAAGCTTTATAAAGGGAAGATATATCCTGGAGAACTTGATCACCAATTGGGAGGCCTTGAATTGGGCAAAGGTGACAAAGCAGAATGCAGCAATGATGCTGATTGATTTTGAAAAGGCATATGACAGGATTGAATGGGACTTTCTGCTTCTAATGCTACAAGTCTTTGGATTCCCTGGAGCTTTCTGTCATATGGTCAAAACTCTCTTCCAAGATGTTGTTGCTCAAGTTGAATTCAATGGTGTGTTCACTCAAGAGATCCCCCTAGAGAGATCTATAAGGAAAGGGTGCCCCTTAGCCCCGACACTTTTTGTCATTGCCTTTGATGCTTTGCACTATTTGTTGAGGGAGAACTCACTAACCCCAAGGGTAAGAGGAATTAGACTGCTGGATGAAAATGAACTCCTCAATCTCCAATTTCTTAATGATACTGCCATTTTGCTGCTCTTGGAGGAAAGAAACTTTGCAAATCTAATGAGGAAACTGGAAGCTTTCTGCTTGGCCTCAGGTGCAAAGCTTGTCCCATCTAAATCTTGGTTGTTGGGCCGGAAAGACAGGCCCCCAGACTGGATCAACAACTTTGGGCTTCAGTGTGGTGGCCCTCGGAAAATTGTAAGGTATCTTGGGATCTGTTGGTGTGTGTTTTAATACCCACCGAACACAGAATAAAATGCCCAAAAACACTCTATCCTCTCTTGAAAAATCACCGTGTATGCCAAGATTGCGAGAAGATCATATGGTGATTCCAAGGTTTCTTTTGTCAGGTCTTGACGTGTGGATAAGATCAGTGGGCATTGTGATTTGCTAGTAATCACAAGGGGACTTACGTTAGAGTTTATTTGCAAGCTAAGAACTTAGATGGTTTTGACATTGAAGGCTCTTTCTTTTTGGGTTTTCTCAATTTTAGGATTTCCAAAAACAATGTAAAAATAGATAAGGGTTTAGGAGTGCTAATCTAATCCTAAGAATTCAAGAGACGGCGATGATTGGGTGAAACAAGCAACCACACTTTGTTTCGCCTCCTTGGGACAACTACGCAAAGTGGGTGCAATCTTCTAGGGGTGTGATTATGATTTTCATGTCCAGAATAAGACTGAAGTTAAGCATCCACAATTTAAGAGCTCAAACTAACTTTACGCATTGGATACAAATCATCTATCCAAAGAAAGTATGAGCTAGATTTCACCAATCACCACTATCAGATCTATCATTCATTTAAAAAACATTCAAATAAAATTATACTCTAATTCTAATCTAAGTGTTGAAGGAGATATGTAACCTTGCACACCACTTGAAAATAAAAGTGATTCAAAGCAAATCATGCATAAGAGCTTTTATTAATGGAAATGGTCTAACGCAACAATTTCATATTACTCACTTCACCATTTACAAATGAGGGGCGAGCTCAATTTATAGGCTCCCCGATTACAATTCAATGGCCAAGATTGATTTAGGATCAACGGTCGAGATTACAAAATAAAACCCTAATTAGGGTTTGTCATAATTAACTACCTCTCGACCAATGAGAAAATTACATTTTGGGACACTTGTCCTTCTTCCTAAATATAAACCAATTCCATGGATAAGTCAAGTTCATTGAACCTAGACATGTTGACTTGGAACAATTTGATTGGTTTCGAAGATGACAAGGTGCCACCTCAACGTGCTAGATGTCCTCCTTGGTCTCCTTGTTCTTTTCCCATAGATTTATCTTCCTTTGCCGATGACTTTGTCCTTTGTGTTTGTTCCTTCCTAGCTATGATCTTGGATTTCCTTCGGGATTTTGATTTCTTCTTCTCACTTGCATCAAAATCTGGAAGTCTTCCCTTGGAGCAGTTATTGAACTTTTCCTTCCTGATTGCTTTGAAATTCCTTCAAGTGCCTTGAATTTGGAGAAGAGCTCTCCTGTGCTTTCGCCAAAATGGAGGAAATTGGAACTTTCTCTGTGAAGTAGTTCCCATACTTAGCCAAATTTTGGCTATTCAATTTCATCTTGTAACATCTTCATGTGGACCATTCAACACTTAGCCAAGATTTTGGCCATCTTTATGCTCGAATGAACTTTGCCTGTGGATTTGTCTTTAATTTCGAGTTTGGCTTGTGCTAAGTAGGGCAGACTCCATCCTTGGGCAAGAATTTTATTCATTTCTTCCTTATTCCTCTTCATTTTTCTTGTTTTCTTTCCAACACTTAGTCAAAATTTGATCCTTTTATTGTAGGAAAATTCCACACTTAGCCAATTTTATGAGTTTTCCTTGGCGGACTTCATAGTTGTTGCGCCACTTTGCTCATTTGTTAAGGCGGAGTTTGTCTTCCTTGTGCTATTCCCATCTCGCTCTCAGGCGGACTTCATCTTCTCTTGGACAAGGCGGACTTTGAAGCTAGCTGGACAAGATGCATTTTCCTCTAAGAGTACTTGATCTTGTGGTTGGACATCTTCATGGCGGAATTCACCAATCTTGGACATGCTTCCCTGTTGGAAGGCGAACTTTGCCTTGTGCCTGCCATTGCTTTGGGTGAACTTTGCCAATGCTTAGACACTTCCTTTCCTGTGGCGTACTTTATACTTAACCAAACATCCGACTTAGTCAAAATTTTCAAATTTTCTCTCTCCTTCTGGGTTGGACGGACTTGGAGGTTTCTCTGCCATTTTGCATTTATGTCCATGCCTTAGAAATTTATTTCATGTTGAGTTGGGCGGACTTCGTGTTTGCCTTGCCATACACTCTTCCTTCCGTGCCAAAGAATTTTATTCCGTCATGCCGAGGAGTGAATTTCATGCTAGCTTGATCCCCTCTCTCTCTAGGCATATTTTTTTATCCATGCCTTAGAAAAATTTCCTCTCCCAAAGTTGGGCGGACTTCAGCCTCTCCTTGACATTGGCGCACTTTAGCCTTGCCTTGTCCAAGGGCGGACTTGGACATCTTCAATTTAGCCTTGGCGAACTTCATGATTGGTTGGCCATGTTGGGCGGAGCTGCTCATTGCTTAGAGAATTTTCTTGACACTTAACCAAATTTTGAAAATTTATTCTCAACACTTAGCCAATTTTCGAAGTTTTTTTCTCCCCAAGGTATCAACACTTAGCCAATTTTTGAGTTTTTCTTGGCGGACTTCCTGCTTGGCCGGACTTGGCGGACTTCCTGCTTGGCCGGACATTTTTTCTTTGTGCTGGGCGGACTTCATCATGTTCATGCCATTTTTTTTCCTTGCATGTTGCTGGGCGGACTTGCTAGCCTTCTTGCCATTGACATTTTTGGGCGGACTTTGACCTCACCTTGCCAAGGGCGGACTTCAGCCTTCTTGTGCCATGGGCGGACTTCAGCCTTGGCTCGCCATCCACTTCCTCCTTCCTTGGGCGGACTTTGACCTTTCCTTGTCAGGGTGAACTTCATGCTTCTCAAGCCATGGGCGAACTTGGCCTCTTCCTTGCCATGGGCGGACTTGGCTCTCCTTGTGCCATGGCGGACTTCAACCTTGGCTTGCCAGTGCCTACCTTTGGCATGCCAAAGGTAGGGCGGACTTCATGTCTTGTCTGCCATTCTTTCCTCATGGGCGCCCTTCATCAAACTTAGCCATTTTCACCAAAATTTTGCTATTTTACCTTGATTTTTCATGATTTCTGGAGGCGTGTTGACTTCATGCTCTGTGGGATCCGAAAATAGAAACTTTTTCCCAAAATAGAAACTTTCTAAAAATAGAAACTTTCCAAAAATAGAAAAAAGTAAAAAGCATCCCTAAAATATAGGAACTCCAGAATGGCCTAAAAATGCCAAAAAGCAAAAAAGCAAAATCCCTAAAAAATAGGAAGTGTCAGAATTGGCCGAAAGCAATGGTGTTCCTCGTCTACCAGGCCTTCTGAGCATTTCCATGACATCTAAGCACAGAAACGGGTTCAAAATATCAACTTGACTGGGATGACTCTCAAAAACTCAAACTCCTCATTGTAAATAAAAAGATGATAAGCAGTTGCGATGCCAAAGCAAGAAACCAAAAGCAAAAAGAAGGGGGTCCCCATTTGCAATGGGGCGATGTGTGAAATAGGTCACAACAGGATCCCCTTTGCGGTGGAACCTGATCTGAAGGAAATGTGGCAATGGATCTGAGAGAAAATTGAAAGGAAAATATCCAAGTGGAACAGGCAATTTCTCTCTCTAGTTGGCCAATTGCAAATTTGCCAGAAGATTCTCTCCTCGTATAGCATATATTTTGCCTCTGTGTGGTTCTTTATCTCTTATCAAATAAATGAGATTCAAAAAAGAATAAGAGCTTTCCTTTGGTCAGATGGGAAAGGAAAAAGGAAAAGGCATGCAATTAAATGGGAGTGGTGCACTATTGAAAAGTCTAATGGTGGGATGGATTTGAAAGACTTAAAGATGCAGGGCATTGCCCTTGCATCAAAATGGATCTTAGGGGCTTTGGAAGGGGAGGAACCCTGGAAAATCCTAATCCGGCAGAACATAATCAGAGTTGTTCCTAAGCATGCAAAGGCTTGGAAAGCCTTAACTATCAATGATATCCTTAACCGTGAGGAAATTATGCTACCTACAGGGTCCAATGTCTTTAGGGCTATTTGGAAGGCCTAGGAGATGATGAAGAAACATCTAGACAATCACCACTTCACCAATGGGGATTTTTGGATTATTCACACCCACAGGTCTATTTGGTGGAATTTGAAGCACAAACGGAAACCCTTGGCACTAATCCAACGCTGCTCTGCAAAAGGGTGGGCAACCAAAGGAATCGGGAACTTTAATGATATCCTGAAAGATGGGAGGCTGAAAGGGTGGAATGAGTTGAAAATTGAATTTAACCTCCCCCCTTCTAATTGGAGAACATACACAATCCTCAGAGAGGCTTGTAATGGGATAAACTTCCCTGTGAAAACTAAGAATGATGCTGACCAATTTAAAGAATTCCGGTGGAAAAATGGATCTAACATAAAGAAGACTAAAGCTGAAGAATTGTATAACATACTAACAAAACACATTGATCTGACTGGTCAATTAAATCAAATCTGAAAATACAGTGGGATAAAAATCAATGGCAAAAATCCTTGCAAAACAACTGGCACAGATAGTTAGAAGCTAACCATGCATGTTTTAGATGGCTCCTGACCTTATAGAAACTATCCTTTGAAGGCAAAAATGATGATATCTCAGTTTGCAGCTTGTGTAGATTCCCAAAGTCAATTGTTCACATTTTTTTTAATGTACATTTGCTAAAGAAGTTTGGGAAATGTTTTGTTCTAAGCAAGACATTTGGACTACCAATGGAAGCCTGATGCTTGAGAAGATTCTATTTAATCATAACACAAAGATGGGGAAGACTGCTAACCTATTTTGGTTATGTTTGTCCTCTAGTATTTTGTGGTCCATCTGGAAAGCAAGGAATGAAGATGTTTTTCAAGGAAGAAAGAGGTTGCTTATTGAGTCTTCTCGTAGACTCATCTTCTATACCATTGCTATGCAGGTCCATATCATGGTGGCTCTCTCAAAAGACAAGTTTTATAGTTATTTACAGGACAGGAAGGTCACCATAGACATTATGGAAGCAAGATATGGGCATTTGTGGCCTGAAGGACATCCAAATGTTGATGTTTTTCTAAGAGCTTTACAGGAATTTCGTCAAGATTTGGCTGGAGAGCAGAACAAGGAAACAAAGCATAAGAATCAAACAAGTCCACCTTCAGTTGAGGAGCTGACTACAGCACGGACCTTAATTGATCTAAGTGGTAATCATGGAGCTTCTTAGAACTTCCTGAGACAGTCCTATATCCTTTTTGATCTTTTTTTGATGTAATTTTGTATATACAGTGCTACACTTGTAAATGTGTAATGTCCATATCGTGTAACTAATCCTTTTAATATAGGCAAGATGGACCTCCTCTGTCCTCACTCGACTAAGGCTATATTCTATTTGTAGCTACTATGTAAAGGGGTAGACTAGGAGATTATAGATACTTTCTGGGTTTCTTTTTGATATAATGTAATGGGGATTCTTTTTGATACTCTGTAATGGGGATTTTGAACCACTGATATGTGGGATACTTGGACATGATGGTGGAATAAACATTCTACTCATATGTACTGTAATTTTTGATTACTCTATACTTAATATAAAAATTACATAGAAGTAGCTTTTTATAAGCCCCTCAAGTTTTTCCCATTTGCAACCTCCTCTATTGGAAATAAGCACACTCGGACCGACAATGGGCTGGACAAAAAGGGACCAGTATCTCAATTGGTAGATCACTCCAATAGTAAATGGAAGGTTCTAAGTTCGAGTCCTAGCTGGTCCATATGATCTGTAGCTCAACATGTGGTGTTAGAGCCACGCTAGGAGCCCCAAAGCACCTACAATATGGCTTAAGGAAGGGGGGAGTTGGAAGTAAACCGCACACAGACTAACAATGCGCTGGACAAAGAGGGGCCAATAGCTCAGTTGGTAGAGAACTCCAACAACAAATGGAAGGTCCTAGGTTCAAATCCTAGCTGGTCCATATGAGTTGTAGCTCAACATGCATCTAGAGGATCTTCAACATGGTGACAAAGTAAGCCTTATCTTCTAATAATCATAAAATATTATTCTAATACCCACTCTTAAGGCTTACTACACTAAAACAAAACAAACTAACATAAAGCATATCAAACTAAAAA
This sequence comes from Sequoiadendron giganteum, assembly GCA_007115665.2. Classification (NCBI taxonomy): domain Eukaryota; kingdom Viridiplantae; phylum Streptophyta; class Pinopsida; order Cupressales; family Cupressaceae; genus Sequoiadendron; species Sequoiadendron giganteum. The sequence goes on from CM021109.1 coordinate 44,521,460, forward strand.
CACCCTAAACCATGAATTTGCCATTCAAAAGCTTTCCTTAGAATACAAACACTACACCAAGTAGAACTCCATCAAGTTGCCTTGAACCCTTCTAAAGGTGTAGCTCCCAAGTTGAATTCCCAAGTTCCCATGTTACAACATCCCCAAACTACCAAATCGCTGATTTCCCAAACCATTGGACAAACAATCCATGTTGAGCTACACTCATAAGGCTCCATCAAGTTGTCTCGTAACCCTCGTAAGGGTATGACTCCCAAAATCCACAAACTCAAAAGCTAAATGGGTAACCATCCATTCTAAGCTTTATCTATACTAGATTCTTTCTTATCTTCAAAGAGTGGGCTTCTTAAAATATAGGCAATTCATCATTTATCTTGGCATAGTAATCTTTCAAGGGTCTCCTACACATTGTCTACCCATCTTTAGCACATGCAAACTTTATCGAGCATCTACAATTCCAATGTCTATATTCAATGATTGCCCAAATCCAAATATCCTCCAAATAGACATGAGAAGCAAGACTTTTGTTGGCAATAACGTCCAAAATACAACCCAACATTGGATGAGGACTAATATTAGGCACAAAAGAAGATACAACAATCGTGCCTATAGCTACAACCACTTATAAAAGTAAATATTTCACCAAAGCTTAAGCTTTGAAGCACATATTCTCTTAACAAAAAAAAGGGTAAAAACCCTAGCCATCTGACCAAAAAAACTTAGCAACAAGTTATACCAATCAAACCCTAGTTGTCATGGATGAGAAAATCCCAGTCATTGATTTGGAAACCCTAATCAAGGGTTTTACTTGCCCTAGTCACAGACTATTCAAAACCAACTTAAAAATATTTGAAAAATACTAAAAAATCAATGAATCTCGTCAACATAAAATGGCTCAAAAGAACATGACGCATGGCCTAAGAACCCTGCATATTCATGTGCCAAAGCTACTAATTTCAAAAAAGGCACGGCCTTTTATTTATGGCTGCACATCCTCAACCATACAAAACGACGTGATTTTTTTAATTAAAGAAAAAAAAACTTGCATGATTTTTGCTATTAAAGATTGTGATTTTGCAAAGGAACCAGTAAAACTTTCACAAAACTTCAACTCCCTGCATTCACAACGCCACACTAATAAAAACTCTTTTTCACATAATTCCTTGTTGTTATACCATTTTGTAAAAACTAATACATGTCCTTTTATTTATGCCTACACATCCTCAACCATACAAAACGACGTGATTTTTTTAATAAAAACAAAAAAATAAAACTTGCATGATTTTTGCCATAAAAAATTGTGATTTTGCAAAGGAACCGATAAAACTTTCACAAAACTTCAACTCACTAGATTCACCATGCCACAGTAATAAAAACTCTTTTTCACATAATTCCCCGTTGTTATACCATTTTGTAAAAACTAATAGACCACAAAATATTATTATTCTATTAGATATCAAGATAACAATTACAATGACATTCATCTCCTTATAGAGTTTGGAGGATGAAACTAAATAAGCATGCAAAAGGATAAACATGCCATGGCTCACCCTAAAAACTAAAAATAGTAAACTCATTTAAGTCACTAAGGTAACTTCATTACAAAAACAAGTCTTATCTCCTAATAATCATTTAATATTATTCTAATATCCTAAATCAAACTACCTACACAACTACCCATTATTTAAAACACTAACTAATTACTAGGAATAAGCACTAATACTAACACATACAAAACTTAGTTTTTAACTATAACATGAAGTTTTAATGCAAAGGAATGTTAGTGTTTGATAGCTTAGAGAGCTATTTTCTCCTTGTCCAAGGCTGGTCGGCCTTCTTATTGCAATTTATATTTTATATTATCTTCATCTAAGAGAGCCAACCTAGATGAAAGGTCACCTTGTTTTGTATATATACAAGGTGGAATCAAGTCATTCATATATTTCACATTCATATTATCTACAGAGCAGAAGTTCGCCTTCAGCAGCAGATTATCATCTTGTAGAAGCAGATCAGCTTCAAGGAGATACATATTTATCTTGGCATCATAGGAGAGGTGCTATTATCCATTGTATTATTCACCCTTGAGAAGGGTCTGATTGTAAAGCAGACTTCTGCTCTTATTCTGCACTTTCTGATATATGAGAGATATATTGTTGTTGGGTTTTTCTCCCTCGAGTAGGAGGGTTTTCCCAAGATAAATTCTGTGTTCTTTATTCACTGTGTTGCATTTTCTGCTTATTCATTTCTGATCCTAAAACTAACAAAGAACACAATAGAAACACACCAATGTTTTTGGATCACACCATCCACAAAAGCCAACAAGCTCCTCATGACCCAAATGGGGTAAATTTAAATGATATGGAATATCTACAAATCTAGTCAACCACCCAACCTCTCCAAATTTGTATATTATTCATAGAATGGACATTAAAGCTTGCACAAACAAGAAGAATGCAGCTTTGCCAACATCTAAAGTGTTGGAATAAATTAGAGAGTAGGAGCAAGCAAAAGAAGCAATTGCCTATAGAACATGTCATCCATCGGCAAGGAAAGGATCTCGAACAATGAGGCCCCCTCCTTCCCCATGTACTCCTAAAGTTATGTTAGAGAACCCCCTATTTTTTACCATGCATCAAGAAGCGTCTACTATACATAAGAGAACAAAGGAACCCTTACAGAAATTATTTTAAAATGAACCCAAAGAGATTATAGACTAACAAATTGCAAGATGCACCTATGCAAATGGTTTGGCTTTCATATTGGCAAAGAAATGTTAAGAAAAATTAATGATGCTCCAAAAGGGTAAAAGGGCCCCAAGATTTGAGAAGGGACATAACATATTATTGGAAAACGAGGTGAATCAGCCCTTGATCTGTGATGTCCCCACCTTTTTAATGAGGCCAAAGCAAAAATCAGATTAATTAATTAAATATTTAAAACGGTCTTAAATTGTTTTTCTAAGACTTTTTAATTATTTAATTAATTTACTACATTATGACTTTATTAAGTCATTAATAAATACTTAAGTATTTAATTAAAATAAATCGATTTGGCCAGCCGAAAGGTGGTGGAGATAAAAGGAGCATCGGGTCAGATATCTTTAGCATCATGGAAAATGAATATTGTTTGGTTTTGATCTTTGGGTAACTGAGAACGAAAACTCTCAAGGACTAAGCCTTGCTTGGACGGAACCCCAGACACGACTTACTGGTGGAATTTCTGAGACTCTTAATCATGGCACAAAGAATATAGGTTATATGGCATCTGTTTGCTGATGGTTCATAACTTATGATCACTGTGCAGCGCTGGTATTGCCATCTCTAACAACGACAAGCTTTATGCGCCCCTAATTGTGAGGTAGCAATATGTGGCATTGACTTACACTAACAATACACAGATTTACCTGTGGGTATATGCCAGTTCATCTATTTGATTGACGGGACTCATTCTTCATCTAGCACGATTAGAGGAGGATCAAAGGTACACTGGTGTTGGTTTGGTTGAGACATCCCAATATCGGGATTGATACTCACATACCATTATAAGGTAAATACATACATTCTCAGTCAACAATCATACTTGTTGTTTACAATCTGTGTTGGAGAGCCGATATCAAGTATAGCAACCCGTGTCACTATGGCTAGCATCATGAAGATTCATATGATAGATCATTAGAGACGGTTGAGGATGTACCAAGCATTTATGCGGTTTGTAACTATTGTTGGCGTTGGCATCATATTCCAGAAAATACATTTTCATTGCTCCCATGTGCTGAACAAGACTATCATTGGTGTGGACTTGTATTTCACAATACGTATTCATTGTCTTTTATATGTTGGTTAGGTAACATCTGTGTATAGGTATGTTCATATTACATTCGGAATCAAATGACTTAAGAGTTATAGTATTTATGAGATTCCTGTAGCGTTATTTATGCTCAATATATATGCTATTATGAGTATATCCATATATTATGAAGTTGAATGTTTATATGTTGTCATTCTTGCAATGCCCGAAAAGTTTGTATTGAACTTGTAATGAACTGTAATGTGATGTCCTTATCTGCAATATACTATTTTAATTCAACCATTTTGGTGAAAGTTTCCTATGCATTACATTAAGCCAATACATCAAACAAGGCTACACCAAAAAAATCAAACCAGTTTGAAACGTTGGAACATCAAAGGAGTTAAGATTAATAACATATACCCAGGCAAGGATCATCACAATGGTATCAGAGCCATTATCCTGCCAACCTGAGGGTTCATGAACACTAGTGAGAGAGCTAGAAGGTATTTTGAAATAGAACAAAGATGGAGATAGTTTCAAATTGCCAATCCTTATCTTGAAGAGGATACCTTTTCTACAGTTTTAGCAACCTAACAATTTCCTGGAGTCTCACTAGAAACTAAAGCAATGCGAGACTCAAACATTGAGGGTTCTCAAAACAAGGGCATCAAGAGAGAATGACAGTGTTCAGAATATTCTGAATGATCTAGCACATGGCCAGCAACAAATGATGCAACAATTCATGCAATCCTAACAACAATTGATTACTGCTATTGGACAAATGTCCCAGGAGATGAACACATTGAGAGTGGGTCAGAATTCGGGAGATGTGAATAATGTTGGAAACCATATACCCAAGGGAACCAATTCAGGAGGAACAACCAGACCTTTACAGCCTACATTCACTCCTAGGAATGAAGAGGGAGTGGCACAATCGAAAACAAAGCAACCTTTGACCAATGAGGTGATGGAAGTTTACAAGGAATATCATAATCTTCCTCATGCTATTAGACAAGAGATTACGCTAAATCAATCTATGAATCAACGTAAGGATAGGAGGAGAGCACAAGAGGAACAAAGACCTTGTGGCCCTGTTAATGAGATATAGCTTCGGTCAAATATAAATGATGATTGCTAAATAGCAACATCATCATTTATATGTGATCAAAGTTAATCCTTAACATATTTCTGGAAAAATAAGTTAAATCGAATTTATAAGCATGCATAAATTCAAAATAATAAATGATGTTCAAAATCCGCATTGAATAAAATCGGAACTCATATAATATATATCCGCCATGTATGAGAGAGTATATGTGTTTAGTTTGTTAAACCGAATGATTATCGGTTGTAAGTGAAGCTCGCGCGCCCAAAGGGACACGTCCTCTCAAGAGACGCATCCCTTAGAGGCAGGTCTCCTAACATACAAAAGGTGGTTCCATCCTTGATATGCAAACATCGAAATTTATTAATGTTCTGCAATCAATACATTCGGCATAAAGAGAAGAAATCTGGAAATCGTTTTTGACTTAGAATTTCTCACACAGAATTTCAGACCTTAGTTTATTCTTAGATTTCTTAGGATCCTATTTGATAAAGATTTGATTACATTTACAGGCCCTCATAGAGACTATAGCATGCTTTGAGCAAACTATCACTTCCTAACTTCAATGGGAGCGGAAAAACTACAACCCATTCATGGATTCATAAGTTGGACACTTTCCTGATTTTAAAACCAATGCTAGAAACAGAAGCAATTAAATTTGCAACGTTAGATCTAGAAGGTGCAACGTATGTCTGGTGGCATCATGGATTGGTGACGTAGAATCATGCTCTAATTCAGTTTTACGGAGAATTCAGCAGCAAATTAATTTCTCATTTTGACTAGAAAGATGAAGAGGTTTATTTTAGGGAATTGGCTTTGATTAGACAAAATGGAGATGTTGATAGTTACATCAACGAATTTCAAAAGGTGGCAGTTATGGTTCTTGATACATCTGAGAGGAGAGTGGTAATGTTATTCATAGAGGGGTTGCAACACAATTTGAGAGGGTTGGTGAAGGCTTTTAAGCCAAGGATTTTGTAGGATGCTATACAAATGGCACTAGACCTTGAGACTTCACATTCTACTCCACAGCCTCAGAAGAAGAGTTTCAAGAACAACAAGCCATTCATTAGAACTTTTAATTAGCCCAAACCAAATCCTCCTAAGATAGATTTTGAGAGAAGGAATGAATTGCGCAAGAAGAAACTATGTTTCTCTTGAAAGGAATCGTGGGAGCTTGATCATCGATATCTTGGGAAAGGCAAAGCACATTATATAGAGGTCACTTATGATGTGGAGGAGGAGATAGTTGATACTAATTCAAATAGTGAACATGAGCAGCAGGCAGAGCATAATAATTCCATAGGAGATTAGATTCATGGTGCTATCGCCACCTTATCGAGCATGCCTAAGTATCACCCTTTTCGAGTAAGGGGAGTTATTAATGGGCAGCGAGTGACTTGCTTGATTGACAACAAGGTAAAATTCCCGAACCGGCGAACCAGGTTCTCAAACCCGAACCCGAACCCAAAACTGAACTGGTAACTTAGGTATTAATAATTATGATTAATAACATCAACTGCTCTATTTTATAATTCTAATATTATTTGTTTGATTTATTATAATAAATGTATTAGTATTATAATTATAATATTATCTTGATAATTATAATTATAATATTTAGATTGCCAGTATATTTATATTTTTTGATATTTATCTCATTTAATTAATTGTATTTCAATTTGATAACATTAAATTGTTAATATGTATTTTGTTATTTATTTGCATTTTGATGTATTTCAATGTGTTACAATTGTGGGGACATGACAAAGCTGCCATTGGAAGGATTCAATCCTGGTTGTACCTGTTTGGCAATCACCGTACCATTGGATATTATGATCACAGCATTTCTGAAGTCATACAGTACCCTCCCGGCAGATACAACCAATACTGCAGCGTCTGTAAAAGAGTTCAAGAAACAGTTGTACATTCTATTTTTACTGTACCATTTGCAGATCTATTTCTATAAGTTGTATTCAGCTAATTCAGGCTTTGACAGTATTTGGAATTTGTTGTGTATGCAGTTGCATCATAAATTATTTGCACTTTTGACTGGTAGTTCGTTAGGTGTATTGGTTGTACCTGATACTAAGTAGTTTGTACTGCTGTTTTTCATAATTCAGAATGGGAAAATTGGTTGTAAACTAATGATATCATTGACATATCTCTGTAGCAACATATTGATGAAGTTTGCTATTGTAATTGATATTTAGTCTCTGCCACTGAGTTTGGAAGGCATAGCCACCATAACCAGCACAGCACTAATTCAGAATTTGCATTTACATACATTGTTAGTTGTGCAACTTGCCACCAGCATGCATATTTGATTTGATTCTAGACACCATATGCTCTCACCCTGCCCATTTTAGAATCTTGGTCATTAGAAAGTGCTAGAATTTGTGCACGAGTACTGGTTTATTGTTAAGTTGTTCAAATATTCTAGTTCAAGTAATTACAATTACAATGAGCCCATCTTGAGTATGATCCATTATGCTGACATTGATAAGCCATGTTTGAGAGAGAGATATTATGGTATTGACATAATGATTAAGAAAATGAAGCCAGCATAAATAAGAAAGGGTAAAGATCTAAATAAACATTCTTCATATAGGTGCAAAAAATTCTCGTTAAGGAATGGAACAAAATGAACATCCACTACATCTTCTCACCTTTGCACTGACTCCATAATATTATAGCATTGATATCCTTTCTTTGCTGAGGAGGGTTGTACCATGCAAAGGTGTGGAAGTCAACAAGTACAAGGTAGCATTTGCTAACCTCTTCCCTAATCTAGATTAGAAGGATGTAGTCACAAATGAGTTTGTTGATTTTTTACACTCCAATTGGCAAAATATTAATGCTCTTCATGAAAATATACGAAAGATGCTCACAATTATTGGTACCTCAATGGCCAAACATTCCAAGACCTACAACCTCTAAAACTTTCTAAATTTGAATTTTTTCCAGTTTTTAGATAATTATTTTCAAGTTTGAAGTTTCATTTATAATTTTATAATTAAAATTCTTTAACTTTGCTTCAATAAGTTGTCAATTCATCTTCATTTGAGCAAAATTGGAGTACATACCCCTTGATCCACTCAATGAAGTACAACCAACTAGCATCAAAAAAGGCAAAGAAGTAAGTTTAAACGCATTTCAACTTGCACCTTCTTTTGCACAAACAAAATGACTACATGTAAGGGGCAACAAAGTTGTGAGATGTAAAGCCAAAGCATATTGAGCTGGATGATTTTGCTACCTAACAATCTTCATTTTTTGAGGAATCAAATAATCAACATACATTTAGTGCAAGTGGCACTCCTTGCGGTTCTTCTAATCTACCTACATACAATGTCAATGATGATGATTATATTTATGAAGGGCTCTAGTAAGTGCAGAAGCCAATATGGGGTCCCTCAATCGACCAGGAAAAAGAATGTGGAGAAGGGCGCTCCATGGGACATAACATAACAATTCTGAAAAAATCCTACAAACAGGCAGAGAAGGCCAAAGGGACCACCACCAAGAAAGCAGTGTCATTCCTGAAAATTGTCACTAATCTGGAGAACAGGGATGCAGTGGACTGGAGCTTCACGATGGAAGTTGTCTCTATATTAGAGGATGGTTAACCCCCATCCTTTCTTTCTTCTCTTTCTTACATCTTGAATAAAGCCCAAACAGAATACAGAATGAAAATATAAAAAAAATCCTGAATGTTTTCCCTGGCGGGGCTGCTTAGTTTGTTAATGTTGGTTCTCCCGCCCAGAAGTGGATTGAGATTTGTTCAATCTTCTCCACACCCCTATTTACAGGGTTGATGCACAAATCTAATGTTTATGTTTCAAGTTTTATATATATAAAGGGAGTGGTCTCCAAAACCACAATTCACATATCCAAAAAACATATTTCAAAGTTTCAAAGTTTTATATGCATGCTATGTGGCATTCTAGACTTAATTCATGTATTTAGGCTGCATATATATATACGGTTTTTGTATAGATGTATCCAGAACAAACCCAGCCCCAATAAAAAAATTCCATACCAGTATACCCAAACTGGAACCAGTAACTTAGGTGTAAACAGTTAGAAGCAAAGTTGGTTAAGGCTAGGCAAGTGACAGGAAGATATAGTGAATTGACTAAAAGCAAGACCCAATTGAATTGGGGGAGGAATAACGCACCAGAGATGGATCTGAATGCACTCCTATGGAATAAACAAACCACAAAGGCACGATTTAAAGATAAATCACATGGTTTTGAGGCAAAAGGTGAAGATTCAATTCTCTCCCCCACAATATTCATATTTTTGTTACTAATGTGTGCAATAGATGTCACATGGGTGATTGGGAGGTTACCTGAAGAGACTAAAGGCACTTTAAGGGACCTAACATTTCTACTTTTGCACAGATTTTGAGTCGAATTTATTTGGTATTGTTATTTTGTACATTTGATTGCATCTACTTATTTCAGTATGGGCTCTCATAAAATAACATAAATCAATAAGTTAGTTGGAGCTAGCAATTAAAGATTCTGACAGGTTAAGATAAAGATCATATTAATCCCAAGAAAGAGACATAAAGATTCTAGGACAAATCCTTGTCAAGAAAGCATCTGAAACACTTTGAATTGCTAAAGGAGACGAACAAACAGGCCCCTCTCATCATTCCAAAAATGAGCTTTTGGAGCAGATGGATGGTTTCACAGAAATAAAGAAGGTTTCAAAACATCTAAAGGATCTCTACAAAAACATAAATTCAAGTACATTTAAGGAAATGAGTCATAAAGTATCTGATACTAATCTTGCTCAAGATACATTTATGTTGTTGTAAGTTTAGTCCAGATTTATGAACTGTCACAGCATAGATGATTTGCAGGATATATTGCTTGAGAAGTTTTCAATCCTCTAACTCTAAGAACAGAAAATTATGAAAATTGGAAAAGCTCAACTAGATGTCTCACAATTCAAATGTTTTCCCTCCCTATATGGATGCTCTTGATGATATTTTTTCCTAATAGTGACACTATTTTGAATGTGAGGCATCCATAATGTACATGTCCAAGATGGTGCCTTCTACTCTTAGTGGTTTCTAGTCTTTTTGAAGGCACTATTTAGGCCTTAAGGATAGTAGCTCATCAACTAGACATGAAAATTTTAGTAGCATATATGGCAACCGAACTGTTCTGGTTTCGTTGTGTATGAAGATATGCAAAGCTTATTGTAAATATTTATTGTTCATTTGAAATATATTTTCACTAATTAATAAAATGATATAGTACCTCGTGCATATTCCAATAGTCATAAAACAAAGTTAACTTGCATTGGACAAGCTCGGGCTTTATCTTTCCGCATAGATCGCAATCTCCTCTCAATACAACCTGAAAATGACATAGTGTGATTACTTCAGTTGCAACAAATAGACAAAATAACACTCGGTAGTCAGATAATAAAAATAAACAATTTACCCCATAAAAACTTAGCTAAATCAGTATTCCTCCAAGGGTATTGATTGTAAAGATAATTGATATTCATAATTGTGTTTACAAGAGGAGATGAAGGCTCCTTATAAAGAAATTACAAGACGATGTTTCTAAAAAGAAACCATTGTAAACTAAAGCTAACTAAAGCTAATAACTTAATAAGCTAAAACAAACTGAAGTTACTAAAACCAAACTAAGTAAACTTACGACAACTAAAGCTAAGATGACCATTAATATTACATTTAATATTTTAATAACCTCCCTTAATGGTCATCGTACAAACATAAACTTAGTCTACCCATATTCTTCCGAAAACATATCATCGGTGACTGATAACTGAAGAAGCATAACCGTTGCCCAATTACAGATCCTTTCACGCAAAACAACCAAATCTAGACACCGACACTCCAAAACTGACTATCTTTTGCTTCCAAGTAGAACTTTTCATTGAACCTCTACATATTTTCCATCGTGACATTGGACAAAGCAGCCATCCCTCCCGTTTTCCAAAAATGAGGTAACATCGTGATCAATTGGCAAAACACTGGACAATCAACTGGCACAACACGCGAACTATAAGATTTTTCAAAAAAACTTCGAAAACTTTGAAAAAGTTAAGATTTTTTCAGAAAAAAATTCTAATAAAACTTCTAAAGTGCAAAAATTTTATAGAAAAAAATTCAAAAACTCTTCAAAATTTTCAGGTGCACGATTTTTTGTTGAGAAAAAAATCGCCCAATAAATTTGTCTGCAAACCCTAGCAACAACCCACGATTTTTTAGATAGGAAAAAATTGTCAAAAAAAACTCTTCATAAAACAACACTTAGTAAAAATATTCAGAAAAAAATTTGAAAAACTCTTTGCATGAATTTTTATTTTTCCACCAGAAAAAACCCTATCAAAAAACTGGTTCACAAAACAACCCTTCAAGCTGCCATGAAATCACAATCAAAATCACCCAGAAACAAAAACTTGTTCACAAACTAATCTGAAATCCGTCAAAAGCCACAAACTAATCTGAAATCCGTCAAAAGCCACAAACTCCAGGAAAACTACCAACTGGAAACTTCAGTCAACATCCCGTCACAAAAAAAAACAGCAACAGCAACAAAACAGTCCAGAAGGACACCAAATAAATTCAAAAATCCATCCATGAAAACGCCTATATAAAGGAAGGATGCCAAACCCACACAAAGCCATGATTCTTTGAACAAAGAAACCCTCAAAAAATACTTTCACCTAGAAAAAAGAAACACAGTGGCCACGAACAGAGAACCCTCATGTGTTCTTTTAAAACGCGATTTTCGCCAAAACATAGAAGAAATACATCAGACGCAACAAAGAACAAAACGAGTTCACTAAAAAAAGGTGCCACATAGAAGACTTGTGTGCCCACAAAATGCTCAAGAAAAAACGAGTTTAGAAACCACGAAAAAAATGCCTTCAAAAAAATCCGCGCGAAAATGACAAGAACCCTCACGATTTTTTGCAACTTCTTCAAAAAAATCACTAAAAACCCCTTAGAACTTTTTCCAAAAAAAATTCTTCGATTTTGTTATTACAGAAAAATCGGCTAACCAGGTTCGAGCCTAAGCTCTGATACCATGAAAAGATAATTGATATTCATAATTGTGCTTACAAGAGGAGACAAAGGCTCCTTATAAAGAAATTACAAGATGATGTTTCTAAAGCATAGTTTACACACTCGAAATCGGAGAGTACTCGGCAAGCCCAAAAATTTTGACTCGGGAAAAACTCGACAAATACTCGACAAATGTGTGTGGATATTTATGTATGTTTATACTCAGGACTGCACTGTGCACACATACATATCTATAAACATACACAGGATGCCAAGTTTGCATGCATATACACACACAGACATATTTATACACACACAAACATGCCAAGTTTGTGGGTTTTTTGAGAGCTACCAGAAATTACTCGATAATTTGAAGGGAGAAAATCCATCTGCATACTACTCGCGAGTAAAAGCAGAAATTACTCAACATGCACATTTTTTGGAGATTACTTGGCTACTCGGAGAGTAATTGGAGAGTATGTAAACTATGCTAAAAAGGAACCATCGTAAACTAAAGCAAACAACAGAAATAAGCTAAAACAAACTGAAGCATAAACTAAAGTTACTAAAACCAAACTAAGTAAACTTACGACAACTAAAGCTAAGATGATCATTAATATTACATTTAATATTTTAATATTGACACACCCCCTTCTTCAAGGGCATTATAAGGACTTCAAAACGGAGACGAAACATTGCCCTCCCAGGCCAAAAAGGAACAGAAAAATGGGGGTTGTCCTTGGACCCCTCGGCCATCCTGGGGACATCAAACCATCCCCCACCTACATTGTTTAATAGGTTTTTAGAAAAATCCCAATTCAAAAAAACATAAAACCTAATCCCATTATTGGAAACATAATGATATACTCAAAAACCTAGCCCATTTGAAGTTTATGATTTCATATTTTGCACTTCACATTTTTACAAATTACTTTTGCAAGTAAGAAGAGAAAAACTGAAGTGTGAGGAAGGAGAAAGAAGGAAGTAGTTCAATCCGACATCCACCAAACAAATAGGCATGTCAATGCCACAATCCATCTCTTTTCTCATATTTTCTTTGTTATATTTCACGTTTGTAACAAATTTGTTTGTATGCTTTTTTCATTTTTGTTTTGATTTTTACAAACAAACAAAAAAGCCATTTGTACATTTATAAATTAAAATAAATGTAAAGAATGAATTGATAAGCTGCTTTTTTTTTTCACTTTAAAACATCAAAAACCTCTTGACTTTTATGTTCATATATTTACTAATTATTTTATATACACAAACATTGCTTGTTTTTCGCTTACAATGCATAAGAAAATTGCTCTTTTTTTAACAATTTTTTTTTTCTTTTTGATCGAGGTCATCCACAAATTCTTTTTTGCTACCCGATACAGGAGCACGAGCCTTCTTGGGTTGAACCTCTTCGGTTAAGAGCCAAGGACTGAGGGGTATCCATTCCGCCAAATTCACCCGAGGCACGATCCCGACCTCATCCCTTTTTCGGTGTCAAGCCTTTGCACTCAGCAAGACTTGATCCCTGGTGGGCTCATTTAGAACCTTTCAACTTCACCAGAAGACCAAGGGCCCATTGACTTTCAAAAACATTGTTGTTTTTTGTGCAATTGAAATACATTATGATGCATAAAAAAGTTTGTTGTTTTTATTTTAGATTACCTTTTTTTTCATATTTCTTTTCAAAATCAAGATGAATTACGAAAGTGACTTTGAAGACCTTGATTTGCACAGTCAAAGTGGAGGAGACATGGGACAAAGAAGGGAGACCAGCCAAACCCTCAAACAGGCAGTTCAGTTGGAAGTGTATTGCTATCTAATTATCCTTCCAAAAATTAATACCATATGCCAACAGCCCATTTAACAAGAAAAAAAAATTGCACCAGTTTCCAGTGTTCCTTAATATAAAAAAGCAAAAGATTCAAGGAAGAGGAGAAATTGGAAATGCAACATTTGCCTAGACAACTAGAAGAAAAGTATTATGAAGGTTAATGCACACTCCTTCCATATACTTGGTAAAGGAGTTGGCCCTTGCATCAAATTGGCACTTGAGGAGAGGGCAGAGATGATAAGATTATACCAAGAGGATATCGCTATATACCATATGATACTTTCTCCAAATTTTAAACATAGGGAGCTAGACCCCATAGTTCAAATATTTGAAGTGGGAGGTGAAATTAAAGGGAAAATGGGAGACAATAAGTTCAATATTAGAAAACCCAATTATAGATATGTTCAAAGTGCAGATCAGATATGAAACAGATGAGGTCATCGACAACTTATTTTTTGTCAATAATATTCCTTTTTGTGTTGCTCAATCCCCTTATCATAAAAGGGTTATGGCTAAGGCAGCCAAAGATACTATTACAGTATTACTTATGTGCCTCCTGACATGATTAAATTGGAAACCAATTTTTTTTAAATATTCCAAAGTTAATTTATCGAAGAAGATGAAGGTCATGTTTGCAGCATATTCTAGGATGGGTGAACAGACATTTGACACCACCCACTTATCAACATTAGTGTAAGGATAAGCATTACTTAGTGCAATTGACTCCTTGAAAAAATGCAAGGATGCTAAGTTTCAATTTCAAATCCTACAAGATACCATTGAGATGATTACTCCTCCAAATCTACTGCAAGTGATTCTTAATGCAAATATATGTAACAAGGCAATAGGCAAATTAATTAGCTCTCCTTACAAGCACAACCACTAGTTCCTTTGTAACATGGATGCTATGAACAATGCCCTCAAAGACATCAGGAAGATCAAGTGCGTCAAAAAGGTTGTGATGGCAAGAGAGGTGCACATGTTTATCTGAAACCACCATACCTGACTAGCATTATTTCAATCCTTTTCAAGGAATGAATCATTCAAACCAGTTGAGACCCAAATTTGCTTCGTACTTTATTCTATTCCAAAGGATGCTTGACTTGCAAGGGCACCTGCAACTTATGATCATGACAAGGGATTGGACTGAGTGGACGGATTCCAAGACAGAATAGAAAGAAGGTAAAGAAAATTATAGTCATCAATAGTTTTTGGTCAAATGTGAGATGTCCACTATTTTTATTGTCATCAAATTTGGGGATTTTAACAATTCCAACCTAGGGAATCTATGAATGCATTGAAAGCATGCTTGGCTAAATGAAAGTCATCATCTGTGAGAAAGACCCCGCCCTAGAGTTCTACCTATAGTAGCAATAACCAGGAAAAACCTGCAATTGACCACAAGCACCAAGCTCCCAACCACTATGACAGCTGTGACTAGACATGGCATGTCCAGTTCATTTACAAATTGGTCACTGCCCCATCAAAATTGGGCCACACCTTGAAAAAAAGCAATCAAGAAAACAACAATTTTTCCTGAACTTCTTAAACCTTGACTTGAGTGTAACATGTCATAAACCATAATCATAACCTTAGGGTTTTAAATGTTTTTGAAAGAAATGCTGCCTTTTTTTGAACCTAATCCTAAACCATTAACTACTTTTTATTGTTTAGAGTTGAGTTCTTTAATTTTTTTGAAATAAAATGTTGCTTTTTCTAGACCCTGGCCATAAACCCTAATTTTTTTAGTTTAGGGTTAGTTTTTTTTCCCTATTTTTCTAATTTACTAGACCTACATTTTGTTTCTTTTCCTTTTTTAATAAATCTATTAGATGCTGTTAATATTAGTTATTTTATTATTTTTTGACTAAACCTAGAGGTTGCAGCCTTTTATCTGTTTATAATATTATTTTACTTTTTTTAACTCTAGCAATAATCCGTATTCAAAATGAATAGCAACTCATGAGAAGGAGACTTCATTTAGTGAAG
Source organism: Sequoiadendron giganteum (assembly GCA_007115665.2). Classification (NCBI taxonomy): domain Eukaryota; kingdom Viridiplantae; phylum Streptophyta; class Pinopsida; order Cupressales; family Cupressaceae; genus Sequoiadendron; species Sequoiadendron giganteum. The sequence continues at coordinate 44,537,237 of CM021109.1, forward strand.
AGGATTTGACCATCTTGTAATATCCCAAACAAAATTCCTTGACAAAAAAAATTTAAGTCTGACACTTTATGCGAATAGGCATTTCATCAAACAGTTTCCTTGCTTGCTATTTGGAAATTGTTCACTTGTTTTGAAGGTAATTGAATGCATAGATATCATAACATAAATTTCTCACAACTTCACATGTATAAAAACTCATTTACAAATGATTTCTTTTGTAAACACCATATAGAAATAACAACGTGTATTGCTGTTACAGAAATTGCTGCTCAGAAATTTGTTGCAGCCATAAATAAGATAAGATAGTGCTATTACAAATGCTGACCTGATTACCAGCAACTTCCTTTATCACTTGTAGTCATTTCCATAGCTTGTACAGCTGAAAAAAGGTGGTACGGCAGCCCTTTTGAATTGTACAATGGCTCATTAATACTCCCGAGCTCCTCCTTAATGGTTATGTGGGCCTTCCTTATCATCTAAATGCTTTGTTGGGACTTCAAAAGGCTGCACTGACCTCACTATGCCCTTAGCTTGCTGTGTGGGTGCCACCAAGGGTTGCGTGGGAGATAGACATCCTTCACAAAACTCATATGCCCTCCTTCCTAGCTTGGTACAGCTCTCTCTAGAGAGAATATGGTATTGCTGATTTCTTTCCAGCAGACAAATAAATATTGTAGTCACTTTAATTTCACTTGCACCCACAACACCAAAAATATGAAAATATATATTGCTCCGGAAAATGAGTAATAAATTGTCTTGCCTGCAAGACTTCACAATTTATTTAACCTTCAATTGAATCTGCAAATCTCCTTTCCGCACAACCTGTGACTTTGAATGAGCTACACCGAATTGACCAGGGAAGATTTTTCACTACCGAAGTTAATCTTCTACAAGAGGGTGTTCGTCCTCAAGAAGGCTGAGATGAACAAAGTTCAATCTCCCAAACCACACGGGTCTCATCAAAGAGAATGTAATAATCTGCATAATGCCAAATGAACTCATAAACCCCCCTTTTATAACCTTTTCTAGAAACGTTTCAAAAAACACAATAGAAAATCACTTTATTAATTAAATAAGCCTTACATCCTTGAAAAGTGATTTATTTCATTATTTAATTATTCCCAGCACCCAAAGTCACTTTATCAACATCTCAACATTTAAAACTTTTCATTCGCATTCCAATGAGCTATAATACTGAGGTTCTTTTTAAATAATTTAAATAATATTAAGCAACCTTAGTAATATAATTAAAATAAAGCCATTAATACCCCCAAGTTGCGGAAACTGTCGAAAAGCATCGAAATCGGAAATTGACTGCTCAAAAGTGATACCGATGATGAATAATGAGAAAAGAAGCCAACTGGGTGACTTACTAAAAATAAACACTTCCTCCAAGAATCTTAAAGAACACACTAGAAGCCAGAAATAACTTCAAAAAGTGGCATGTGAGTCCACTAGACCATCAAAGCTCACTGGTGACATCAAATAACCCCTCTGATAAGGCTGACACATACACAAAAGGTCAATGCCAATTGTGTTGGCGTTACAATTCGCACCTCTGGAATGTGTATTGGCAACGGACATCTATGCACAATGTGTAATGACTACTCTTCAAATTAGGAGGGGAAGCTCCCTCTTTTGCTAATATGCGTAAAAAAGTAAATGTTCTAAATCCTATCTTTTTGACTCAGGTGGAAGAGGCACAAGATTAAGAAAACCAATACATTGCAGCTAAGGTTTTTCTCTGGTTTTGCATATCGTAACTACAACTATAACTTAATGCTCAAACCATTGTAACAGGACTCGCCCGGAATCGCCAGGACTCGGCGAGTCCCAAGCCGAGCACCCCTGGCTGAGTTTGGGAGCCCGAACCGGCCGAGTCCCGCGTTGGCTGGACTCGCCAGACTTGCCGCTTCCAGGAGAGTCCCGAGGTCGGTGACAGCAAATGAAAAAGTCAAAAAGAAACATAAAATGAAAGTTTAAGTTTTTTTTTTTTTTTTGTCTTATATTATCTCCCCAACCCTAAAAGCAACCTCATTTCATTCATTTGGCAAAATAGGAGGAGAAGAGAGAGTTGTGAAGAAAAATAGAAGGAGAGGAGAGGGCAACCAGCAAGTTGTTGAAGACAAATCCAAGGTCATATATCCATTGGGAAGCTTCATACCAGCAAGGAGGTGCATTGAGAGCTCATTACGAATGATTGGGAGTTTGCATTGCATTCCAAGCCAAATCTAAGAGGTAAGTTTGATTTTAATTCGTTTTTTTGTGTTTTTTTAACAAATAATTTATTGTAATTTGTAAAATCATTGTTTTTTTGAGTTTGCATTTTTTTTTTACAAACCCTACTTGCAACTTAAATAATTTTAGAAACCCTACATGTTATTGCAGCCACATTCATTTGCAAATCAAACCATATTATTATTTTCACAATGTCTCAAACCCCAGGCAAAAAAGACCCTGTTTGGAAACATGCTGAAATCTTTCCCGGAATGAAAAAAGGAGAAGCAAAATGTAAATACTGCAAAACAATATATCATAGAGGCATAAATAGATTAAAATACCATATTGCACGCATACCCATCCATGATGCAATGGGCTGCCCTATAGCACCTCCTGAGGCTGTTCATGAAATGCAGGTGCAATTAGAAACTTTTGAAATGAAAAAGAGACAAAAACAAGAGTTGGTGAGTGTTGGAGTTGGACAGGGACTTGGTGTTGTTGGAGATGCTTCTTCCATGCCTCCATACCGTCCTAATGCTAGTTGTTGATTTAAGATAGCTTCGGTCAAATATAAATGATGATTTCTTTCATGCATCATCATCATTTATATTTAATCGAACCGTTCTTAAAATATAATGTCTACAAATAAGTTATTCAAATTTCAGATGATGATCGAAATTTGTAAATGAATAAAAATCGAACTTCATGTTATATGATCGTTGTTTGTAAAGCATGCGAATTTGTTTATATTAAATACCGAATATTTTTGGTGTGTTAAGGAAGCCCGCACACTCAAGGGACACGTCCTCTCATGAGACGCGTCTCTCCTTGAGGCGTGTCTCCCTCACAAATATAAATGGAAACTCAATCTTCTATTTGCAGACACCGAAATAGATAAATGTTCTGCAAACAGAATATTTGAAATACAATCATTAGAATCTGACTTAGAATTTATGCATAGAAATTGAGACTTAGAATTTCCATAGATTCTCCTCTTAGGATACAAATTTGATAAGATTTGATTTACATTTACACTAGTGCTTGTGCTAGTGCTTTTGCTTATGCACCAACTATGCCTATGCGTACTCCTAGTGTTGGTAGCGCTACTACTGCTAGTGATAGTGGCAGAATTAGCATTGGCCCTAGAGTTCGTAAATCTGGGGTGGACACATATTTTGTACCACGCACTACTCCTAGTTCCCAACCGTTGCTTGAGAGCATGGGTTGGAACAAGGATGCACATGATGCAGCAAAAAAGACAATTGCAGACTTTTGGTACTACTGCACCATTCCCTTCCATGTAGCCAGGTAAATCTTTTTTGTTTAATTGTTTTAAAATTTATATTTAAATTTTATTATTTTAGAATCTAGATGTATCTCATTATCGAATTCAAATTTAAAGTTAAAATCTTAAAACTTCTCATTTTACAATACTTATGTAACTAACTTATTAATTTATTTATGACATGTTTTAGGTCACCTTTTTGGCAAAACACGGTTGATGCCATAACCATATGTGGGGCAAGGTTCAAAGCCCCTATTGAAGATGAATTAAAGGGCCCACTTTTGACTCAAAAGGTGGCAGATGTGAAAGCACAATTAAAGGAGCAGTGTGTGCAGTGGAGGAGGATTGGTTGCACCATCATGACTGATGGTTGGACCGATAAGAGAAATAGGACGCTGCTTAATTTTCTAGTTTCCTCTGGAGGTAATTGTACTTCCCTCAATGCATTGAAATTTGAATTTGATTTAGTGATTAATAATTTAATATGGCTGATTTATGTTTTTTAATTTATTGAATAATTGGTTTTGCTTATTTTTTCAGGTGACACCGTCTTCATGAAGTCCATTGATGCTTCTGCCCAATTCAAAAATGCCACATACCTGTGTGAGGCTATAGAGGAGGTGATAGCTGATGTGGGGGAAGAGAATGTAGTGCAAGTGGTGACAGATAATGCAGCAAATTATGTTGCTGCTCGTAGATTATTGATGGAGAGGCACCCTACTCTATTTTGGACTCCATGTGTCGCCCATTGCATTGACCTCATGATGGAGGATCTTGGCAAGCTCCCATGGATCAAAACATGTGTGGATGCAGCAAAAAACATTTGCGAATTTGTATACAATCACACATGGGTGCTTAACCTCATAAGGCAATACACGGGGTTGAGGGAGTTGTCTCGTCCTGGCATCACTAGGTTTGCAACAAATTTTATCACGTTGCATCCTTGATTCGGTCAAAGGCAACTTTAAAGCGCATGTTTGTTGGTGAGGAGTGGTCTTCCTCATCCTTTTCTACAAGCACTGCAAGGATTGTTGTGGCTGATTGCATTTTTGATGAGCAAGGGTTTTGGACACCAGCGGAGGAGATTGTGAAGGTAAATTTAATTCTTTATTATGCTTTAATTTTTAATCATATCTTACTTTTATTTGTTTATTTTTGTTCACACTTATTTCTGAAACATGTTTGCACTTTGTAGTTTATTGAGCCCTTGCTAGTTCTCCTACGAGTTGCGGATGGGGAGAAGCCCGCAATGGGCTACATGTATGAGGTCATGGATAGGACCAAAGAGGCCATTAGATCAATCTATGGTGGAGTTAAGGAGAGGTATCGTCCCATTTGGGATATCATTGATAGGAGATGGCAAAACCAACTTCATAGGCCCATCCATGCAGCCGCATGTTTCCTAAATCCGGCCTTCCAATTCCGCCATGATTTCCGTGCAGATAGAGAAATTCTTAGTGGGCTCTGCTCGACGATAGAGCAGATGTTGCCCGTTGTTACTACACAAATAGTGCACGAGATAGATGCCTTCACTAAGGCACAAAGAGACTTCTTTGCACGTCAAATGTGCAAAGACAGTAGGACAACATTATTGCCAGGTAAAAATATATTTAAGGGCATAATTTTCATCTTTTTATATTATTATTTATTATTAAATGTTGAACTTGAACTTGAAACTTGAAATGAGATTGATTTTGTTTCTTTTTCTCATCTCAGATAGATGGTGGGAGATGTTTGGTTTTGATACACCGAACATGCAAAATATTGCCATTCGTATATTGGGCCAACCATGCAGTTCATCTGGTTGTGAGTGCAATTAGAGTATGTTTGAGCACATACACTCCCAGAAGCACAATAGATTGGCAATGGAGAGGACGAATGATTTGGTATATGTTCATTACAACCTTCGGCTCAGATACAAGAAGTTTTTTTACCACCACAACACCCCGATCAATCTAGAGGAGGTTGATCCATAGTCTGAGTGGATAACTGAGGCTACAGATGCAGTCTTTAGTGATGAGTACCTTGATTGGATGGACCAGGCAGAGAGAGAGGTTGAGGTTGTAGCCACTGAGGAGGAGGCTAGAGCACGAGGAGACATAGTTGTTGTTGGTGAGAGTGGCATGAAGAGTCACACACGGGCAAGACTATGGCTGCAGTTGCAACATCATCCAGCAACGCAACTACAATTTGTGTACTTTATACTTATGTGATCATTGTATACTTGTGTATGTGATCAGATTTGCTTTTATTTGTGTTGTATTCAATAAAGGGTGCTTGAAACAAGTTTTAAATCCTTAAAAAACTCTAAATTTCTAAGGTTTTTTCAACTTTTTATCATTTTGTCGAGTCTGCGCCGAGTCCGAGTCCCGAGCCGAGTCACCCTACCCGAGTCCGAGTCTCGTAACTATGGCTCAAACTATCCTATTTTCTCAAGAGAAATAGAGCATGAGGACTTAGGAGCAAGGAATATTTAGACGATAAATTTTATCACAAGATTCCCAAGGAGGTAAAATATTCTATCTGAGGTGTAGGCTGAAATAAAGGTTATTGAAAACGACAACAAACAATAAACTAGTATTCAAGATTCCCAAGGAGGTAAAATACTCTATCTGAGGTGTAGGCTGAAAGTAGGTTACTGGAAACAAACACTAAACGGCAAGCTCGATCACGGGATTCACAAGGAGGTAAAATACTCTATCTAAGGTGTAGACTGCAAACAAGATTACTAGAAACGACATCAAACGATAATCTTCACCTCTAGATTCCCAAGGAGGTAAAATACTCTATCGGAGGTGTAGATATAAAACAAAGCTTATTAATCACAACAAGAATAATAACTAGGACAGCAAATTGCATAATGAGACACACACACAATGAACAATCAAACCAGCAATTATATTTAACTAAATGAACAGATACTGAATAGCGATACTACAAGCAAGGAGGTCATAGCATATTTGCTATCACAAGAAAAAGTTAAAGTACAAATGAGCAATGGTGCTCTTATTTATAGAAGCTCGGAGGAGTAGGGAACCCTAAAATCTCCTTGAGTTAACATGAGTCTTACAAGCATGCAAGATTTATTCTTAAGTCTACATGTATGCAACTTAACAGTTAACTAGAAAAACTACCTCAGTTAACTGATTCTAAACTAAACTAATCGAATTGTGCAAAACACAAGTCCTTATTGATATGCGAGTTAATTGACAACTAATATCAGTTAACTGAAACTAAAAACTAAACGAGAACTCCAACTATACATAGAAGACTCCAAAATAGACATGCCATGATATGTGGGACAGCGAGTTAACTTGGAAAGAGGCGTCAAATTTAACTCCTATGTCTAATGTCTATCCTAAAAAGGTGGGACGTCCTGATCTAGTTCACAAGCCATGATCACGAGCAATCAACTCCTCCAAGAAGTTGTTAATTGCTTCATCATCTTGAGATCATCGCATGTCTTAACTGTCAATTCACCGCTAGTCAACAACTTGAGCAAGCTTGGAAATATTTGCACACTTCAACTGGCAGTTCACTGATTAGTAAATCTAGCGGCTCTGCAACTGGAGTGATGGCCTTATTTCTTCTGTAGCTTTATGCCTCAGAGTGTCGCATGACGAAACTGCGAAGTTTGACCGTGAACACTCTAGTTGTGAGAAATGCACACGAACTCGTCGCACATGCAACCCTATAAACTGGCCTCGGAAGGCAATCAGCTATACGAGGTATGAAACCATGTAGAATGAGTGTCTATGCCTATCAATTTATCAACCCTTCAGATGCACTTGATGCAAATCAGTATTAGCAGTTTTTATGAAATCGTGAATCAAGACCGATTTGGTCTTGAATTCAGTCTGAGTGAAGTGCATTCTAAAAAACTTGCCTATTAACTGTGATCACGTCTATGTTTTGACAACTTTCCAATGAGGCTAAAAATAGCTTGTCGAGGGACAATTGTTATGAAAAAATTCAAGACATGGGTTTTGTAGAGAAAATGATTCTAAGCCAACCCAGATAATCGGAATTCGAAAAAGTGTTTTTTCACTTGGCATGCAAAGACTTTTCGGAAAAAAGCAACAGGGGCAACGGAGGCTTCAGGGGCTTTTTTTTCCGAAAAGTTCTAACATATGGATTTTGTAGAGAATGAACTTCTAAGCTAACCTAGATTGATAGAAACTCGAAAAAATGGCTTTTACTAAGGCATGCAAAGGCTTTTTAGTCGAGAACTGCAGTGGCTATTAGGGTTCCTGGGGCAATTTTTCCCGAAAAAAATTGGCACATGGGTATTGTAGCACTGATGAGCTGAGAAGACGCAGAATCTTTGTTTTTCAAAAATTTGAGTTTTAGGCCCACATGCAAAAGAATCTTTGGAAAAAAAAGCACAGTGCCTCAAAAATGGAAGCCACGAGGCAATTTTCTCAAAAAAAATTGGAACATGGGTTTTGTTGCTGAAGCTATGCTAAATGAACCCAAATGACCAGATTCTGAATATTATGTCATTTACTTTGACATGTGAGAGAAAACCTACGACAAGGATAGAAGGATTTTAGAGATAGAACATAGAAGATATTATTCTGCCTCTGAAAAAGACGCCTATGCCTTGAATTCAATTTGATCAAGTCTGAATGTATGCACTCGAACAATGAAGTCTAGAAAATATTTCTTCTGAAAAATTTGGACCTGGCACTGTGAAGAACACTGAAAAATGTCACCAAAAGCGCCTTCAGATCTTGCTTGCATGAGAAAATATGTGTTTTTCCTTCAACTGTGATGAAGATAATGGACGCCCAAATGCCTTAATGAATGAGTTAAGGAGTCACATATGCATGCAAATCCCTACAAATGGACGCCAAAATGCTATTGGACCTCCATTTCAATTAACTGAATGAAATATTAGCCATAAAATGGGCGCCACCTTGAAGCACTTCAGTTATCTGCCATATGCATGCATTACTAAGTCTAGCTGAAGTCGACTCAAAAGTTAAACTAGAGATTAAATAATATTTTAAGTTGAGTTAACAAACTCCTCCATTATAGGGCATCCTAGTTCACTTTAGTTCAAAAATTCAAAGTTTGACTTTAGGCGCCAACTCCAGACTTAGAAACCTTTTTTTTTTGTAATTTCATTTGCAAAACGTCATTGGAGGCTATGTTTGATCAGTGATTCTAATTGATTGATGTGTTCAGTAGACTGGCTAATAGTTTCATTGAAGAGCAAGATCAAAACTGACAAGAAACTCCTTGAAACCCTAATTCTAACTTTTGAGGCTTCGAAATTCAGAGCGCCCCTGGCCTCCAAGGGCACTTTTTGCTTCAGACTTTGTCAATTTTCATGCATTTTCATCATTTTGAAGGCAATTTTGACCTTACTTCATCTCGCATTCTCCGACAACTAGCAAAACTTCAAAGCTAAATGACAGGCTCACTGCGAAGCTGGCTCAATTTTGAACACAATCCCTTGGAGAGCACTTTTCTTGAAAACATCTGCTAGGTGAAAAACTTGGGCGCCCTTGTCCTCCAAGGGCGCTTTTTCTTCCCAGAGATAGCCATTTTTTTAACTAACTAAAAATCCACTTAATCCCCGGCTGCAGGCTGCTAACAAGTCCTCCGGCCCAGCTGAGGTATGTAACTTAAAGCTAGAAGCATCATGGAGAAGATGTTGTTTTAGTATCAGAAATGCAATAAGCAGAATACACAACACAGAGAGCAATAAACATAGCAAATACCCTGGGAAAACCCTCCTACTAGAGGGAGAAAAACCTAACAAATAATCTCTTATATATCAAATAACATAAGTGCAAAATACTACTTACAATCAGGCCTTACACAAGGCTAAGTCTGAAACAAAGAATGGAGACACTTCTCCTTAACAATGGATCTGCTGCTAAGACAGCGTGAACAACTAAGAAATGGTGAACTCCTGCTTCTAATGATGGCAAGCTTCTACTTTTGATGATGGCGAACTTCTGCTCCTAAGAGATGTGAAATGAGTGAATGATTGTGACGATCAAATAATAAGTCTTCACCTTCTTTAAATACAAGTTAGGCAACTTCTTATCAAGGTCGGCTCCCTTAGAGAAATAGAAAAATAATTATATAACATATGAAGGCCGACTAGCCTCTAGATAAGGGAAAATAGCTCCCTAAGCTATAAAACACCAATACAAGATGAGTTTCTAAGATGACCCAAACAACTAAATTTGAAGCTCCAAAACCTTGGGCGCCCCTGGCCTCTAAGGGTGCTTTTGTTGTTCTTTGACATTTTTGACCATGATAAAACCTTATGTTTAACACCTGATTCCGGCAGTTCAGCAACTCAGATTCATCCGTTGACGGATTCGTTGTGAAGCCCAATCAAGTCTGAGACAAACATCTTGGGTATCATTTGATCAAAAACCTTCATCTGGTGCTTCAAAGAGTTGGGCACCCTTGGCCACCAAGGGCGCTTTTTGCTCCACTGTTAGTCAAATTTTCATCTCCCTCATTTCACATTCAATCTCCAATTTCAGGTGCTAGACAAATCTTCTAGATTGGTTGGTAGGCTCATCGCAAAGCTAACAATATTCTGGAGAAGTCTTCTTGGAAGTGACAAATCTCAAAAAGGTAATCTAGGGCGCCCTTGGCTAGCAGGTGCTCTTTTCATTCAAAAGAAAAATTTATAGCATCTTCACCTCAACGAAAATCCCCTCTGAGACGAAGCATCATTTTGGACATATCTCACCATAGAATCTTCACTGGAGTGTTTTAAGCTTAGATTTCGACACCTAGCACCTGGCCATCTGCAATTGACAACCTCGAAGGTCCTAACTTTTCACCTGAAAAAGTGAAAACTACCCACCAAACTTAAATTGACTTTTAATTGAATCTGACTTCACCACTGTGATTGTGGAATGAAATAAGCCAATCAAAACAATTTTCAATCAATTTTGACAAGTTTCAACTTTTAGGGTTTTTTGGCCTAAAATAGGGGTCCAAAACCCTAATTTTCAAATTTTACCAAAATCTTACGGACATCAAACTAACTAAAAGCCCATACTTGATTTTCCCAAAGACTGACTTTTGACATCACTTTTACAAGATTTAAACCATTTTAAGCAAAATGCCTTAATGAAGCAAAAAATTTGGTTTGGGTACAACAAACTGCAATGCAAGAGAACCCAAAAATGAGGACATTAGACCTCTTGAATAAGGTTTTCAATGATTATGATCATGCTTGCATGGAGAAAATGGTTGTAGATGCAAGGACATAATATGCTTCACATTGCTAGTCATGGCTACCTTAAGAGGCTATTTGTATTCTCCAATTTTGTTTTGTATATGGCAATATGTACTCAATCTCAAAATTTATACTTCAAGAGAATCCAAATGGTAATTGGCAGTGTTCCACAGGGATGCATCCCCCCCAAAAAACTTTGTGTTTCCTAAACGAGGACGTCTCGAAGACTTGGGGACTTGGGGGGACGTCCCCCCACCATCCCACCACCAATGTCGCTATCTCCAAGACGCCGCTAGGACTTTGAGGATGCTGGGGTGTCCTCAAGATGTCTAGGGGACTCCTAGTTGTCTCCAAGATGTATAATTCTTATACATCTTTTTATAACTATTTTTTCAAGTACTATATGTATTTCAACACCCTGCCGCCCCCCACCATCGTCCCCTCATCACCCCCAAACTTAGACCCCCCGTCCCCAAAACCTCATGGAACACTGGAAATTGGCAACATTGAATCCTTACTTATGTCTTATAATTGAAGTTTAGACTTTGTTTCTCATTGTATGCACTCTATTTGGAATGAATAACAACTGTTGTGTTCTCTCTATGTTTTTGTGAGTATTTTAGCATTTTTTTAATTTGTCATGCTTTTCCCTTTTTAATCCAATGTAATTGAATTCCATTTATACTTCTAGTTTGCCATGCCATTATTGTGGAAATACAAAGTTACTCTAGTTCTATGATGAACATATTTGACTCATCATTCAACAAAGGTGGAAGAAGTTCAACAACTACACATGGTTGCATATGCATTGAATCCAAAATGGTATATGGAGAGACCTAGTAGAATTGTTCCCATTGACAACTATGAGGTGAGAAATGGTCTCATAAAGGCCCTCAAGAAATTATATAGCATAGAGGAAGCTTCATAAATCAAAACTAAGTGAGCCAAATTTACTAAACTCAATTGCAACAAAACTCTAGTTACGATTGGCAACACACTTTGGTACAAGATACGCCAATTAGTTGAAGACAACTATATAGGCCTACAAGCTTGTTTAATATACTTGACATTTGCCTCCTCTCATAGGTTTCTAGTTTCTTTGTCTGTAAGGAATTAGTCCACGTATGGTTTTATCCACTTTCTTAAGAGGAAGGCACCTAGCAATAGAGTTTGTTGCTATACATAGAGCCTTGTGTCTCATTGACTGCAAGACACCTAAGTACAAGTGTAATATAGTAACACAATGGAACATAAATCGCAAGGAGCCACAAGCCACAATAGGTTGATGAGAAATCAAGATGTGCAAACAAGATTAGTCGGGGTCACATTGCAAATGCCACTTGAGTCTAGCAACTTATCGTTCAATGATGAAGAGCAGTTTCTACAATTGCCACTAACAAATCAGATGATGACTTTGATTTCTAAGCTTGGTACTCAAATCAATCATGCATATCCTGTTTTGGCATTGTCGCTCATCATTTTGATGTTTGACATGTGATTCTCAACTTGTTTATCCTTTCTACCTTTCATTAATACAAAAATAGTTTAAATATTACATTATGCCATTACGAGCATGGATTTAAAACTCATCAATTTGAAAGGCCGAGTATTGGCAAGTTTGTGTAATGTCCCACCCCAGTTGGAACAAAAACCTTTCCGATTATCTCAGTTTGACATATGAAACATTTTGTCAAACATATAGCATGTGAACTGAACTGAGTGTTTTGAAGATTATGAGGCTTGCAAATCACAAAAATAACCCAACAAATAGATAACAACCAGCATTTGCATTACTTCAATTTAGGAGTTCCTTCAAACGCAGGCAAATGAGATATGGACTCTCAATATTTAATTTTATGAGCAATAACAACAGTAGCAATATTCTTACTCGGTTACAGATTACAAACATATTATTAAATACCATTTTAGTGGATTCCCAAGTAATGGCAGCGCCTGGTAACACTCACGGCTGGCAATAGAAGTCTACATCTGTAGAGATAGGAGGACTGTAACTGCAGCAGCAAATTAACCTCTAAAATCACGCCTAGCAAACTCTCACGGCCTCTCAGACAATTCCTGGAACCTTTGACAATGCATCTTGCTTCTAAACCCTCACGACTTCAACTTGCAGACCAAACACAACAATTTATGGCAGTTTCCAATCCCAAACTGATCAGCAATGGCAGAATAAAGGTTCCATGACCTTCACCACAAATCCATGATAGGAGAAATGGGGGGAATTAAGCCTGCAATAAGATCTGCATTGGAAAAACAGTAATAATAATGATGAACAGCAGCCTCACGTTCTAGCACACATAAGCTCAGAATTTTAATTTCTTCCAACCTCATGTCTAGGCAGAGCCATTTCTATACATTCATCAGCAAAATGAGTGCCACCATGTCCATTGACCAGCTGTGTGAAAGATCCAGTGTAATTCAACCAGACCATAGATATGCCCTCAAACTGTTATGAAGGAAGAATAACTGATATTCAACCCCTTGTCATCCGATCAAACAATCCTTTGAAGCAAAGGCATAACCCCTGAAATGGAGCTATCAGCCAGCAGCCTTGGGAGATCTTTCATCCTATAGCATACTGATCCTCATGAGGGTTTTCGTCCTCAATGAAGCCAAGATTTTCAGACTCTCCAATCCAACCTACAAAACCTTTATCGAATTTCTTCTCATCATGAATATCCAAATAGCTCACAAAAGGGCTTTTATATTTCCCTCCAACTCCCATGCCCAAGTTGGCAAATTAAATTATTTTATTTTATTTATTTCCCGCCTTTTATTTCCCTTAAGTTGGCGTCCAACTTTATATTATAAAATAATCTTTTATAACTCCCTTATAACCCCTTTTAATCACAAGTCATTAAAATATATAAATAATGTAATAAGTTAAATATTTAAATCTAAGTTACTGGGTTCACCCCAAAAACACAGGGTTTCGGTTCTAGTTAGCGTCGGGTTTGGTTCCTCTGTGCATTCGATCAAGGTTCGTGTTTTCTTGGTTGGGTGCGCCCATGCAAAACCCGGGCAATCCCGAGAAGAACTTAGAGCAAACCCAAGGCGAACTCGCTTGATAAGACGACCAAAAAATGGTTTTTTTTTGCATTTTTTAAATGTTTTATGCAGTTTGACTTTGACCCACACCCAAGGAAACCCTAAAAGTGACCTCTAGAACACTTTAAACACCTAAACTACCTCATTCTTATTCATTTGTTTTGCAAACAAGCATTTTCATTCCAAGAGGCTGAGTTTTCATTTTTGCTTGTTGGATTGACAAAAGGTGTTGAAGATTGATCATTGAAGATTCTACAAACGATTGCATTGCCATTCCTACAGATTTGCAAGTGTTCATTGGCTGCCACAAAGATCGTTGAAGGATATTTTTGCAAAGAGGTAAGTTCTTCTCATTTTTTTTGAGTTCTTTCATCCATTTTTTGTTTTACAAACCTGAAACTTTGTTTTGTTTCATTTTATGATTTATCTTTGTTTTTCCATTCTTATATGAATGTATGCAAGATTCAAAAGAGCTAGGTTTTATAAATCAATATTTTGTTTTCAAGTTTTTTGTTTTATTTTTTGAAACTTCAAATTTTGAATGTGTTGTTTGCAAAACAAATTGCCATAGGAATCACAATGAATTGGTTCTACCTCTGGCTCCGCAACTAAATCAAAGCTCAAAACAAATCCAAATTCCCCTCTATGGGAGTATATTGAAATGATAAGACTGATTCCAAATGGTTGCGGTTACATTTGGAAATGCAATGGATGTGATGTTCAATATTCTAGTTCATACCATAGGGTGAAAGCACATTTTTGTGGCATAACTAGAAAAGGCATCAAGCCTTGCCCTGGAAAAGACAATACACCTATTCCACATGAGACAGTTGCAAAATACATTATGGAGCAAGATGCAGCAGATCAACGGGAAGCCCAAAAAGGAAATCACCCTTTATTAGAAAAGAAATCAAAGGGAATGCAGCCCCCATCTAATCCCAATATTGTGGTAGAAGACCACCCATTTATGGCCACTCCGGATTCTCAAGCTCAAAGGCACCACCTATTGCAAACAAGAGAACAAAGGAGCCTTTGCAACTTGCATTTCAAAATGAGAGTAGTCATTGCCAACCAAAATGTAGCAAGATGCATATACGCCAATGGATTAGCTTTTAATGTTGTTCGTTCTCCATATTGGAAAGAGATGTGAGAAGTTGAGAACGGTTAATGAAGCTCCAAAAGGGTACAAGGGCCCAGGTTATGAGAAGGTGTGTGGCACCTTATTGGAAAAGGAGGTTTCGTTGGTTGAAGATTCATTGAAGCCCATAAGAGATTCATGGGTCGAGACAAGTGTGTCTATTGTTTTGAATAGTTGGAAGGACTCAAAAAACCGGCCTTTAATCAATGTCATAGCTATGTCCCCTAAAGGGGCAATGTTTTTGAAAGTCGTGGATTGTGAGGGGTAAGTAAAAGATGGACAATTTATTGCTAATATTCTCATTGCAGCCATTGAGCAAGAGGGACCCCGCAAAGTTGTTCAAGTTGTAACGGACAACGCCAAAAATTGTAGAACTGCAGGGTTGTTGGTTGAGAAAAGATATTCACATATCTTTTGGACACCTTGTGCGGTCCATTCACTCATCTTATGCTACAAAAGATTGGGAATAAAATTCCATGGATCAAAGAATTGTATGCTGAGGCTGAGGACATTCAGATGTTCATCACCAACCACCACATGTCTCAAGGGATCTTTAGATCATTTTCAAAATTGGAGCTATTGAAGGTAAGTGAAGTAATATTTACATTTTCTGATTTTCAGAATTTGATTGTGCATTCTAATTTAAATTCTTCTTTAAAGTTAATTTTTAAATTTTAATTATTTTTTTTAATTTGCAATAGGTTGCAAAGAACCGCTTTGCCCCTACACAATCGTCTTGAGACGACTTGTGAAAGTTAGAGATGCACTTTCTAGCATGGTGATTTTGGTCTATATGGAGGCAAAGCAGCACTGAAAGAGCAACAAAAATCAAGAACATGATATTAGATGACTCATGGTGGGATCGTGTGGAGTATCTCCTTAGCTTCACCGAGCCCATTTTGAGCATGATTCGCTATACTAACATGGGCAATCCATGTATTGGAGAGATATATGACGGTATAGACTCAATACTTGAGAAGATCAAGTGCACCATAAATGCGAGAGAGCAAGACCCTAAAGAGACTTTCTTCAAACAAGTGCAAACAATTGTTGAAGAAAGATGAAACAAAATGACAACTCCATTACACCTTCTCGCCTTTGCATTGACTCCAAAATACTACAGTAGTCAGCTTCTTTCAGTGCCAAGAAGGCTTCCTCCATATAGAGATTTAGAAGTGGCTGAAGGGTACAAGGCAGCATTTGTGAGACTCTTCCCTAATCAAGATTTGCGAAGTATAGTCACGAATGAGTTCACTAATTTTGTGCACTCAAATGGTCTAGATGTTGATGCTCTTCGTGATAGGTTGTTAAAGGATGCTCATAGTTGGTGGTACTTCCATGGACAATACTTCCAACATTTGCAGCCCCTTGCAATCAAAGTTTTATCACAAGTTTAATAAATTTTCATATTTTAGTTTTAAAAGTTTCATAATTTCATTTATAATTTATACTTTTTAATTGTTTACTTTGTCTTCATAGGTTGTTAGTTCATCTGCATCTGAGAGGAATTGGAGCACATATTCTTTCAGTTTCATCCACTCCGTAAAGCGCAATAAATTGCTCTCAAAAAGAGTGGAGGACTTAGTATATGTGCATTCCAGCTTGCGTCTCCTTTCACACAAACAACGTAACTACAAGGAAGGGGAGACGAAGTTGTGGGATATAGAGCCAGAGGATACTTACTTGGATGCTTCCACTTCCCACCATATTGCATATGAGGAGTCCGATATCCAACAGCAGCAAGGGCACAATACTAGTGCTAGTGACAATGCCATTGGCACTACTTGTGATTCATCTAGTCTTCCTACTTCATCTAATGTGAATGTTGACATTGATATGGATGACTTAGAGAATCCATTTGATGATTAAAACTTTAAAAGTGTTGTAATATTGAACTTGAAGTTTGAACGATGAATACTTATCATGCATGTTTTAAATGATATTCAAGTTTATGATGGTTATGTTCTTTATATGATGTTATGTGATATTCTAATGTATATAAATATATATATATATATGTGTGTGTGTGTGTGTGTGTGTGTGTGTGTGTGTGTGTTTTGTACTAATGAACCCAAAACAAACTGAACCCACCCCCTAAAAAATTTAGCCGAACCGGCGAACCAAAACCCCGAACCCGAACTAGTACCGAAACAGACAACTTAGAATTAAATTAACTTTATTATTACCATTATTTAAATTTAAAACCCATGACCATGATAAATGCCTAGATAACTCCATGGTGAGAATTTGCCAACTTTCTTGATATGCAAATACTGCCAACTGACCATGACTCTGACCCCCTATGACTTACTAAATATAGTAAATGTGGTCAAAGTGTTTAAATAAGCTTCGGAAAGCACACTGCAAAATCGTTGGTAAACACTGGGCTAGGAAAAACCAATTGAGCTCAAAAGGTTGACTGACCAAGTCCACAAACGCCCCAGAGGACCCCCTAACCACCCTGTTAGTCCACAGGGACCAAGTGATGGACTAACCTCTACAACTGATAAATGCTTAGGAAAAGGGGGCAATACAGTTTGCGATGCAAACTTTGCATGAGTACTTGGTGAGTCTACTACACAAACTCACCAAACCAGCAGAGAAACAGGAAAACACAACAAAAATGCAGACAAAATGCAAAACTTTTGCCTTTTTAAGTAAATCCAACCCATGTCTTACTACTACAGTTGTTTGTGGATTGTTTATGCAATTTTAGCTCTATTGTTATTCCTATGTTTTAGTAGGGGTAGGGCCCCTAAATAGAACCACTATAGTATTACCTAAAAAGGTAAATATGACTCATGCAAGCATATTTTGTGTGATTTTAGAGAGTTTTTCAACTATATTTGGAAAATGGCATGCATCATGAAGCTGCATGTTGTCTTTATGGTCTCAAAGGTTTTAACTTGGGCTTTCAAGTGGGCCCTACACCCCTCAATCCTACTCTATATTACAACAAGGTATGTGCCATGGACTCGGCCCCTCAACTTTGCTAGAGGCACTACCTCCAAATTCCTACGAGGATCATTGCCCCTTGGCCCCACAAGGGGTTGCCACTCCTCAACCCCCCCACTTTGGTTTTTAACAATCAGTAAGTAAAAAATGTTTTGGGCCTATGCTTTCTATAGTTGAAATTTGCAAAATAATGTTTCCATATGTAATTACTAATTTATAATCATATGACACTATGAAATCCTAGTTGCTAAACAAGAGATCCCAATTGTTGTAGAAGGGTTTTAAGTGGTTGTGGAAAAAACCGATTCAATGCATAAAGTGAATGCTTTTGTTGCGCAAGTATCCTTCTTGCTATATAAGGTATTCCTTTTATTGCACAACCAACCTCCTTGTCACACCTGGCGCTCTTTGGTTGCACAACCTCTTTCCTTTAGAGTGCAAGACAAGCATTCTCCTTGATGAGATCAAGAATGCTTCTCGATATAACCATGTGATTTTTTTTGCACCGACATTTCAGATCATACTCCATGATTCATTACCAAGATGAAGAGAAGGAAAATTGGCAATTTACAAAAACTTGCTTGGTAAATAAGAGGGGAGGTGAGAAGGCTAGGGAACTCTAACCTCTCCTCGTATTTAGCAAGCAAATGTTTGCAATCTCTCAATTTTTCCTCTCTTGATCCTAATGATGGATCATTGATTATGATTTGAAACGTTGGTGCAAAAAATTAAAAAAACTCACACAATTACATCCAAAAGCATTTTTTATTTCACTATTATGGACTCTAGAAATATTATCTCTTATTCTTCGTGATATTATCCTAAAAAATGGTGTTACTAGTTTAGCCCCTTAGACCGACAAGTTAGGGTCTAATCAAGCTCAAATACATATCCAAGCTTAGTTCAGCAAGCGATTCGTTAAGGTTTCTACAAAATGTCTATGGCAAACTCGTCCCAAATTTTGCCCCCATTCACTCCTGCCATGACAAACCTAACACATTTTTGGTATTTTTTCTAATTTTTTTAATTCTATTTTGGCATTTGACTTTGACTCATATGCCTAAAAATGTCCCCATAACCCTAAAACATGGATTCCAAGCATTTTTAAAATAAAAACAAAGTGATTTCCAGTTTCTTTCTTCATGAACGAAAATAAAAATATCATTCATCCTTTTGAACTTTCATTCTTGCTTACTATCGCACAAATAGAGTTGAAGACTAATCAACAAAGGTTCCAATGTGATTGGTTTGTTATTCCTATGCATGTGCAAAAATCTATTCATTGCTAAAGAGATTGTAAAAAGCGATTTTTGCAAAATAGGTAGGTATTTTTTAAGTTTTTGGTTTCTCTTTTCAAAAAAATTTAACAAATGAATTCTCTTGTTTTGTTTTGAAATTCTTGTTTTGTATTATGCTTCTATGAATCTATGGAATATGTCTAATTTTATTAAATGAGTTAAATTGTATATATATTTTTTTGTTTTCATTTGTTTTGCATGTGTTGTTGAATGAACTTGTTGCCATAGGGATTACAATGGCACCCGGTTCTAGCTGCATGGGTCAACCCTACTTTGAAACAGATCTAAACTCTCCCCTTTGATAACATGTTTATAAGGCACAACTTCCAAATGGTGGGGGAAATAATTGAATTTGCAATAGATGTATCAAGTATTCAAGCTCATTAAATTGAGTGAAAGCCCATTTGTGCCACATCCCTAGATTGGCCATCAAGCTTGCACAAAAATTTAAAAAAATATTTACCTCTTCTACAAAAGCAAGTCATCGCATGTATTAATGAGTAGGAAAAAGTAGATCAAGTAGCAAGTCATAAGATAAATCATCCTTTGTTAAAGAAAGGATCTCAAGGAATTAAGACCCCTCCACTACCGTTGAATCTCCAGTTATCCATTTTTTACCAAATCTAAAGACAATCCACGCATAGTTGGTAGACTCAACGAGTACTTGCCGATTTTTTGCCTCGTTGAGTTACTCGCGAGAAAACTCGCTAGTGTGACTGATTTTTTGTCAAGTACTCACGAGAAACTCGACAAGTTTGACAAAAACCTCACAAAACAAGAAAAATAAAAGCAGAAAAATGGTCAAAAAAGTAACAATTTTTTCCTATAAATGTACAAACACCCCTCACACTTCCTCACATAGCACTTAAAGAAAATATTCTTCACAAAAATGTGTCAAATGCCTAATTTCTCCCTTAAGTGATAAAATTGTGAAAATGGTGTGCAACATGAAGTTTTGTGTGGTTTTTAAGGCCTTAATTTGGGCTTGGTGGCAAGGGCTCTACCCCTCAACCCACAACAGGGAATGCGTTAGGGGCACTACCCCTCAACCTTGATGGGGGTGTTGCCCCCAGACCCCCACGAGGGGCACTACCCACAAACCCCCATAAGGGCCATTGCCCGTCAACCCCTTTTGGGTCTTCAATCCTAGAAAGGTACAAAACAAATTAAAGGAGGTCATTGATATGGATGACATTGATCCTTATAGTAATTGGACAAGGCCAGATAAGGAGATCCCATTATTTAGTGTAGACAAGATTCTTGATTTTGAGGGGCAGACAATGGAGGATGTGGCTACAGCAATACTAGATTGTCATTGGATGACATTGATGAGGCAAAGGAGTCATTGGCATCTAGCAATAGGATGAAGGTCGAATCAAAGCCACAAATACAACCTTCATAAAGCAATGAGTAGAACCTCTACCCAAGTTTTCACTAGACCAGGGAAAAGGAAGTTGTAAAATGATGTAATATGCAATTTATAAATTATGATAATGATTTTCAAAGGCAATCATCATAAATTCATAAAGCATCTAGCCAACTATTGTATCAAGATTTCGCATGATGATGTGATTTTGTACTCGATTGTATTCAAATGAATCAAATTTAAGAGTAAACGCTTTTGTACTCATTATGGACTCATTGGATACATTTTGTCATTAAATTTTGTAATTAAAAAATGTATTTTTAAATAAATTTAAGCAATTTTTTAAGTTGTTGAGTTTTTGCCGAGTCAGAGTTTGCCAACTATGAATCCATGGCCTTAACACATAAGAGATCAAAGGGACCATCGGACATGATATTTCATATTGAGTCTCAACAAATTGTCAATCAACACATTGCAAGATGGGTATATGCAAATGGATAGGCTTTCAATGTTGTTTGCCACCATATATGACAACAAATAGTGAAAGCAATCAATGAGGCTCCAAAAAGATAAAAAGGTCCAAATTTTGAGAAGATGTATAGCACTTAATTCGGAAAGGAAGTGAAGTTTATAGAGGATTCATTGAAACCCATAAGTGATTATTTGGCCGAGAAAGGGATGTCCATCATTTCCAATTGATGGAAGGATGCAACAAGAAACTAGCCATTGATCAATGTTATCGCAATGTCCACTAAACAAGAGATTTTTTAAGGGAGTGGATTGTGAGGGAAGTGAAGGATGATGTGTTTATTGCTAGCATTCTCATGACAACTATTGAAGAATTGGAGCCCCGAAACATTGTTCTAGTCATAAAAGACAACACCAAAATTTGCAAAGTAGTTGGTTTATTGATTGAGGAGCATTACACATCTTTTGGAAACCTTGTGCCATCCACTCCTTCAACCTTATGCTAAAAAAAGGGCACTGAAATTGATTGTATCGAACAAGTATATGTCAAGGCTAAAGGAATCCAGATGTTCATCATCAACCATATGTCCCAAGGCATATTCAAAACATTTTCAAAATTGGAGTTGTTTAAGGTAGGTGAAGCAATAAAATCTATTTTAATAAATATGCTTCACTTTAGTAATTTTATGTAAAATTAAGTTTATGTTTTCTTTAAGAATATTTGTTTTATTTTATTTTATTTTTTGTTCAAATAGGTTGCTAAGATTCATATTTCCTTCAACACAATTGTCTTGAGAGGGCTTGTGAAGGTTTAAGAGGCACTTTCTAACATGATCATCAACCAAAATTGGTCCATATGGAGATAATCTAGCACTAAATAGGCTGCAAATATTTGGCAAATACTCCTAGATCACACTTGGTGGAATTGTGTTGAATCCCCTTAGTTTCGCCAAGTCCATATGAAGTATGATCCATTATATCGACATGGATAGGCCTTGTTTGGAAGAGATTTATGATTAATCGACTCAATGATTGAGTAGATGAAAACCAACATAAATAAGAAAGAGCAAGATCCTGCAAAATCTTCCATCATAAATAAGAAAAAGCAAGTTCCTAAAACCTTCCTTCAAATAGCTACACAAAATTATTGAGAAAAGATGGAACAAAAAGACCACCCCACTAAATCTCCTTGCCTTTGCATTAAGTCCCAAATATTTGTGTTGACAAGGATTGTCCCATAAAGAGATCACTAAGTCAACCAAGGATACAAGGAAACACTTTGTAGACTCTTCATTGATCCTAACTTGCGAGATGCAATTATGATTGAGTTTGTGGATTTTGTACACTCTAATGACTTCAGTAATGATGCTCTTCATGACAAGTTTAAGGTTGATGTTCATAGTTGGTGGTAGTTACATGACCAATCATTCACACACTTACAACCATTTGTGATCAAAATTTTATTGCAAGCACATTTTAGGAAAAAAAATTATCATGTATCTAGGGATATGATATTATAATGTATTTAGGTGGATGGAGATGCCAACTTGATGCTCAAAATCAGTAGTAGTTCCATGACCAATCGTTCACACCTACAACCTCTTGTGATCAAAATTTCATTGCAAATAAATTTTATTAAAAAAAAAAGGGTTCTATACCTACGCATATGATATTATTATGCATTTAGGTGGTATAATATTTTATTCCTAGGTATATAACATGCCTCCAAAAATAAAATAAAAAATTCCAAATGTAGGGAGATATGCATTTCACAATCTGATCTCCCAACTTGAAAAAAATCACCTTATTTATTATTTTCTAGGTGCCAAGATTATTCTCTAATACCTCTTGATAATATCCATACATAAAATGATGGCAACAAGACAATGTACAAGATAGATCTCACACAATAAAAGATGTGCATATGCCAAGAGGCCCTAATATCCAATATATGCAGAAATAGAATAAAACCCTAAGGTAGGGTAGCACCGTACAATACTCCTTAAGGAAAAACTCACTCCACACTATATCTCTAGGAGATCTCAAACACAATAGCATACTCAACATATATCTCTACAATGATAATCGCGTGCTTTATATAAAGCTTCTCCCAATAACATAATGGAGGGATACAACCAATAAAGGCCTTCTCATCACCTAATATAGTTAATTATACAAGTTGTCCAAATGATCCAATATAAATAACTTAAGGGATGTGTGCCACGTGTTGGTGTCTCCATCCACATAAATACATTCTAATATAATATGTCTCTATACATGACATTTTCTTCTTTTAAATTTCATTTATAATTTAAGTTTTTTTTAATAACTCTTAACCCAAATGTTGTTTCAATAGGTTGCTCATTCATCTACATATAAGAAGAAATGGAGCACATACTCCTTCATCCACTTCGTAGAGTGTAGTCAACTGCACTCAAAAAAAGTAAAGGACTTAGTTTGTATATTCTAACTTGTGCCTCATTTCACACAAACAAAGTGGCTACAAGGAAGGGGACACATGGAAATGGGATACTGAGCCAAAGCATATTGACATTGATACTTCCACTTCCCAACTTGTTGCACTTGATGTTGAGGACAAGCCAACTAGCAAACATAAGAATGCCAATGGCATTGTTTGTGGTTCTTCTAATATGCCAATGCCCACATCATCTTGGATGCTGATGATGGTATTTTCCAAGACCCATATGATGTTGATGATGTTGATGCCTAACCAATGATAGTCAATTGTTGACACTTAACATAATTAATTGTAATATATACATTGACATTATTATTTTAAATTTTAACATATATCATGGCATTTGATTTTGACTAATTGACATTGTTGTATTTTTAATTTTTATGGAGGTTTTGTTTATTATATGATGCTATGTGGTATTCTGAACTTAATTACTGCAGCAAACATAGGTATATTTCTAATTTTTTTATGTTTTTATATGCTAAACCCAACCCCAAAAATATCACTGACCACAAACCTAAACCCAAACCAACACCAAGACCGATAACTTAGTTGAAAATCAAAATTGTGTCATTTTGCTTTTATTAGTATTGCTATTTATTTATGTTTGAAATGGAAACTATTTGATAAATTTTGTAACTGTATTTTGCAAAAAAAATGTTCTTTTAAGCAATTTAAGTATATTTTTAGTTGCGGAGTTTTTGCTGAGTCAATAACTCCAAGTTAAAATTAGGTCTGCCGAGTTTTTTGCCAAATCCAAGTTTTTGGTCTATGACTGCAAGTATTAGATGGATATTGGATCAATTGAATGTTATTGAAAACTCAGCACCATGTTTATGCTTTCTAAAAAAATTGTCTTCTTTTAGCTACTTTTAACTTTTAAGTTATTTTATTTTCACAAAAAAATATTTTGTTTTGTTTTAAATTGTTAGATAATATTTCAACAGCCATACCTTTCATCCCCAAATCCAGAAATAAATTGTTTTTCTCACATTTCTGTTGTGACCTTTTCACACATCGCCCCATTGCAAATGGGGACCCTAGTGGTTTTAATCCTCTGGGAGTTTTGCTTCTGAGTGTCGGTCTGTCTGATGAGGTACTTAGAATTTGAAATTTTGAAAGTCATCCGAGTCATGAAATGATTGTGAACCCGAATCAATGATAGAACGTTGCCAAAGCGCTTAGAAGGCTTTGTGGACGAAGATCGACTGTCTATTCAGTCAATTCTGACACTTCCTAAATTTTAGGGTTTTGACCCCGGGCCCCTATTTTTTAGGGACTTTTTTTTGGCATTTTTAGCACATTCTGGGATCCCTATTTTTTAGGGATTATTTTTAGAAAATTTCTATTTTTGGAAAATTTCTATTTTTAGAAAGTTTCTATTTCGGGAAAGTATGCACAGTTCATGGCTTCATGAAACATCAACTTCAAAGGGTTACAGGAGAAAATGGGTGAAAAAGTTTGAAAAATCTAAAAAATTCGCCTAAGGCATAGACTTGCATGGAGAAAATGAAAAATGGTGAAGTGCAAAGGGTAAGTTGCAAAAACATCTCAAAGTCCGCCATAGGCAAACATGCAAAAGGATTGGCAAGTCCACTCCATGCACTTGCAAATGCAAGTTGAAGTCCGCCCAGCAGCTTGCAAATGCAAGTTGAAGTCCGCCCAGCAGCTTGCAAAGTGGAATTGCAAGGAAATGATGAAGTCCGCCCAGCAGCTTGCAAAGGGTAAATTGCAAAATAGTCTTGAAGTCCGCCCAAAGCACTTGCCAAAACATCTTGAAGTCCGCCCAAGGTAATTTGCAAAAAAGTTAGCAAGTCCGCCCAGCAATAAGAAAGCACTTGCAAAAGCTGAGTGAAGTCCGCCCAAGGCACTTGCAAATGCTAAGTGAAGTCCGCCATGTGCCAAGGCACTTGCAAAATGCAAATGAAGTCCGCCCAGCCTAAAAGAAATTGCAAATTACATGAAAGGTCTGCTCCAAGAAGGCTGGAAAGGGGTAAAATGCTAAGGGGTGCGCTCCAAGATGATTGGAGATGGTAAAAATACAAAGAAAATTCGCCATATTATGAAATTAAATGACAATTACTAAGTAAAAATTCGCCCAAAGCTTGGATAAAGTGAAAATTGCACAAGGCAAATACATTGGAGTCGTGTATCGCATTGAAAATCACTTGGATGAACAAAGATTTAATTATTTGCCTAGAAAATCAAAAGATTTAAAAATTTGCCTAAGTCCAGATGATTGGAAATTTAATTGAAAAAATCAAATGATATGTCTGGCTAAATTGAAATTCGCCTAAGTAAAAATCTTGGCAAGACTAAAATTCGCAGAGGCACAGAGAGATTAAAAAAAAAAATTCGAAATTGCCTTTGGATAAAAAAAATAATTAAATATTATTATTTAATTATTTTAACGAACGGGTTGGAAACAACACATAAAATATTATTTTAATATTTTATTTTCCAAAACCCATTTAATGAGAAAATTCGAATTTCTCTAGGCAAATTGTTGAGAAAAGAAAGAAGAAAAATAAACTTCACTCGACTGGCGGCAAAAATAGAAAATTTCTTTAATGACTTATGCTAGAGACGGAAATTGCCATTCGAAAGACAAGTGCCAGCCAAGTTCAAACTGAATTAATTGGAAACAACTAATTAGGGCGATTTTCTCAGCCTTAAATTGGCTTTGCATTTCATTTTCATTCATTCTTTCGAAAGCGAAGTTGAGAAAATTTGTTAAGGCAGAGAAATTTGTGAAGTTTTATATTATTTTTTGCGAAGTAAAAGGCTGAAAGTGCGAATTTACTTCAGCAGCAGCACAGTTTTCATTGACAGGCAGACTTTACTTCCTCTATTTTTGACGAAGTTTTCTCTTTGCAAGGGATTTAATTCTTTCATTTCCAGCAACGATTGTTTTCACGAATTAACTCATCAAGTTGCTGGAATTTATTTATGCGTAAATAATTTCTGATTATTAAATTTTTCTTTTGCAGATTTATGCTGAACGCCGAAAAATCATCGAAGAAGAAAATGAAGTTTGCAAGCAAAGGTGCGCCGTTGGAGTCTAAAATTATCTCCAAATGGAAGAATGTTGTGGACACTGATCTCGGCCATGTCGACTTGGAGGAATTTTGAAAAAGAATGTACGGAAGTGACACACGCATGCCGACTCCAATTGCGCAAAGGATGATGCGAAATGGTATAGTTCAAGCTGCAGGATTTCCGCCAGCAGTCGAGTGTCCGGAGTTGATGGTAGAATGCGCCTTGCACTATAACGCTGAAGAAAGACAAATTGAGGCGCCTGATGGCAGAGTGTTGGCATACTTAGGCGAGTTGGCTATACAAGAAACATTTGGCATTCCGGCTTACCACCGAACGTACTACCGGTCGAAGGAGGATGCGCAGAAATTGTACGAGGATAAACAGACTCTTTGCATGGCCAACATGAACAAGAACTGGCTCGAAAAACCTAGATGCTCATCCAAGAGATTGCCCAAGAAATTACTCAGGCCATTTTTTAAGGAAGAATACGGAGACATAGTCTTGTTGCTAAACAGACTAGTAGGCAGTCCTCAAGGAGCGCCTTTTGAAAGCTGGATGTATTACTTCATTGATGAAGTATCTGCTGGGACAAAAATGATCAACTGGTCAAGGATGATCAGTGAAAGTATTCATGAACAATTGGTTAACCTGGAGAAAACCGAATCCTTTCATATGGGTTCTTATATTGTGTATTCACTCACTCGCACATACCGATATACCCGTCTGATATGCAAAGGTGTAGTCGGCAACAACGAAGGAGAGCTCAAAGTTTATAACTGCTATCCCCAATTGCAGTTGAGTGAGAAGTCACATTGGCGCAGGACACATAACGCTTTCCTCATGTACATCACTCGGGTGCTGCAGGGAGGAACGCATCAAAGACTTACACCTGAAGCAAAAAGTTTAATCAGTAAATACGGATCCTGGTTCATCCAGTTTCCAAGGTTTACGTACATCCGAATACAGGGATTCACGGAATCTCCTTACAGGTTGCCAATCTATCCTACTGACAAGATGATTTTACTAGAAGTAATCAGGCAGCTGGAAACATTCCAGAATATCCAGAGACCGAAGCAGAAAGCAGCTGTCACGTTTCCCTTGTTCATAGGAGACATGGTAGAATCCTGTCCGTCATCGCAGGCAGCAGACAATGCCAGGATGGAAATACAGTTATATCCGTTCACCTCATACAAGTCCAGAGGGGATTTTGATCCACTCAATCACATGGGAATGGTAAACGGAAGGAAATACAGGCACAGAGTTGACCTTGAAGATTTTGGGCAAATGCTGCCGACGAGTATGAAGTAAGGAGAAGACTTTGGTCAAGATTATCCTTGAGCATGATCAGGACAACCGAACTTTTCCGTGTACCTGACCAGCTAGATGACGATGAAGTGTACATACAGCCAGGATATGATGAAGGATTGCCACTCCCTTCTGTCAAATGGTCAGAGCCTGAGTTAAGTGATTTAACTACTCTTATGAGACCAGTGGTCAAATACTCACAATGGTGGGTAGATCAGCGGGTACAAACATTGAAACAACGAGGTGTGCCATTCACCTATGATTTAATGGGCGAAGCTGAATCGTGTTCTTCAAATATTGGCGCTTCTCAAGAAAATGAATGGATCGAGCCTATCAACCCGAAGAAGAGGAAAGGCAAAGAGGTGGCAACAAGCGAGAAGCCGATCCTGAAGAAGACTAAGGCCCTTCACTCAGCCGCATCTGGGAATATCAAGCAGCTACTGATTATGGAAGAAGAATCATGGGGAAATATAAGAATTCCTTCACCAGTGCTTGAAGGAAACACGGAGCCTATGCAGATTGAGCAGGACTTTCACCATTCTCCAACCGGCACAGAGATTTGTGAATCAGATGAGGACCTGAATGACAGGGAAGGCGACTTCCAAGAAGGGATGATTTCAGCCCTAAGGGGGATTCATGAAGACCTGCCGGCACAAGAAATCCAAGAGATGCAGGATATTCTGAACTGCGAAGACAATGGAGTCGAGCAGCCTACAATACCAAACTGGCTTAAGGAAAGAATTAAGGTTAAGGTACCAGTTGCAACACCAGAAACAAATGATATTGACAATTTCTTGGCAAGGTTAGAGCAAGTAAATACGAAAAAACCGGCCAAGAAATTCTCTACTATTCAAAGAGATGAGACTGGTAACCGCACAGTGCAAATTGCAGTCCCAACAGTTGAGAAACCGCAGGATGAAATTACTCCTGCGGATTATGCCATTACTGTGATTGATATTGGTCCATCTACCAAGGGGCAAGAAGTAGAAGATCTGGACAATTCCGTTTCCACCATTAAGTCCAGATTAGAAAAGGAGACTCAGAAAAAAAGGGAATATAAGACGGAGGTTGAGCGCCTAAAGGAGTATATCCGGCATTTGACAAGGCCACTCAACCAAGGCAACCAATCAAACCCTTTGCTCTCAAATGCATCACAAGAGCCGGTAGAAAGTCTTGAGAAAGAACTAACTACTGCTAGGGAAACACAAGAATGGATGGCAAGAAAAGAGGGAGAGGTAATGGCATTTGTGGAGAAGTTAGTACGCGCTCATGGGCAAACTTCTTCCCTGCTCACAAGGGTTGCAAATTTGACTGAGGCATGGGACGGATTGCAAGACTTGCAAGACAGAATCATTCCTTGCCTCCGTGATATAAAGAAAATTCCTAAGCAAAGGCTGATTGATGAGAAGATTATTGCAGCTGGGGCGGCTTACGACTTCAGCAACTGGTATTGCGCATTGGTCTCCCGTAGGGAAATGCTTCAAAAGGTTAAGGCAGAGAGTATCAAGGTCGATGAGCAAATAATGAGCATCCAAAATGGCATCTTTCATATGGCTGCAGATATATTGAACAAAGACATTGCTCGAGAAAATGACTTGTGGCTGGATAATATGCAAAAGGAAGTGCAAAAGATTTTCTCCATCATGCCAATTTTAGGCGAAAATCTGACTAAAGCATTTGACCTGCTGAATATCTGTAGTACTTTCTTGCAGCGCGAATCAGAATGGGCAGTTGTCTTTGCTGATTGTGCAGATGTCTGGACCTGCTAGAATACAATGTCAGCACCTTGCCAGACATTACCATCGAGGAGATTGGCGCCATTGTGTCTAGGTTCGTCGAACGAGGCATTGCATGAGTGGATAAGGATACAACCGCCAGTGGGTGACTCATCTGTCAGTTAACTGATCGATGTTTTGGGCAACCCTAATTAGGGTTTTCGTGTTTAAATCTGGGCCCTTGATTTTGTTTCAATCTCGGCCATTCATTGTATCAGGGAATTCTATAAGTACCCTTTCTTTTTCATTTCAAACGATCGAAAGAAATCAGAAAAATTGTTATCAGAGGATTAGAGATTAGATTTTGAGTTAGAATTAGTTTCTTTTAGAAGTAAGAGAAGAGTTGTATGAAATTGTTGTGAAAACCATTGAGATAATAAAATTCATAATCGCATGAGTTGCTTTGAAATCTTTATTGTCAAATGGGTGCATGGTTGCATATTTGCTCTTTCTCGTAGGATTGTTATAGATTAAAATTTATTTGTTAGTGGAGCGAGAGATTGATGGTGAGGATTGAAAGTAACTTAGCTCATACTTTTTTCAAATGGATGCTTTTCATTTGATGTGCAAAGTTAGACTGAGCTCTTGATATAAATGCTTTTAAAACGTTTACTTGAATAATATTGTTCGAATCGATGGTGTTATTTACAGTGAAAAATCTCAAGCATAAATCCCAGAAGATTGCACCTGCTTTCGTGTAGTTGTCGTTTTTCGAGACGAAGCAAAGCATGGTTTCCTTTAAGTTGCATTTGATCGTTACCGTCTCCTAGTTCCTTAGGATTAGTATAAAATTTCTCACCCCTTTCCTTTTTCTTTTTTTTTATTTTATCCAAAATCAGAAAATCCAAAAGATACAACACTGCATTCAAACTCTTGCTTTCAAAGTAAATTACTACAATACTATGCCCCCTTGGGTTACTAGCAAACCTCATACTACCACAGAGCCTATCCGCACCCCAACTTAGGAACATTGGAATTACCTTGTGATCTATCTAGCAATCTTACCACGAAAGGTGATTTTTATCAAGAGAGGATAGAGCATCTCCGGACACTTTATTCTACTGTGTTCTCGTGTGTCACAAAACACGCATCAACAATTTCCACCCCCAAAACTTGAAAAACAGTGGCTAAAATAGGAAAAAGCTCAATGTTGATGTTTTCAAATTTGATCTTGCTTATCCCAGACTGCAAAGGCATTCTTAATTTCTTTGTAATGGGTTGTGTTTGTCAGGACACAAAAAAGAAAAAAGAGCACACTCAGGTAGATAAGTGGTGAGGAAGTTGTAGATCTCGTCCAGTTATATTTTATTCTATCTATAGTTTACTAGATGAATATAAGCCTATAGCTAAAACTAATTTTGCACAACCGTTTGCTGTTTGGATTGTCACATTCATATATGTGCACTCAAGCACACAAGCATAAATCCACACACACAGACATGCACGTGCATTTACAGCTACATATATTCAAACATGCTGGGTCTTAACCTATGATTTCCCACGCTTGAGTGGTTCCTTCAGAAGATGTGCTATTTGTTTATTGTAATATAAATTTTAATTTCTGTTAAGACAGAACACAAGGGCTTGTACTGTCAAGCTTGCTTCCTTGTCTAAAAAACACAATAAGAGATCAACACTACACCAACATCATCATAACTCACAAATCACATAGTAATGGTGCAAGATGTTAGAACCTGCACAGCTTGTGGAATCTCCGAAATGGATTTGTTTGCATGGCGTTCATCCAAAAGTAATAATCTTGTTGGCCCTCTCCATTGCTTAAGCTTGTAATCTTTCCCCAGCAGACCACTCAGGTCTTCATCATCATCACCAATATCCTTATCTACAACTTCAACAACTGCAAATTCATTCTTATTTTTGTGAATCCTCCTTGTCCTATTTGAGCCCTGTTCCTCTTTCTTCTTTTCCTTCTTCTTCTTGGGCCGTGAAATGTGGGAAAGCTTCCTGTAGAGAAAATTTTAAAGGATTAGCAAAGTTTAGAAACATTGGCAATCTTTTGAAACATTAAATTTACCAGTTTTTTATACTTTAAAAAACCTTAAGCGCTGTCCAAGGCTTTTCATTCAATAATAAATGGGGGCACTCATATAACCATGCCCTAGGTTTAACCCCTCCCCCTGCAATAAGGTGAACCATATTCTTGCGGAAAAAGTGGCAATGGTGTAGTGTAGTGAATATAAAAGTACATGTGAGTGTAGTAACACAGCTAAGTGGAGCACAAAACATTAAAAGTGCAACCCCCAATTTTCCCAGATTTAACAAAGTACATTCAAAGGGCCTTAGGTTTAATTCTAGAAATGTGGTCTCAACTGTCAAGTTTGGCGAGGCAGTTCATTTCAGGGTGACCAAGGTTTAAATCTTTAAAAAGACTAGTCCAAGCTTAACTTAATACGAAAGCAGTCCAAGCTTTCATGACTTGAGAATGCATTTCTAGCTTACCCAACTACACTTTAAAAGCGGCCTATAATCTTGCCCAAGATATAGAATGCATTATGTTTTAAGAACAAGCCACACTACAAACCTTCAATGGTCCAGAATGTCAATGATAGAGCACCTCGACATGCTAATGGGGGATTCCAGGTTAGAATACTAACTTGACCATGAAAAGTTAATAAAAAAGACTGTATAAGTGTTTTGTTATTTTAATGCAAAATGTTAGCAAAAATTTGCAGAAAATAAATGTTCTATAAAAATAGGTAAGTTTCGACTACTCCGTTGCCATTATTTTTTAGTCTAATGGATAAGCTTAAGCTCAAGTAGTAATAATCTCGAGCTTCTATTGATGAGTTCCTGATTGAAATTCAAGAAAAGTTTATTAGCTGGTGACGCTCATGGTTCAAAAACTTGTACCGACTTATTACATTTGTCTGGATTCTAGTCCCGGCGACTAGAGGAGCTAAAATTCACCATTCCTAAGCAAGAATCGCTTACACTCTGAATATGATCTTGCCGAATTAGGAAACTCTCCGACAGCAAATGAGAACGGTATAAACACCTTTAAAAATAAAATAACAAAATAAAAATAAAATCCATCCTGGGCACGCTAAAATAACCGTTGTACCAAGAAACATGATAAAATGTTGAAAATGTGTAAAGTACGGCACCCAAAAGAATAAATGCTAACCTTGGTACCAAATCAAAAGAAAACAAAATAAAAATTGAAAATAATTGGCAAAAAATCAGCCATTAAAATTGCCGGTACCTGAAATGAATAAAACCTCTGCTATTAAACTTTCGTGCGATTCGTGCCCTCTCCACAAGGTCGGGATCGCCAGCACTTTCACCTTCATTTTCTTCAGCAACTGCTAAGAACTCCTCATCTTCAGCACTAAAAAGCTCTTCTAAATGAGGTTCTATGTCATCGCCTGGAACCCTAGCGATGTTCTGAATTCGAGGCCAGTTCAATAAATGGCCCTTTAATCTGTTCTGAAGTTCGTGGCATTTCTCTGCAGAGACCCTCAGAGCCGCCACATTGAACACCCTTGCAAATGACTGCTTGTCTAAATAATCGCTTGTATAATTATTGTCTGCAGCCCCATTTTCGCATAGTTTATGGCCTTTGGCTAAGGAAGGACCATAGTCACCAATGGCGACATCGTAATTGAAAGTTATGGAATGAGTGTCGTCGGCTCTTTCTATGGAGCTCGGTCCTGATTTTCTGATGTTGGGCTTGCACCTTAGCGATGTGATGCGTCTCCCGGAGATTGAGCGAGAGGTAACGAAGAGAAACGAGGCTGTGCGTGCCTGTGGATAACGAAGTTGTAACATACACATGATGGTATAAAGTATTTTTGCATTCACCTTCTCCTCGCGCTGAAATTCAAAGAAACTCAAATATTCCAGACATGTTTAACGGCATTGTTTACTTTCATACTTATCTTTGAATTGATGGGTGTAAGGGATTGCTTTTTACATTAAGTTTTTTTTTTAAGTTTATCATGTCTTGATTTTGATAATTGAAATTGAATTTAGAGTGAATGTCCATGGTTATTGGATTGTATATAAAAAAAAATGAAATGGTATTAGAGAATAGTGTATTGTTATGATAAATGTGAGTTATTAATTATAGATAATTTAAATTATTACATTATTTATGTATAAAGTGTTGATGTGAGATTAGATAGTGTATATAATATTATAAGTGTCTAAATTATTTTTTGTAAACATATAGTTATTTGTGAGTGAATTAATGGTTGAAATTGTATTTGGAGGTGAGGATAATGATAATTGGGTTATATTTTGTTTTTAGACTACAGGAAGCAGTGCGTCTGGTAAATTTTTTAATGTGATCGGTGGCGTTGGCGCGACACGCCCTCCGGTACCACGGGGGTGGGGGAGCTAGACCTCGTGACCAACCTCCTGCAATAGGAAAGGTTTAACCAACCGAGCTAGGGCCCCCGCCCCAAAAATTGGGTTATATTAATCATACACTATCTTTCGCAAATTAAGTGGAGTTATTGGATGTAAGTCAAAATTATTGTATAAGATAGTGTATATACACTCTGAGCTGTATGGAATGCACTTTGAGCTCTGTGAATTAAATTTGCACCCTTTACATATAGAAATTTGCACAACTTTAGTGAATGCCAAATAAATGTGCCTCACTTTATCAACCTTTACCTATTTAAATATTTTAGCTAAAGTATTATTTTGATCCTCATTTCAGAGGACTCTACCATATTAATTAGTTCCTCTACTTATTTTAAAGGTGTTCCGCATATGAAATAAATTAACCTAGTTTTAAAAGGTTTTAAAGGGGTTTTAAAATAAAGAAACTTATTTAAGCATGATATTAATCCATGCATGACCAATGAGCAATGAGCAAATATTGGCTTGCAATCTTATTTTATCCTTGCCTAATTTTAAACATTTTAAAGGCTTTGAAATATAGAAAGTGGGATGTCAAGTGGGGTGTATTATTTTGGGCATTTCCAAGACTATTAAGAGTAAGCATATTGATAGTGATAATGTGGTAGATGTCATCCATGGAGCTCTATCATTATCTCCTTTATATAGGCCAAATATTGGTGCCACTTATGCATCACAAGTGGGGTACTTACATCCACATCATCATCATTTAGTACCACATCAACATGCAACTCTATCTCGCTACTTTTGTTGGGGCTCATTCCCACACTGACTCTACATTGCAACAAAGCAACATTGAGTTGCTAGCATCTAAGCTATCTTTATGGCATAGTGGTTGGAGTGGTTCAAAAAACTCTAAAAACTATAGACCAAAGTTACACAACAAAAACATGGGAACAATCAAGTTAAAATAATACTCGAAATTTATTAAAATCTTGAATTTGCTATACAAAGCCAAGTCGAGATTATGTCTCAACACAAAATAGTCTTAGTAACAATCTAGCCACTTAATTAATGATAGCATTCACAATGAACTAAAATAAAATTGAAAACCAAATCTAAAAACCCTTGGTTCACAATAGTACTCAAACTTAAAATAATACTCAGGCACTTCTACTGATTATTTATTTAGAAATTTTGAAAGATCCTTGTTGCTAACATGAGACCGATGATCTTCATTTTGCTAGTAGAAGTTATTCTCCAAATATTGCACAATTATATTTTTATAAGCCATATTTCTACCAATTATGACCTTCTTCAATTCAAAAAAACAAATTGACATTAGACATTGAAGAGAGTTTCTTGCATCACCTATCCAATCGAAAAATTCCAACATCAAATTTACTATTCCACATGAAACAACTATAGGAAAAATAGAAATAAAAAGAAAAATTGATTGATGTAAGATACCTTTGGATCTTAAGTTGCTCTCGTATTATGATGGAAAAGGTGTGTTATACACCTTGCATAATAAATAATAATGCTAATAATATAAAAATAGATATTTAATTGTATTGCATTTAAAGAAACGGACACCACATGGGTTAGCCATTTTTGGGGCCACTTGTATGTTGTATGTGATATTGGGATAAATATTTTATGTGGGTGTCACATTGGATAAATATTTAATAATGAGAAAAAATAGCACTAAAAAATGGTTTTAAGGGGCATGGTTTTGTAAGCTCATAGTTTAGAGGTATATAATTTATGTAATGCCATTGTGGTTGTATGTGCGAGCTTGTCCCTACAAAAGTAAGCACATGAACTTAGTTGTTGAGGTTGACTTCTACAACCTTTGGCTTTTGGGCTAAGGTTGGATTGAGTATCTCTTGTAGGTTGTATATGCAGAAAGAGGAAGCATGGATTGATATGTGTAATTACCTTATTCTCATTTACTTGTTCACATGGAGTACAAATAGGGAGCTTGATTTTTTAAAATCGTTCTATGGAGACTTTGAAAATGTATTATAATATTGATCTTGATATAATATATTAATTTGTGTTGTAATGCCCCGCCAAGTAACCTTAAAAGAAGTTGCAATTAACATCATAAGCGAACCAAATTTTTTTTATAAAATGCATTTAACATACACATTCACTTACTAATTAACAACAACCTCTAAGGCTACAAGGTTAGGATTACTTTAACCCACATATACATATTACATATAACCGTAGCATTATAAACTTTATGATATAACATTTTACATCATAAGAATACCACATAACATAATAAGATAATCAACCAAGATACAATCTCATAAACATTATCTTAAACCAATAGTTACATCACTCATTCCCAGAATGAGGCAATAGTACTCAAGGTTACAATTATAGAATTCCACCTCATAACATAAGAGGGATAAAATAAATTATACAAGTTAAAATATTACAATGCAAGGAATTACAACAAGAACCACGAGCTATCCATCTGGATGTCTCGCCACCAAGTACTAAAGATCGATGGGGACCCAACGGTTTGGTGCATGTTCCACCCAACCAATGTGGTACCCGAAGGCCCACCCCCCATGCTAGGAGATAGTAACAAAGTAACATAGACAAAGATTCTACTACCTCTAACCAAAGGTAGACTCAAACTGACTCATACTGTTATAACCAACCAAATGAATCAACAAGTACAACTCATTCACCATACAAGTACGAATCAAGTATGAATCAAGTACAACTCAAGTACAATACAAGTACAAATCAAATACAATACAAGGACAACTCCAACATCACTGACATAGGTCACATTGCTTCCAGACATAAAGTAAATCAAGTATGTTCACAGAACCATACACATAAAACAATTAACAACAGTTGTCCTAGATAGAGTGTCATCGCAAGGTTTGTCATGAGATCTCCTCTGGGCATTCTTCATAGGCTCCGGCACAAGTAATCTTGGTGGCCTCAACCGAATCCCAACACTCATACTCACTCATGCGGAATCAACTACCTCTCGCAAGAACAAGATAGTTGATCTTGCCATTCCAAGCCTTCTCACTCATCCCAAGTCTAAACAAGCCCTTGTGTCTATGAGTGAGGTAAACTTATCTAGATTAGTGAGAAGTTAGTTCTAATCTTCTAAGTACATTATTTTAATTAGCACTTGTTTAAATCACTCCTGAAGGTTATCCAGTTTACCTCTTTGGGCTCTGGCGCCTAACAGAAGCCACTTTTCTAATGGACAACACACTCACAACCAATCACCAAGGGAAACACAAGTGCATACAAACTAGGCATCATAACCACTCCAACACAAGGAGGATACAAATAATAGAAACTCACTCCAAACATCTTGGAAGCAACAATCACATAGTCCACTCCTTTCATAGGAAGCAACAAGATGAAACCACATAACAAGGTCACTCCATAAAAGGAGACACAGATCCCATAATCCGCTCCTAAACCAAGGAGGTGCAAACATCCCCGTTCGTGAAAATCGGGTAAAACTAAAAAGACACCATGCACTACCCAAGGGAAAACAACTGGATGGCATAAAGATTCAACAACCCTTATCCTCTAAGTTCTTCTGGAAGACTTATAATTTATGACTAACACTAAATCCCAAAACCAACAATGCAACTTGACGACATAGCAACAAAAGCATTCAAGTCATCAATCAAATCTAATATTTGGATTTCCTAAATCCATACTCATTCAATAGGTAATGTTGACAAAGTCAAAGACACGATAACTAGATCATCTAAAATAATCATAACCCTTATTTCCCTTTTCATTATAGGAAATCTAAAAACAATTACACTTACTTCCCTTTACTAAATACAGATAATTAAATATTTTAAGATAATCATGAGGAAGATACTACTTTTGGATATACTAAATCCATATCTCTTTCATAATCCAATCACAATGATTCAATTAATCTAAATAGAAATTAATAAATAACATAATTGATTGTCTCATCAATAAAACAACTTCTTAATTTACTTTTAAATCGACACAAATCCATGCAAGTAAACTCTTTCCATTTCCTAACCAAATCTTACATCTCATTCACTTTTCTATTTAAAACATTCAGTCACCTTAATATAATAACATATTGTTTCTCTATCCATTTAAAAACATGCAATTTCATCAATGTATAAAAAATATCTTTTGGCTTACCTATTTGACCACGCATTCATATTATTTCTAATTAAATCTCATTAATTAAAACAAACATTCAAATATAAATATTTCTATAATTCTTCAATATATTTAAATATCTTTTTCCTTATCAATTTTGATCATACATTCAAAATTTATCATTTAAATTATTCATGCAAAGCTAAATTACACGCACTTAAATAAAACAAGGTAAATACTGATTGAAAATACTCATGGATATATATATATATTTCAATATATTTTCTTCAATCATATTAACAAAATAAATATTTCCTTTTAAATCAAATAATTACTTCTATTAAAAAATATATTTCTCTATATATTTTCTACACATACTAATCATTTATTTTAAAACACTAATAATACCCAATTTGCAAACAACAGAATAAAATAAAATAAAATATTATTTATTCTCTCAAATGGATATATACCTTCAATATATATATACTAAATATAAATTAATATATTTAAATATATTTAATCTTTAACATATCTTCTATTATTTATAGATATCAAATTGTTTAATTCAAAAATAAAATATCCTTTATCATCAATTTTCCAAAATATAAATATATTTTTCCAATTAAATCAAATTTATAATTGGACCTTTTACATATGAATTTAAATTCCACAATTAAATTTTAAATTATGCATTCTTTAAATCAAATATTTAACTCCTTCAATTAAACTTTAACATGCCATTTTAAAATAAACAATAATTTTCCCATACATTTATAATTTTAATTCCACTAATCTAATATACAAATTTTATTTAAAATAATATAAATAAATATAATACTTTAGTATTATAAATTATAATATAAAATATTATTAAATAATATTTTAATATTATAATAACAATACCTAAAATATTAATATTTATAAATATCAATTTATTATTATTTTATTTTCAGAACAACCATGGGAAAATAACTTAACAGTAGTCTCATGTTTCAAGCATAACTCAAAAACTACGATCTGGGTATTTGCGATTTTTGGACAAGAGTAAGAAAATTTCAAAATGAAAAAACTCTTTAAATTTTTTGAAAACCCAGTTTGTGAAAGTGAAGTTATAAGCGACGCAACCAGACCATTTTACCATGAAAATATAACTATACTGCAGATTTTAAAATCCATTTTTTAATAATAAACAGAAAGTTTCATTTTTTAAAAACATTCTAAATGCATTGTTCAATCTCTATGTTTGATTTCAATAACAACAAAATCAATTTCTCCAAATAATTTAAATTCAACTAAAGTTTTCACAATTTTCACTCAAGAATTTTCACAAGCAAAGGCTGTAAATTTATTTAATTCTTTTCTTCTAATATCAAATTTGTTTTCTAAAACAGATTTAACAAACAAATTTTTAATCTCTACTATTTTAAGAAAAACAATCAAGAACAATAAAATACAAAGAGGAAAACTTGGTACAAAAAGCTACAGGAAGAGATGAATTTCTGATGCAAGCCTCCTCCAAAGATTTCCTGAATTTTCTTCAATCCTCCAATGAATCCAATCCAAAATCCAACAAATGCAACCAATCTTTCTTTCAATCAATTCTACAATCAAATTTTCTTCAAACCCTTGTGCAAATTTTCCAAAATTTCTTCTCGGCTGTAAAAATGTATTGTTTTCCTAAAAAACTTTATGCCCTCAAATTAAAACGTGTATTCTTTATAAATCAAAAATACCTAATTCAACCCTAATTCACATTACATGCAAATTAGATATTTCAATTTCAATTTCAATTTCAATTTTTACAACCCTAATTCACATTACATGCAAATTAGATATTTCAATTTCAATTTCAAATTTCAATTTCAATTTTAATTTTAATTTCAATTTCAATTTCACTTTTCAAAAACCCACTTTCAATTTAAAATGTAATTTCAAATAATTAATTAATTTCCAAAATTGCAACCAATTTTCCAAATAAACATTTAATTACAATTTCTAATTTAATTCTCACACGTTGAAATTAAATTCCAAAATTAATTTTAATTCTTTTATTTCCTTTCATTCTCTTGCATCACGTTTAATTAATTAATTTAATTATTTAATAACTAAATTCAACCCCCTTGGATTAAATTTAATTAATTAAATAATTTAAATATAAATTTTTATCCACTTTGCATTATTTAAATTAAATAATCATCAACATGATTTAAATGCAATTATTCTAAATATCTATTTCCAAATCAAGAATTCTTCATAATTAAATAACATCAAAGCAAGACCAGACAATGACTCGACACACACAACTGACGACACAC
Organism: Sequoiadendron giganteum; assembly: GCA_007115665.2. Lineage (NCBI taxonomy): Eukaryota > Viridiplantae > Streptophyta > Pinopsida > Cupressales > Cupressaceae > Sequoiadendron > Sequoiadendron giganteum. The sequence continues at coordinate 44,577,649 of CM021109.1, forward strand.
TAAGGCTAGGGTGTAAACTTGACACATGTTACCTAGCTACTATCTCCCGTTCAACTTAACCGTTGGATCGACACGCTCAAACCTGTGAAACCAGGTGGAATCGATGTCATGTACCTGCAATCCTGCAACCAAGTAAACAACATCATACAATATATCCAGCATATAATACACACCGTGAAAAAGGAATTACGGATTCGCAGGGCGCTCGCAAGTGAGTGATGCGAACTCGTCCTCTTCACCCATACACTCATCAAAACTGACACTTCCATCATAATTCTAATAATCTCATAATAATATCTCATGCCAACTCTACAACATCATTAATCCATAATGCATGTGAAACAAAATCAGATAACTACATCCCACAATAATAGTTGTCACTCAATAGTAACGATCAAAACATCATAACAAAATATATCCAGTATCAAAGTAATTGCAACCTAACATAGCATAAAGGAAACCGAACGAGAAGCAAAATGGAGGGGTATTACATGTGTGGATGCTTTTGAAGGATGGATTTTTCCCTTTGGAGAATTTTCCAAAGGTATACCTAGTATTATCTTATAGTATATTTTTTTATTCTTTTGCATTATTGTATTTGAATTCTTATTTTCTGTGAATTTTCTCTCATGAGAGTTTGTAAAAATTTATATTATTTTCACAAATTTCCTTTCATATCAAATACCCAAGGTACAAAAAATGTGAGCCTCCACTCATAGAGCTCCTACAAATTGACCTGGCCTTTTTCTCATGAGAAATTCATGCTTCAAATAATCATTCATTCTCTACAAAACCCTTTCATTTAAATTTTACCAAATACACTTTATAATTTTTATTTTTAGTCTTCTTCACAACCCTTTTTTAGTATTTTATCAATTTTTGTTCTACCTTGTTCTAGAATGTGGTCAATCCAATTAGTAATATATGTAACATCTTCATCATTGTCACATACTGATTTTATCGATTATTTAATTGTAATGATTAATCATGAGATTTTTAATGTTCATGTTAGATGATTATTTAAATTGAAATTGAAATTTAAATGCAAATAAAATGATTTGAAATTCATTATTATGAAATTCGGGGTTTGTCATTGTTGATGAGAATTAGAGTGCAAGTGAACGCAAGAACAGGTGAACGAGAATGAAGGCGAGAACATTGATTAGGTAGAGTCATTTTAGCCATTAGACGTTAATGAGGATGATGGAATCTCACACACCACTTAGTTATTATTAATGTGTTTTCGTGATGATTATGTTTGGAAATTTTTAAATAAGTTTATTCGATTGCTTAAGTTATGTGAAAAAGAATATGTTTGTTTTGAAATGGCAATTTGATTTCTTTTATGAGAAAATTGATTTTCTCAAAGAATTACTTCTTTATGTAAATCTTTTATTTCAGTTGAAAATAATAATACGTTTTATTCTAAATTATTGGAATAAAATTTTAATTGTAAAAATATAAATATTAAAGAATATCCATATATTGAATATCTATTTAAATAAATAGATATTAAAATTAATTATTTAAAACAATAAGAAGTAAATGAAATACGTTTAAAATTGGAATTGAAAAGAGAACAGCAGTTAACAATTTGAAAACAATCACTTCTCAATCGATATTTGCATGCAATCGATGAGATTAGAACTTGGAGTTATGACCATATTTCTGGAAATCAAGCATGAAAAGTGGATCGAATTTATTGATAACTTCACCATTTTTGCATGAATTAAAGAGAAATGAAGAAAATCCATTTATGGAGAGAGGGAGGAAAATCTAAGTATAGAAGAAGGATGGTTTATATTATTGAGGAGGAATCTTATCTCCCAAGCGCCAAAAAAAGAAGAGAGAGATTTTATTTTAATTGATTTTCCATTCTACTTATCCCCCATACGCGGCCAGGAGAGTAATAGTTTTGTTATTTAATTGGATGTTGCTTAAATTCAAACCTCATGTGCATGTAATGGGAGGACAGAGATATCTTATCTCTTAAATACGTGCATGGGAGAAGGAGAGGAGGAGGTGCGCATGGGAGAAGAGGTGAAGAAGTAAATAGGAAAGGAGTAGAAAGAAGAGGACGCAACCAACAGGGAGGAGAATAGGAGGATAGGGCACTGCCATAGGAGATATTTGAGAATAGAATCCGCCCTCCATCCTTCATACACAAGCAGAAGTAGAGAGGGGAGGCTCAGCCATAGAGGAGAAAAAAACTTTGAACAAAAAGAAAATTAAGAGAATAGAATAGAAGAACAGCAGGAGGAGAAGATAGAAAGAAGGAACAACAGGAAATTGATAGACAAACAAAAACTCATTGCCAGATTTAAGAAACACACAGCTACAGAGGTTGACAAGTAGATTCCATGAAAACTTATTATTTTCTCAAATTGACAGTAAATTTAATATCTAAATTTAAATGTTCATTTTCTATTTGTATACTTAGCAATTAAAAATATAGTTACTGAAAGTATACACTTCTGAAAGTTCATTCACCAAACTATGTTTTTATTAGAAAACTATTGAACAACTTGAACAAAAAACTATAAAAAAAGACAGTAGATTTATTTATTTTTAGGAAATTCTAATTAGTAAATTCAAAAGATGCACACAAAAAACATATTGTTTTAGAACTATTTAGATTTAGAAAAGCTTGAGAAAAATCAAAACTGTCCGAGAGATAAAAATTTCAAAACAAAAGAACAGAAAAGATAGTGAAATTATTCCAGAATTATACAGTTGAAAGTTCTTGGTTTAAATAAAAATAATACTATGTATTTAAATATGCTTGAAAAGTAAAAGTGAAAATTTGATAAATCTTTAGAAATGATTCTAAAATTGCCTACGAAACAGAATTAAATATGAGGTTTTATGTTTTTGCAAAGATAATATTTTAATGGAAATATGAAAAACAGAAAAGAAAGAAAGTAAAATAAAAATATAATTACTTTGAAATTAAACGAATTAGAAAAAGACTATATTAAAGTGTACTTAAATTACATGAGTAAATGAACCGAAAGAATGTGTGCTCATTTATTTTGGTTTTATATGTACTTAGTTACATACTTGAAATACACCTTCTTTTAATTTATTATGAATATAAACATTATGTTATTTAAAATTTTAAAACTATGAGATTATTGTATTAAAAACCATGTTTGCTTGAAAATAAAAGTGCAATTCATGTGTTTGAGAAAGATAATTTTTAATTTGAATGGAACCATGCATGCTTGATAATTGAATGTGCATGACATGTGTTTGGAAAGTTACCTTCTGGGACAGGTGCCGAATATGGGTTTTTAGAGAGCGTAGTTTTACTTTTCCAAAACTACTATTATTTGTCATGCATGACATTTTAATTGACCAAGTAACTTAAGGACCATTGAAATAGATGGAATATTTATAACTCTCTACCATATCCTAGTATCGAACTTGCTTGTTTTTTAAATGAATTAGAAAAATGAAAATGCTTGTGGATTTACTAGTTATACTAGGCACCCACTAGATTCCATCTTGCTTGTCGACTACTTTTTGCTAAGTGATTCATGCAGGGTCAGGTATTCTTGAATGACTAAGGAATTTTGGGGAAGCGTAAGCTTCAAGGTTAGGCAGAAAAAGCACCCGATCCTTGTTCTCATCTTCATGTTGAAGATAAGCTATTGGATTGAAGATCAAAGGAAGATTTCTTCATATATCTATTCTACTTATTTCTTGTATGATTATTGTAGAGCTTAAGGCGACAGAATGCCTAAGTCTTGAATTGTAAATATCTTTTACAATGATTTTGTATTATTATTATCGTGTAAGATGACATGTTTATGAGATTAATTGGAAGTATTATTGAATCTTATGTAGACTTTAAGTCGATTTTTTGGAATCTTTTGGATTTTATGAAATTTAATTGAATGAAGTTATGACTTTCTTGGAATATAAATGAATTTATTTAAGGAATTTTCGGTGTTTGGAATTAAAGAGTTTCGCTCTTTACAACCATCTATAGCAACAATATTATTTCCTACATACGGGTGGATCAAAAATATTGAATATTATTAATATATCTATCCCTAGTGAAAGACTGATTTCATGTATATTATCAAAAAAAAATTGCATAATTAATTTAGGATCCAATTTTATTACATTTCAAGTTATTATAAGTTCCCTTAGGAAACCTCTCCCTCTATAGAAATACCATAATTGAATCACTTATTAGAATGGACTCCACTCTCCTTTTAGCATCATCATTTTCATTATATTTTAAATTACTTCTTTGAACCTACTTTCTAATTTCCTCATGTAATTGTTGCATAAATTTTGTGAGGTCTTCAGCCTTGTATTTTTCTTATCACTAACCACCTTTATCAAATATATGGTACCATTTAGAGATTTTCCATAGATTTAATATAGAAAAGGGAAACATCCATTGACCTATTAACAAAATTATTGTATGTGAGTGCAACTTGATCAAGGACCAAATCCTATTGATTATGTCTAGATCCAACTAAAATTTTAAGTGGATTAACAAAACTCATATTAACTTCCTCTTTTCTCCATCAATTTGGGGATGATGTGCAAAACTAAAATCTAATTTGGTGCCCAATATTTTCCATAACATCCTCCAAAAATGACTCGTAAACTTAGCATCCCTGTCAAAAGTATTACTTATAAGTAAACCACATGCAACCTCACCACATCCTAGGAAATAATCTAGTAAAATTTGATGTGTTATTGATTTCTTACATTGAATGAAGTGATCCATTTTTTAGAACCTATCCACTACTACAAAAATTATACTATCATTTACCTTACGAGTCAATGGAAATACCAAAATAGAATACATAATAATAGCTTCCCATGTTTCATCTAAAATGAGTAATGATTTATACAACCATGAGGTCCTACTAGTGCCTTGTGTTAGCTAATAGATTTTATATGTAGCAACAAAATTCTCTATATTTTGTTTTAGACTAGGTGAATAATATTTCCCTTTTACATATAAAAGAGTTTTTCCCTTTTAAAATTACCACCAAGACCTCCTTCATGCATTTCCCTTATGAAGTTCTCCCTCATAGATCCTTGGGGTTATACATAATTGCTAATTTTTAAACAAAACTCTTTTTTGAATAAATAAATCCTTATATTCCCTGGCACATTGACACATTGTCTAGATCTTTGTAAAAATGTTAACATCCCTATATAAATATTTCAAGTAATCAATAAAATTTACCTCAACCTACATAGTCTTCAACAACAATATAATTTTCACTTAGTGTGTTTAGCTACTCTATTTGGTTATCCAAGCCCATGTTTCAAAACAAAAGAGTAACTTTTAAGGTATTCATCTCCATCTTAAATTGTTTTATTCAACTTCACTAAGTTGTTCACATGCTTTAATATTTGATGAATTGTATAGAGAATAAAATATTTAGATAAACAATAATGCCTCAATTTTTTCAATGCCTTAATAATGGAAAATAAATCTTGGCCATACTCATTTAATTTCTTGCTAAAGAAGGCTATAGGTTTGCCCTCTTGAATCAATACAACTCCAATGGGCCTCCCACTCAAATCACAATCCACTTGAAACAATTTCTCAAAATCAAGAGGTGTTAATATAGACCATTTAGTTACCTTCTTTGTCAAAAGATCAAAGATTCACTCTACTTCTATGATCCATGTAAATATGCCCTTCTTCATACAAGAGGTCAATGGTGCACAAATTCCACTAAAATTTCTTACGAAGATTTAATAAAAAATAGCTAATCCATGGAAGCTTATTACCTCTTTGGCACTTTCAAACGTAGGTCACTCTTGTATTGTAGTTATATTTCTTTGATCCATGTTTAACCCTTATAATAGAATAATTGTGAAACCCAAATATATCAATTCTTCATTGAAAATGAGCACTTTTTAGTCTTATTAGTAGCTTCTCCTCTTTCATTTTTTCTAAAACCTATCTCAAATGTTGTAAATGTTCTTCCTTGGTTTTTTAAAATAAAAATATATCATCAGAATAAACCACAATAGATTTCTGACCATTATGGTTTCATCATATAATTCATTAATCACATGAAGATCCTAAGGGCATTGGTTAATCCAAAGAGATACACTGACCATTCATATAATCCATCTTTAGTTCTAAAATTAGTTTTTTCTCTCATCACCCTCTCTTGTCCTAATTTTATGATATCCACCTTTTAATTTAACTATCTTGGAGAAATTTCTAGCACCACTTTAATATTATAATAAATCATTCATCCTAGGTAAGGGAAACCTATAGCAAATCTAGTTATCATACTGATAGCTCTTGAATTAGTGCATAATAATTCATTCACTATTCTTCTTTGGTGTTAGAACTACTAGAATTGCACATGGACTCAATATTTCCCTTATTAGTCCCCTATCTAATAAATCATGTACCTATATGTTTAATGTTGTAGTCATTTTTAGATCCATCTCGTGGGATGCCTTATTTGGTACACTAGATCTTGGGATTAGATCTATCTAAATTGAGATTTTCCTCATAGGTGGTAACCCTATAGAAAAATACTTAAAAATTGATGCAAGAAATAAATCAAGACTCCAAAAATAAGTGTAGAAATAACAGCCACAAAAAATTAAAATTTAAACAACTCTAAAACTATACCCAAAAATCCTAGCAAACCTCCTTTCGAAAATTATTTTGAACCATCAAAAGATTGTATTTTCATCTGAAAACTTGGATAATGTAAGCCCCCACTTTTATCTTTAGGAAATTAAGAAGATCATGATATTTTTCCCCCAACAATACCCTTCTAAATTTGTAGTTGAAAAATCAAAAAACCCACAAATCTCCACTTTCAACAACTAGCTTCAGGAAACATAAAGCAAATGCAAGAACACCGAAATCCCTCACCCAAGGAATTTTGTTTTAAAATTATGAATTCAAACTATTGAGAGTGCATTCCAAAGAAATAAGCATCACACATAATATAAATTTTTAGAGAGATTTCAAATTTTCATTATATTCAAGCTTATATTGTCTGCAACAAGTCGGTGGAAGCACACTAGCCACAATCAAACTTTTCTATAGGAAAGATTAATCACATAACCATTACACATCAAGTCTAAAGGCTTCTTAAATAGCTACAAGAATCAATAAATACTTCTCCAATTTCTTGTACTCCATCCTCCCTACTCTCTAGTTCTTTTTTTATTTTTGTTCCTTTGTCATTTTCTTCACTTTTCCTTCCCTTTTTCCATTTCCAAGCCTAGAATCCACTTCTCTTCCTTCATGTACAACTTGTTTCATTTTCTCCAACTCGGGAATTGCAATAATCCCCCCTATTCAATTCTTTGCCAAATTTGACTTTCACCACTTCATCCCACTACCTCCTCTTGGTGTCCACATTCCATCTCCTCTTAATTGCTGATTTTTTTTAATTTCATGAGGAGTTACATGATGCCCAAAGTAGCCTCCTCTATCCTAGGTGTGAGAGTTAGTGTTGGCTTTAAAATTTAATTTTTTTAAAAAAAAATCAGCACTAAAAATCTAAAATTTTACTTTGAATTCCCAACCATGCAAAAATGGTTTATTGAAAAAATGAATTAAAAAATAAATGATGTCTACAAGATAGCACAACCAAAAATGAGAGAACAAAAATTAAGAAAAATTAAAAATGTGCAAGATTTCTCATGCACCCAGATGCTCCTACATCAAACATCCTAAGTGAAATATTCCATGAGTGAGAACTCATGAACATTTGAAGATCATATGGTTGTTCCTCATCCACCTCTCTTCCTTATCTACCTGTTTCTTTTTCTTCACCCTACTCTGAAATTTCTATTAGACACACAAGACAACTAAGAGGGGGGTGAATCAGTTGTACATTAAAACCTTCAAACCCTTATAGATCTTCAAACTCTTAATATGCAACAACATGAATGTAAACAAATGGAACATCAACACATCAACACATCAACAACCATACACAATATAACACCAAATTTACGTGGAAGACCCTAATTACGTAAAAACCATATTGAGGATTAACTCACATATATATGAATAACATCAATTACAAAAGGCTTATTGCCAGAAGGGCTCACTTCCCAAAGGACTCACTATCTAAAATAAATAAGGGCTCACTTCCTGGATAGAAAGATAATATAAAGAGACTGCTACAGGGAAGTTAACTACCTTAGATCGATAGGAGAATCCACCACAACAACTCTTCACTGGATCTACAACCTTCAATTCACTATCTCTAGCAACTTCAGGCACACTAAAATGTAGACACCTTCTACTCACTACTTTTGGTATTCATAGGCATTCATGTTCGCACTTAGATATCAATACTTGATCACATTCACATCATTTTTCATCACTCAACACACCACACACTTATCCAACAATTGAACTTACATATATATCCTTCACAACCTCAAACAATCTTCTCCAAGTAGGCTTCAAGAAAATGTATGCACCTCAAACGTGCAACTACCAAATAGGTCAGCACCAAACACCTTTGTGGTGGAAACAAGTGAAGGTAAACCACACCAAGGGTTAACCAAGACCCAAATCTACACCAACACACTACACCAAGCTTCCACAATCCATGAACCACATCTATAGGTAACGCTAAGAAGCCAAACCGACCAAACTAGCATTAACGCTACCAAGCAATCACATAAACACTTCACAAGGTCTGAAAACATCATGTGGACCACATAGAAACACCACACAACATCCTAGAATATTCCAACACAACAGAATATTCAACAACATTGGTGTAAACACGTACAACTAAAAATACTATCATCCTGTATAACCAATCAAATTGCTACTGAGACACAACACATGAACCAAGCTTGTGGAAAAGCTAAACATAAAACCATCCAAGGGAAGATAGATACAAGAAATTTTAACACATTCCCAAATCTGTAAGACAAGAAACTTCAACACGGAGAAATGCAAAGCAATTCCATTTCTCCCAAGCAACCTTCTGCATAGTCCAACACACTTTCAAACACATCTTCTACAACCACGTGATCCAAAACCTGAAACTTTGGATATTACACCTCTGAATACCTCTGAACATCACTTCCAAACTACACAAGCACATCTTCAAGCATGAAGGAATGTGGAGCAGAATATAGAACACACTCCTATTACCTTATACACTCTTTATACAATTTTCTCAAAAGTACTTGGAAACCAAGTGATCATGTTGCATCTGCAACACCTACTCAGCACCAAAAACACCTTCTCATCATAACCAAACTAGAGGTTGACATAGGTTGACATCAATGACAACACTAATGATAACATAGTGCAACAATCTCCCCCTTTGTCATTGATGGCAACACCTGCTGAAAAAACATCAACAACAAAAGCAACTCTAATCTCCAACTCTCAAGTAGCTCTCCTCCTTTCTTCAACTCTCCACTTCTCTCTCCACTACTCTCTCTCCCACTTTCTCTTGAATTTTTTAGACATTTCTCTCTCCATGTTTTTCAGTCTTCTCTCCCCTTTGACATCAATGGCAAAGGGCAACACCTGCACACTTCACTTCTCTCTCACACACTACACTTTTAGGCACAACATATTCTCCCCTTGAATACACCAACCAAAGATACTACTACTTAATCTCCCTAAGAGGTAGCTTTCATCAATCTAAGACAAAGAATACATCTTGAATTGCACCCCTCGATAAATGCACCAACTTATACATCTAATTGAAAGGAGGGGCAATAACCCCTAGCTTATTTCTGAGATACTCAAATGTATTATTTGGAAGAGCCTTTGTGAAAATGTTTGCTATTTGATCCTTTGTAGGCACATACTCCAACTTTACTTCATTCTCAACAAATTTCTCTCTTAGAAAGTGATATTGGATAAAGATATGCTTTGTTCTTGAATGCATTACTAAATTTTTTGAAATGTTGATAGAACTTGTATTATCACATAAGATATCTAAATAGGCTCATCATATGATACTCTAATATCTTTTAATGTCTAATTCATCCACAACAACTGTGTGTAGCAAGATGTTGTCGTAATATATTTTTCCTCTGTAGAAGATAATGACACTGAATCTTGCTTCTTACTTAACCAAGAAACTAGTTTATTTCCAAGGAAGAAGGCACCTCCACTTGTGCTTCTTTTGTCATCCGCACAACCTACCCAATCTACATCTGTATATGCACTCAAAGAGAAGTTGGTATCCTTAGAATATCGTAGACCATAGTCTGGAGTGCTCTTCAAGTATCTGTATATCCTCTTGACGATTGCCACATGTGATCCTCTAGGATCTTCTTGAAATCTTTCCACAAGACATATTGCATGCATGATATCAGATCTAGCTACAACTAGATATAGTAATCCACCAATCATGGATTTGTACTTGGCCTAATCTATCTGTTGGTTTTTTTAATTCCCAACCAGATCTCATAAATAACCTATGGATTTTCCATTTCCAATGGCCAGTTATTTGGAGGGATTGGCCAACGAACATGTGAAAGTTTGAAATAACTTTCCCTCTACACCTAAGGCTCTGCAAAACCTGAGAGGGTAATCCCTTACAATGTTCTTAAGATCTCTTGTGCCAAATTATCCTATACATTGTAATTGACAATTTCTCTACAAATTTTCTTGATGATTATGAAAATCTCAAGATCTAGTGAATCCCTTAAGAATTTAAACAATCTATAGCAAGAGAACAAGAAGTTACATGAAACTTCTAGAAATACGACAACTGAAAGAAAAATTTTAAAAATTATTTAAGTGTTATTTTATTGAATAACCCTAGAGCTATAACTTAGACTATAATTCAAAAGATTGGTGCCTTAACATAGGGCATGGAGTCAGAACACAAGTAATTGAAGTTGTGTATCAATATTTTACCCAAATATCAAAGAGCTTTACAATAATTCCTTACATTATTGCACTCAAATATTCCTAACCACCTCTACTTCAAACTCCTTGCATTAATTCATACAAATCTATATTCGTATTTAAGAATTTAACTCATTCTTTGAACCAGAGCTAAAATAATAACACACATCAAAGGAAAGACAATGACGATGAGATGAAAGATATTTGATTATTTTCATTCATAATTTGTATAAAATATACATCAAGAGACAATTGGCTAGAAAATTATTTCATTGTATTCAATACATGCTAGTACAATTAAGCAAAACCTACAAACTAAATACAATTCAGACTCAATAACCTAGAAAAAGACTTAACTCTATTATCTGTGCTTTGCATTACAAAATTTCTCCAAAAGATCTATGCAAATGGCCTTGAGTTCCCTTTTATAAGACAAGGGAGAAATAAGATTCGGGCCAAGTACACATGTCACCTTTTCATTTGACAACCTATTACATTTCAAAATATGAGCACAACTGCTCGTGGATAGAATATTCTAAGGATAAATACAATTATATTTACTTTTTGTAATCTTTATCCTTTCCAAAAGTGCTTGATGTTGATAGTTGTGATTTTTTTCGATTAATTCTTTATTCTTTGTTGATAAAGGCTCAAGAAAAGTGACTTGGAAGATATGACAAGAGTATCGGTGCACAAAAAGATTAAATCCCTTTGTTAAAGTTGTAGTTGTTGGTGACGTTGTGTGTACATGAGACAAAATTATTTCTTTCACATAATCAAAAGGCTACAATTCTAGGATTTGAATGTATTTCTTGTCCTAGGCATCATATTCTTCCTCGATAGGCCATTTAAATGCCGTAAATTCATCCAATTTATTTTTGTATGTGCCATATCTTTTCACCACTTAATTTGCTTCCTTATCATTTGAGTATTCTAAGAACCTGCTTGTATACCGTAACTTGTCCATACTTATTTTCATCAACTCAATGTCAACTAAATATTTTTCACAAATAAGAAGAGCTAGAGTTGCAACAACACTTTCCATTTGGGATTGTCACTGCTCACATGTTCTGACCCCTCCATTAGCATCCAAAATGTCAGACATAATGACTAGATCGCTTTCATCGAACTCCTGGAGCAATTCCTTTATTATTTTATCATTGGAATCCACCATTCCTTGGCAATTAATTATACCTTTCACCATCTGGTATATTGGGGTAATCTTCTCTGGTTTAATTGGATCATAAGTCGATCCCTTGATCATATCGACCAAAGCATTGAGCCTTGGCACCCATAATTACATCAATGGAATTACTTATTTTCTATCCCTTTCAAACATGCCAATAGATATCATCATTAAAGAATGGTTACTGTGTACACTATTGACCTTCTTCATTATTTTACCCATCAAATGCTTCAGCACATTAATCATTATAAGCACATTATTCTCATGTTTGTCTTCCTCATAAAGATCCAATTTTAATCATATGTCCTCAACTACTTGAGCAAATCCTTTCTGTTGATTCTTGTTCTAGAAGGTGGGGGAGCAGATGTATTTGGTTCCAAAGACCTTTCCTAATACGCTACCATTTCCAAAGACTAAGGTGGGGGAGGTTGTGGTGAATGAGGGGGTGGAGTAGATGGTTGCACTTGTTTCCTAACCTGTGGTTGTTGATTCTGCAACATATCCACCTGTAGTTCCAATTGTGCAATCCTTTGTTTAGCTTTATTATATTCAATAAGAAAATCTTGATACTTCTTTATCTCTTGGTCATATTTCTCTTATAAGGATTCAATTTTTGCCTTTTTGAATGTGATAAAATTAACAACCAATATGGTTGCTTCCACTATAAAATTATCTGAAACCCTTTTTATTATCAAGCCAACCCTTAAGTCACCAACAGGATCAACAATTGTTGGTTTATTTGTATTTGGGGCAAGATCCCAAATAGCCAACGTGTTCCATTTTGGACTGAAAGAAAACCTAGATAGTGTAGATAATGCTTCATCCTCAGTTGCAAACACTTGTGTGTTATGTTTCTTGAATGTATCCAATACAAATGCAAATGCTATATTCCATTCAGGAAGGAGGAGGATACCACTTTCCCTCACAAGTTTCCTTCCTTCATCTAGAGTCATCTCCTTTTGCTCCAATTTCATTTGCACTGTCAACCTTTTTGATATTTCATCCCCTGATTGATTAGAGAATTTTTCCATTTCTTCTTTCAATCTTCTTTCATATTCATCTCTTTGACTTCTCCAAAAAAATTCCTTAAACACGTCACTCTTAACAAAAGTATCATCATCCATGAAATTTTGGAAAGCTTCACCTTTGATTTCATCAACAATATCAATTCCTCCCAAAGTTGCCTTAAAGTAATCCTATTCTTAGGGGGTGGCAAATCATTCTCTCTTTGAGGAGATGGCATGTGTTGCACGATGTCATCTGAAGTTACAGTAACTTACTCATCATTAGAGTATGATGGGTAATCCACAAGCCATTCCTTTTCAACCCTTCTCCTCTTTGGTGAGGATTCCCTTGGTGGTGAATCAATGTCAATGACATTATGTGGTGGAGAAGGGGGAGCCTAATGCACATGAGCTGAAGCTCTTGATTCTTCTATCTGTGTTGGAGTAGAATTTATCTACTCTTTAAACATAATTCCCTTCTTTCTTCTTGTGAAGACATATGACCCCTTCTTCATATGATATGTTGGTCTTTCCTCTAGCAAAGGGGCTTTGCCCTTATCCTTTTCCTGTTCTTGGGCCCTTTGTTCCTCGCTCAAAATTCTGTCAAAATTCTTCAAGATGGCTTCAATTCTTAAGATTGGATCATTAATATTTGTATAGAATCCCTTGAAAGAGGGATCCCTTTTCATCTTAGTTTTAAAAACCTTGGTGTTCTACTTAATAAAATTTCCAACATTTCACGCTAAGTGAATATTCTATGATGTCATAACACAGTGATAAAAAATTTCTTCCCATAATATAAATTACATGCATAATAGAATAACACTAAATCCAAATTGTCATTGCAATTCAATGTAATTTTACAAAGCTTCTGAATAATAGATATCATATTGAATGAACTCAAGTATAACATTCATGATTACATCCTTCCATATAACTCAGAACATGATATGTGCATAGCTCCTCTAAGCTTCATCTGACAATAGCTATACAAACTGGTCTTGATGTCGCCGCATCAATGCATATATGTCGACGCATCAGTGCATACATTCTGAATGTCCCTGCTCACTGGTGCAAAAAATCTAGTTGTCCCCGATATTGGCACAAACATCTGCAAACCTTGGCCACCAACTAGTGAGGAGAAGCATCACTCAAGCACTTTTCTACCAACCACGGACTCATATGTGGTCCCCTGCACATCTATCATTCAATAGATGGCCTTACCCTTCGATGAAGAGATTTGTTGATAAACCTCGTATCAATAGCATATCTAAGCTTAGTGTTGTGTTCCACAAACTAGAACCTATTCATACAATAGCTACTCCTACAATTATGAAAATCTTGAATTAGAATACAAAAAACAAGGAACACGGTGAATTGATAGTGTAAGCAGTGGCTCCTTACACTACTTTGGCCAAAGTATTCTCACTCAGTACTTCGAATGAAGGTCATCTTATTCACATACACCTCTACAACTTGGTTTGGATCTTGACCATTCATATACTTTGCTTAGGTAATTTCCTTCCCTAGGTAATCCCTTAACCTTAGAAATAACCTATTTCCCTTTCCAAAAACTCTATGATATCTTATTGATATTCCCATTCTTGGTATAATATAAGAGTTTTCCTAGTCCATGAGTTAATTTAACATAGACAACCATTCACCACAAAAGACAATCTAGTTCCAAGTATAACTTTATAATCCAGAGAGTATCTATATAAGCTTCTTCTATTCATAGATTAATTATTCATAAATAACCGATCACTCTAATCAATATTATATCATACTAATAAGTGGTTCTCATCAAGAGATTAACCACATTAGTGATTGACCTCAATCAAAGCATAATCATAGCAATAGATGCTTCCAAACTCTATGATATCTTATTGATATTCCCATTCTTGGTATAATATAAGAGTTTTCCTAGTCCATGAGTTAATTTAACATAGACAACCATTCACCACAAAAGACAATCTAGTTCCAAGTATAACTTTATAATCCAGAGAGTATCTATATAAGCTTCTTCTATTCATAGATTAATTATTCATAAATAACCGATCACTCTAATCAATATTATATCATACTAATAAGTGGTTCTCATCAAGAGATTAACCACATTAGTGATTGACCTCAATCAAAGCATAATCATAGCAATAGATGCTTCCCTTTGAGAGTATAACCTTTTTAATAAAAGAGCTATTCAAAGTAGAGTCTTGCCAACAACATGACTTGATTTCAAGAGTGTAAAGTAATTAACCAAGTAGCTACTTCAACTCATTAGGTAACCTCACCTATGTTTCCAAACATATAAAATTCCATAAACTCAAGTGATTTACAATGTTGCATGGGCGAGTTTCAATCTCAATATTCCCTCCCCAATCTTAGGATAGACAATCCCAAGAGTAGACACTAGTTATCCTAGTTAAATCAATAACCTAGCTAAGAGTAACACTTATGCCACTCATGTTTAATCATATCTAGTATGTAACACTTATGATAAACACAAACCTCCTATTATGGAGTACATACAAGTACATCATAAAAACAACATAGTAGCTTCTAATTCCTTTTCCAGGCATTACTGTAGACACATAAAAATGTCCTAGATCTGTAGACCACATTTTTTGCATCTTATTATATTTCTTCTCACATACTTAATTATGTCCTATTGTCCAAATTTGGCTATTAAGTAAATAATTCTTAATTCATTAATTAATTCACATATTTTATTCTTCATGATTATTTAAATAAATTATATTTATTTATTTAAATACGCCATTAATATCTTATGTCCTCTTATAATTAGATAAGTTCTTTAATTTATTTAATTATTGACCACCTTATCTTTTCATCATAATTAAATAATTATCTTATTTAACTTTTCCTCTAAATTTAAATAAAACCATTTATTTAAATTGTCCCACTTTCTAATTTCTCTCCAAGTAAATAATTTAATTTAATTATTTACTGTCACATGGTCCCACCTTTTTGAATTAAATTAATTTTAACTCAAAATAATAACTTTCCCTCTTAAATCAAGTAATTTGAAATTAATTATTTGATATTCCAGCTTTTTCCTCTTTTTAAATAAATCTTTATTTATTTAAATGGATTCCATATCTTGATTTTTGAATTAAAAAATTGGTATTTAATTCAAAATGATGATTTTTCCTCCTTATCACAATTTTTCGTAATTAGATAATATCTTTATTATCTAATTAGCCATTGGTCATTTAAATGTAAAAAGATTTGATTTTCTCTCCCACTCAATACTTTTTCTGTATTGATCTTATCTTCTATTTCCTCTTTGTCTCAACTAACCTCCACCATTGATTAAATTATTTTTAATTTAATCTCGACCATTCATCTTTTCTAATTGAACCCTAACTCTACTTGCTAATTTTCACACTCAATTTTGTCCATTGATTCTACGGCAATTTCTCATCTTCAATCTTGGTCGTTCATCCAAAAATTGCATTTTCTATAAAATGACAATTTTGGTCTCATTTTGTCCTCTCTCATATCTTAAGCAATCTTAGCATCTTAACTTCTTGACATTTTTTTTAACATTGAGTCTATGTTTAGGTTTGCTTACTAGTTGTATAATAGCATAGTATTGCATGTAGTCATTTAAAATCCTTCAATGTTTTCTTAGGGCTTGTCTTTGTCATTTGATTGCTCACATTAAATCTGAGGGAAAACACACATTTTTAGCAAATGGAGAAGGGATATGGAGGTGATTCATGGAGGTTTTGAGGACTATTTGGTATAATTGTTCTTGTTTTATGCATTTCCCTCCATTGTTCTTTATAGTTAGCTAAGGTTTTATATGTTTTGCATGATAATAAGCTAAAACAAATAGAAATTCCATAGTTACAATTACTATTTTCCCTATACGAGTACTCATAATAGACAATTCAAAGCAATCATGGATAACAATCTTTCAAAATTTAAAACAATAAAAGAAGAAATATCCTCATGCCTATTTTCGCTTATCCAATTGATTGTTTGCAAATCAGTTTTCCCACAGCAACAACTAGCTCAAACATGATTCCTTTAGTTATGCCACAATAACTCCCTTCTCTCAAGTTGATGATGTACTTCACTTAATATACTAATACCCTCACAAATACTCTCAACTCTCTCTCTCAAATAAAATAGAATATTGCAGCTATGAATTGCAGAGAAGAATGTATAAAATTTTGAGCATAATGCATATGAGATGCATCCCAAACAAGTGATTTTTCTCTACTATTTATATAGAAGCGAAGAGGCTTATCACCCTAGAGATTAGGAATGAGTGTTGACAGAAATCACCATGCATAGATACTCACTCAACTTATCTAAAAGGTGGTGCACTAAGAAGAACATACTCAACAAAATCATGCTACAAGTTGACCTCTTTTGATGACAACAATGAAAGACTATTTAAAATCAGCACATGACAATAAAGGTATTTGAATTGCATTCTAATTAGACTTTTTAATGGTATGGGCGACTATCATACTATTGCCACCTTTCCAATGTACTTCCCTTTTATCTAGCTACGGTTAGGAGAGAATGGATCTACCTCACTCACATGTTTGCACATTGACTTGGTTGATGTTTAAAATAAAACACCTTGCATATATAATCAACTCACTTTATGCTATCACCTATGTGGCGTGACATGTGGAGTTTATGCCTACCTTCTATACTTTGCACGTAGCTATTCACTTGTTGTGGTTTGCACTTTGTTAACTTTGTCAATTCCCATTCTCTATGCATTGCAGGTGTTATGTCCTACCCTCAATAGTCATGCATATTTTATAGAGTATTGTTTATAGTTCATGCATAGCTATATCATGTGCCATCATACATAATATGTTGCTTTTATCTCTGTTTAAAGAGTTCTATGTTACCCTTGGGAGAATGTGGCTACATAATGGTTCAAGTTATCCTAAGACATGCTAATGTCCCTTCTCAAGGACAATACTATACCCTACTCCATCGACCATAGCCTAAAATTGTATGTATCGACCCTTGTCAGACTCTCCATATCAAGTATATATATTGCATAGATACTTATATTTTTGTGAGGTGCACCGTAGCTCATATACCACACATCTCCAATTATATAGAAATCATTTATAAATACATATTTATATTACATATTACACATATATGTATACATATATATAGATATATACACACCTCTATATAAGCATTAACACTTACGTGTGTATATATATATACACTCCCATATAAATATATTCCATAACTATCTGATAATCAAAACATACACATATACTCATATACGTGCATATACATATTTAATAGTAATATGATAATCAAGTATAGACCACTACTTTGGTAGTCGAACACACATAGATGTTATGTATATATATTTATATATACATATATACATTCTTTTCAAGCATGAATGCTCATGTGTATATATATATATGTAGACACTCAAAAGTTGTCTCCACAGTCATCCTATTTTTTGTCTATTAATTAAATGGATATTATTATCTGTTTGATTAATTCATTTAAATACTTTCTTCTATTCATTCATCAATGCATTTATAAGCATTTATCCATATTATAAGAATTTATCCATCCACATAGTCAATCATTTATCTATTTATCCACCTGCATAATCAGCCACTCATCCATTTCATATTACTCCATTTTGTATCAATCATCAAAATATTCATACATGAACCTTTATCCATTTACATATTTCATTAAATAATTCAAATACATAAAATCATTTAAATATATAAATCCATTTTCATTTAATCAATCATTTAAATTCACAAATCCACTTTAAATATAATTCTAAACCTATATTATATATCATAAACCCACTTATTTATCTCTCATTTCAATTAATTTCAATATGCTTTTCTCCACCTCAATCTTTTATCACACATCTCTCCCATAACTTGAATTCACCCCATGAATTCATCTATAAAAGCCCTTTCTTCTCACCAAAAAAGCATACATTCGATTTCGATCATACTTTCGATTTCAATCAATTCTCTCTTCCATTCATCATAGCTTATTGTTGCACTTGTGCTCATAAAAAATCTGAGAGCATCAAATGCATAAATCAAGATCATGGTGAAATATGAAAACAATGGAGCTGCTTTTCTTTTGAATGCATTTGTTTTAGTTTTTGCATAGTTTACATTTTGCATTTGTATTCATTTGGAAAAAAATCATTGATGTAATGTTGAAAATGCTTTGAATCTGGTTATAGTTTCAATTAGTTTTCAATTTTCAGCATGCACAATATATATATACATATATATGTAGAGTGGAATTTTGTGAGCACTAAAGGTTTTTAGGACCTAGGGCAATAATCTTCTATACTTCACATTCAAGAACAAACCCTTGAGACTTCAATGCAAAGGAGATTGAAATCTGTCAAAGGGGGAGTTCTTGGGGATGAAAAGGGATAGAAGGGGTTCACCACCAAGTGTAAAATTGGAAAGACAAATGCAATGTGATTTGCAAAGCTACACTAAATGACCTAGAAATGTAAACTTAACAAAACAAAAAGCTGGGAAATAAAAGGTGTGCACCTAGATATGAGTTGTAGATTGGAATCAAGACTAGAAATGTTGTTGAATTTAGAATTTTGACCTATTGGGACACTTCCACTAAGTTGGGCAACTAGTCCTAGATCTGGAAAACTATACTGAAGCCCGTTTCAGCCAAATGGGTGTCCAAATCTACATAAAACTTTGGAAAACATGTGTAGTGGGACTAATTCACCACTATTGGTGACTCTGTCCACTTTGACTTCTCTCAAAATTTGAAAGTGGAAACGAAAACTCTCGACCTACACTTTTTGTTCCTTCAGGTATCCCGATATGAAACTTTGCTCTTCAGCACTGTAAGAGACTTTTAGTGGATATTTTGACTTTGCAAACAAGGAGATGTCTTCAACAAGTTTGCAACCTATTCTCCAATGATCTCCAAGCCTTCAAGGTACCTAAATCTGCAAACACACAAAGAGAGAAAGAGAAATGTTGAATGTTAGGGCATGGGGGTTTGCCTTGGTCAAACCCCTTTTAGGTAATTAAACCAAAATGATGAAATAAGATAATGAAGTATGAACATGAAGTAAAGGGATTAGCAGCTTGCCATGATGATTGATCTTGAATTTCTACAACAATGATTGAAGAATTTTCCCTTGAATGCTTCTTGATGACTTAGAATGCCAAAACCCTAGCTTGCTTGAGAAGAATGATGAATGAAGAGAGAAGAGAAGATAGAAGAAAGTCCAAAGAGAGGCCAATAGAAGAAGAGAGACCCAAAATGAGTGGAAAACCACATATTTATACAAATTATGCCCTCATTCCTGAAAATACCACATCACAAGCCGACCTTAGGTCTTAGAAAATAAAAACCCACCAAAATTTTGAACTTATTTTGATTTTTGAGCAAAATGGGACTAAGTCGCCCCAAGTGGCGACTTGGTCTCACTTAGGCAATTTAAGTGGGTGTCAGGAATTAAATAATATTAAATGATGTTTATTGAATTTATTCTAAAAAAGACACTTAAATAAGGCCTGTAAGGGTAAAATGGGGCCATTTAAGGCATAAGAAAGGTGTAATTATTGATGAAAAGCCTAGAAAAGTGTGAGAGTTTATTACAACTCCTTAAAAAACTTTGAAATAAGGCTTGGTAAGTGATAAAAAGAGGTTGTTTAGGTGAATTACATTAGAAAGTGAAAGACACCCTCTCAATTTTTTCTTGATTTTCAATGACAATTACAATGTAATCATGCACCTGTTAAGGTTAGCTTCAAACCAAAATGATGCGCCCTAAAACCACTTAAGGAGGAAGGGCGGGCATATGGTCAGAGGATCCCTAGGATCTACTTAATCAATAATTGAAATGATTACAATTGAATGAGAGGAATTAAACTCAATACCAAGAATGTGCACACAAGATCCTTTAGAAGGTGAGGTTCTAACATATGGCAGAGTGCTAATTACAAATTGAAAAGAACTTAGGCGGATAACCAGCCATGAGAGAATTTCCACTCTTCCACCAAAACAGTGGGGGGAAAGAAAATACAAATAAATAATTCATCCACTGCGGCGGGCTTCCACTAAGGAGTGGGGATTCACCACTTGACAGTGGGTACAAGATAGATTAAAACATTCATTCTCCACACTGGTGGTAAACCATCCAGGGGTGCTTAATGTGAATTAAATGAAATAATTACAGCAATAAGGGACTGGAACAGTACTACTGTTTACAATCTTACAAAATGAAGAAGAGCTGCAAAATTACATTAGAATTACAATAGCTATGAAGCACATTGAAACTGGATGATCCCACATTAGATATCTATCCAACTTATTGAAGAGAGAACTGAAAACTCAAACTAAACAAGTCTGATATAAAAATCAACAAATTAAAAATGAATTACCAACAAACTATAGCACACCAAAATGTTCATAACTTCATCATATCATCACCAATTGACATGGAATCACTTGCAGAAGCTTCTAGGATTAAAGGCGCCCTTATTCAAATACACAAACTGCACCAAAGTCTCCACATTTAATAATGCATTCATCCCAATGTCATCTTGGAAAGTACAACCTTCAAGAGGGACGATTTTTTCATAAAAAATCAGAAACACATTAATAAAATCTAAAACCTCTTAGATAGGGTCGCCCAAAGCTTAGGAACACATAGGTAAAATACCCATATCAGAAATAAATGCAAGAAAAGAGCTGCAAGTAAAATTGACCTTCAACCATGGCTGCACCAACAACTCAAAATCTGGAAAAAACCTCCAAAATCTTCAATCTATGAGACTAAATCTACTAGTCTGGATTGAAACTAGGTGGTAAGCATCCCTTGAAGTGAAAACCAAGTTGTCATTTTGACAGCATAACATTAGCATAAGTTCATGGATGATAAGAGTTGGAGTAAAACTTCTCTTTTATAGAAAAAGAGGTGACTTTTCAAATTCCCAAAACTCCTCCAAGAATGGGATGCCAAAAGTTCCCTTTTTGAAATATTTTAAAATTCATAAATAATAAATCCCTCTTAGAATGGCGTCCACTTCAAGGCATAAATGAACTTTATTAAATGTTTAATATTTCCTTCATGAAGGCATCCCCCTTCATGGCCACCTTTTAAACACAACTTAAAGTTAATGTGCTAGGCCAAGGGGTCAACTTGAAATTAAAACATTAATGCCTTGAAATATATTGTTTCACCAAAATGATTTTAAAAAGCCAAAAAATCAAACCCCAACAACAATTGAAGATGACTTACTGAAGTGCTGACAATTGTTCACTGCCAATAATAGAATTTACTAAAAATAGTAAATTCTGGGAAATAAAAAAAAAAAACCTCCAAACAAAGAAACCCTGATTTCACCTCAACGAGCCTACAGCTTCCAAAATAGGTTGAAGAGCATAGAAGAGTGTATGGCTAAAAATGGGGATATTACAGAAAGGTCCTAGAAAAGTGTGAAAGTGGGTTACAACACTTCACAACACTTTTACAAGAAGCCATAGAATTCTTATTGATTCACAAGGGTTCAAGACCTAATGTGAATGTGTTAGCCACATTAAAACATTAAATATATGCAAAAATAGGCCAAAACTCCACAAGAAAGACCCAAATGTACATGAAAATTTCCAAAGGATACAATTTTCTACATTACATTTAGCCCCTACTTTAATGTGAGGATGAAATTGCTTCAAACTCAAACTAAAATAGTCATTCAAGAGAGGGGTCCAATTGTACCAATGCAGACAAAAAAGGATGACAAAGATCAAAGGAGGTAGTGCAAGCCCCTAGGATCCAAGATCCTAAGTCAAACCAACATAAATGCAAGAGGACACACACAAGGGTGAATGATTTGGAGAAAAACAAGATACAGAATCGTGCAATGGAAAGAACTAAAGGAAGAGAAGAATAAGAAAAAGTAAGGTAGATCAAGCTTCGACCGTTTGTCCAGCTCATTGTCGATCATATCTAGGACATTTTTTTCCAAAAATGCACTCACTATGAGGTGAAAAAACTCTTGGTTGTCTATTGGGTGAGAATTCCTAAAAGGTGAGAAACATATAGTCATGGTTGGTATGCACTCACAAACATGCAAGTGGCTATGGGTAAATTCATGCCCCTGGTTGGGCTTCCCACTCAACCATACCAAAGTTATACCTCCTGATAACTTTAATAAGGCACCACAATGAAAATTCTTTTGAATGTCATGTAAAGATTTTGTTAAAGGGGATTTTGCTTTGTTCATGCGAGGTCTCATCTTAGGCAACATCATGTTTAATGTCTCCAAGAGAGGAAAAGTGCAAAAGGTCCCATCTTGTTTCCAAGAGAGGACAAGTGCAATGTCTCATCCTAGGCAACATTGTACCTAATGTTTCTAAGAGAGGGAATCACAAGAAAAATAAAATCACACAATCAAATGTGAGTGTTGATGTATGCCCCCAGTTTAAAGCGGTTGTTAACACCATTACTATGAGCAATTTCTTTAAAGTAGAAGAAGACACAAGAGCTTGTTTGAAAATCCTTATGCTAAGTCAAATGTTTCCAAATGAAGTGATGTCATGAAAAAGATAGTATGTCACATGCGAGCCAACTTAAGACATGTCATCCACATCCCAAGCTTGTTCTTATACGTTCATGAAAGGTTAATGACTAGCCAAAAGAGATAATGATGAGTGACATATGAGAACAAGGCTAACTAACCCCTCGCCCCCACTTAGTGCAAGACAAGGATGAGCTGAAATGAGTGATGAAATGCATGGTAGAGTGAAAATCAGTATCAATTAGAGGAATGAGGTGCCCCTACATAAGGAAGAATACCAAACTCCTTAAGATGTTGAATTTTACTACTCAAAGCCTTAGATTCATTAGTGGAATGACCATGAACTTTGTGATAGGCACAAAAGGAATTCTTGTAATAGAATTTCTTTCAAGTTCGTGGCAGAAGGGATATCAAGTGATCTTGGAGGAGTCTCAACAAGAAACCCTCTTGATCAAAGGGAGAAGGTGTTCCTCTATTGTGTAGCAAAGATGTGTCTTGCTTAGTACAAGATGTCATACCTATGCAAGGCTCTATAGATTGTGATATTTTGTATGCTCCTTTAGAGGAGTGTGTAAAATTCAAATCAATAGTGTTTTGCGAGATGACATTGACATTAAGTGAAGATTTCTTTATTTGCTTCATTTCATGTAAAGGATAACACCCAAGACTAGTAGTGTCGATCAGTTCAGGGTGCACTACTATTAAAGTCATCTTAGAAGGGTGGTTTGGAATGGTATCGATGTTGAGTGAAGGCTTGGTTATTTCTATCAAAGGACAATAGCCAAGACCATGAGTCGTTGTTTGCATGTTAGGCTTGATAGGGTTGTGGACACCTTTTTCGTTAGCACCACATCCTTTTCCACTATAACCAAATTGTTTCATAAGCTCATAACCTTTTCCATTAATCTTTTTCATCGCTTTCGAAGCGGGCGGTTGTTCGTGGTTAAGTTTGTTAAAGTTTTTTGTGTAATTTGCTTCTTTGTCTAAAGTGGTTGAGGTGGATGATTTCGAAGGATCTGTCGAGTTTTGTGTTGACAAGACTGATGTTCCCTTTTTAAAGTCTTTGTTTATGATCTCATATTCTCCCATGAATGTTGGTTCAAAATTCAACGATCCCAAATCATCGATTGATATCATTGTGAAGGGTTTAGGACATGTAGATTTTTGCATGGTTTCTACTTGTGTGGTTGGTGTGAATGTGTTCAAGGGATTTTCTTTGTTTTTCTCGAGTTGTAAGACACTATAAGGCTTAGGATCAATGTCAAGTGTGTACACTTTGTTGTTGTAGATGTATTTCATTTTACAATGAAGAGTGGAATGCACCCCATTCATTGCATGAATCCATGATCTGCCTAAGAGAAGATTGCGTGAGAGTGCATAAGGCATAACATGGATCAGTGTTTCAAATATGGCTTGTCCAACTGTAAGAGGTAAAGTAACCACATCGAGCGGTTTCTTTTCAACGTTGTCAAATCCCTTAATAGATAAAGAATCAGGTTGAATGTTTGATCTATCAATGCCAAGCCTATCCAAAAGGCTCACACTACACACATTAAGGGCATATCTAGTATCTAGAAGAGTTCTCTTGATCCCTTTT
Source organism: Sequoiadendron giganteum (assembly GCA_007115665.2). Taxonomy (NCBI): domain Eukaryota; kingdom Viridiplantae; phylum Streptophyta; class Pinopsida; order Cupressales; family Cupressaceae; genus Sequoiadendron; species Sequoiadendron giganteum. The sequence goes on from CM021109.1 coordinate 44,602,877, forward strand.
CGTTTGTATTGATATATTATTAGGAAAGCTTCATTTTTTTTTTGCACCTCCAAAGGATGGAGCTCACTCTGGTGAAAAACAATATCAACATTGATTCCTTGAATTAGAGTTGTTATATCATTTGGTTGCACATTAGAAGGGATAGGAACTTGTTGTAAGGCATTTTGCATCATCTTGTGATAGTGAGGGGAGGCTTGAATTAGGTCCCATAATGATATCTTGGTAGGAGTGTTCCTTAGTTTTTCAACAAGATCATACTCCTTAGGAGATAGTCAAGGAGCACTAGGCAAGATAGGATTAGGCAAAGATAATTGTGTGGGGGTGGGTTGTTGTGGTTGCAGATTGTTTCTAGTGTGATATGTATGAGCAAAAATATTGTAAATTGATTGTTGCGATACATTATTCTTAGGAGGGTAGAGGATGTCAGGTTTGTTTTGAGTTTGAGGTTTGTGTGATGGTGGGTAAAGGAAAAGTTGAGGTTGAATAATATTAACATCTCGTAGCGAGTGAGAGGCTAACGTTGTCTCTTCATTTGTGTCTAAGGATATGATATTATTATTGTCATTGTTATCCTTATCGTGTATCATGATATCCTCACTAGGAGGAAGGGTTTTAGGAGAACTTTAGGAGAACTACAAACCAACTGCTCTTGACAATCAAAGATTGGTTCTTCTAAAATGACTTCATCACAAGTAGGGGAATGATCAATGGTTGAATTATCTTGCTCCATAAGGGTTTCTCTAGGTGAAAGGGGACAACTAATATTCTCATGACATTCATTAATTGTGTTTTCTAATAGCAAAGTATCTTTTGCACAACTATGAGAGATACTAGGAGAAGAAGAAATGCTATTGTCATGATTACCTATGTGTTGTCTTGTTTTTCAAGGTCTTGTCCACTAAGAGAGGTAAGAGGAGAGAAACAACTAGGATTCTCAAAACTCTCATTTATGGGTTCCTCAACCAAAATATATTTGTCATCAATAGGAGAGATATTAGAAGAGAAACAAATATGATCATTAGGATTGTCCAAGGTTGTACTCTATTTCACTAAAACATTCTCATAGGGAGAGGATGGGAAAGGTTTCTTAGCATGTCTATATATGTAAGACACTAACATTGTTTGAAAAAAATTGAAAAGTACATGCAACCATTTCATGCAATGTTTCAACAATATAAACAATGTATATCCAAAGATACAAGACATTTTAATCTAATATATGCAAAGCTTTAAGAATGTAAACAATGTATATGCAAGAATGAAAAGCACTTTTATCAAACTTATGCAAATATTTATGAATAGAAACATTGTATATACAAAAGTGAAAAGTACGTTTATCCATGTTATGCAAAATCTGAGAAATGTGAGCATTTTTAGATCTAATGATGAAATGATTTGAAGAAAGACCACCCTAAATTGATTTTTTTGAGCTAAATGCAAAAAAAAAATGTTCCCAACACTTTTTAGACTTATATTATATGATACTAGGAGGCTTAGGAAGCATAGGAATATGGTTTATGATGCTATAATAGATAGTTAAAAATATGGATTGGGACTAAGTCGCCCAGAATGAAAAATGAGTCCTAGTTAGGTTATATTTTTCAAAATTTCTATAAATTTTCAACTGGTTTTGATGTTGGATGATTAGAAGAGGAAAGGTAAATACAGATTTTATATGATTGTCAATGATTTGAGATGCAAAAATGCAAGTTATATACACTTTCATTAGTGCAAAAATTTGAAACCCTAGAATGCAAATTAACTAATGCAAACTCCTAATGCAAAGTTAATGATAGCTAAATCTAGGATGAAGGACTCCAAAGTAGAAAAGAAGGTATTCAAAATTCAAGTTCACCAAAATGTAGGGTAGAATTTTGTGACCACTAAAGGTTTTTAGGACCTAGGGAAACAATATTCTATACTCCACATTCAAAAAAAACCCTTGAGACTTCAATGCAGAGGAGATTGAAATCTGTCAAAGGGTGAGTTCTTGGGGATGAAAAGGGATAGAAGGGGTTCACCACCAAGTGTGAACTTGGAAAGACAAATGCTATGTGATATGCAAAGCTACATTAAGTGACCTAGAAATGTAAACTTAACAAAATAAAAAGCTGGGAAATAAAATGTGTACACCTGGAAATCACTTGCAGATTGGAATGAAGACTAGAAATTTTGTTGAATCTAGAATTTTGACCTACTAGGACACTTCTGCCAAGCTGGGCAACTTAGTCCCAGATCTAGAAAATTGTACCAAAGCCCGTTTCAACCAAATGGGTGTCCAAATCTATAGAAAACTCTGGAAAATATGTGCAGTGGGACTAATTTTCCACTAATGGTGACTTAGTCCACTTTGACTTCTCTAAAAATCTGAAAGTGGAAACAAAAGCTCTCGACCTGCACTTTTTGTTCCTCTAGGTATCCAGATCTGAAACTTTGCTTTTTGGCACTGTAAGAGACTTTTGGTGGATATTTTGACTTTGCAAATAAGGAGATGTCTTCAAAAAGTTTTCAACCTATTCTCCAATGATCTCCAAGCCTTCAAGGTACCTAAATTTGCAAACACACAAAGAGAGAAAGAGAAATGTTAAATGTTAGGGCATGGAGGTTTTCCTTGGTCAAACCCCTTTTAGGTAATTAAACCAAGATGATGAAATAAGATAATGAAGAATGAACATGAAGTAAATGGATTAGAAGCTTTCCATGATGATTGATCTTGAATTTCTGCAACAATGGTTGAAGAATTTGCCCTTGAATGCTTCTTGATGACTTAAAATGCCAAAACCCTAGCTTGCTTGAGAAGAATAATGAATGAAGAGAGAAGAGAAGATAAAAGAAAGTCCAAGGAGAGGACAATAGAAGAAGAGAGACCCAAAATGAGTGGAAAACCATATATTTATACATAATTATTCCCTAATTCCTGAAAATACCACATCATAGGCCGGCCTTAGGTCAGAAAATAAAAACTTGCCAAAATTTTGAACTTATTTTGATTTTTGAGAAAAATGGGACTAAGTCACGCCAAGTGGCGACTTGGTCCCACTTAGGCAATTGAAGTGGGTGTCAAGAATTAAATAATATTAAATAATGTTTATCAGGTTTGTTCTCAAAAAGACACTTAAATAAGGCCTCTAAGGGTAAAATGGGGCCATTTAAGGCATAAGAAAGGTGTAATTATTGATGAAAAGCCTAGAAAAGTGTGAGAGTTTGTTACAAATCCTTACAAAACTTTGAAATAAGGCTTGGTAAGTAATAAAAAGAGGTTGTTTAGGTGAATTACATTAGAAAGGTCTTAGGAAAGTGTGAAAGTGGGTTACAACACTTCACAACACTTTTACAAGACACCATAGAATTCTTATTGTTCACAAAGGTTCAAGACCTAATGTGAATGTGTTGGCCACATTATAACATTAAATATAAGCAAAACTAGGCCAAAAATCCACAAGAAAGACCTAAGTGAACATGAAAATTTCCAAAGGATACATTTTTCTACATTACAATATATAAACACTCATCAACCACAAAATAAAGCATAGTAATATAAGGAAGGAACTCACAAGATCAAACAGATAAACATCACCCAATAATGCACTCGATAGTAAACAAGACCCTTACTAATGCAAATGCGTCAAACTAAGGATGACTTACTAGCTTCCCACTTCTATGTCTAGATTCGATCATTCCAGTGTGAGTATGTGTATAAGCTCAGATAGGTTACGTTACTAGTTATTCAACCAATCACTTCTCTTGAGTGATACTTCCCCTTCACTTGGAGGAATGAACCTATCCTTGCAACTAGCTTAGCACACTTGCAATAGTAGCTAGACATTCACAATAATTCCATATGCATCATAACTTAAGCATATTCATAAAGAAATAAATGTAAACATATTTACTCTTCAAAGCTACATTAAGCATTTATCAATACTTTCACATAATACCTATTCTAGTATTCCATTCCTTAGCAAGCATATCAAACTCATGATTTCATTTTACCATCTTCTTTACCCGTGAAGGTAAAATTAAAATAGTAATAACAAAATGGCGTGTGACATAATCCCCCCCTTGTGAATCATCATCCCCAATGATTTATAACACTTTAACATACATATAAAGTCAAATAAAAGTTTTACTTACCACACTTAAAATATGTAAGAATCATAAAACATTCTTCCTATGTAGCATCACTTCTTGCAATCTTGTCCTTCTTGGGTCGTGCCTCGAGTGTCCTTGTTAATTTATAGGGAAACTTGTATGCCTCACACATTCTTACTCTGCCAAAGAGCTTATGTGTTGTATTCAAAATATCTCATATGTACATCCCATGTACAATAATATATGAATAATACATGACACCTAAACTATAGCGACTGGGAAACACATTCTCATTTTCCCACAAATTTATCTTTGGTATAATCTAAATAGATAAGGAATGTCAGTGCATTGCACACTACACCGTGGGTCCCTTCCTTTTATTTGGTATTTACACCTTGGACAATTCAAAAGTTGAGACTGTTAATCACTTACACATCCTTTTTCCTTAATCATAAAAGTGTTTTTCATGTCTACTTGTCTATCTATAACATTGCTCTTGGACATTTGTCAATTCCAATACTGCTTCATACTTAAGCCTTGTATCGATAAAGTTTCATTGATCTCTTCAATCTATTACCCTTTTTGACAATCTATCAAGTCTAAGATTATTCCTATTTCTAAGCCTATTTTAGCCCTATAGGCTTTCAACCCTCTTTTCCATATAATGGATCAAACCTCAATGTTAGAAGTCTATAAATACTCCTACAAATATTTCAAGATTTGGTTTATCACTTTTGCCTATACGAACACAACAATATATTGCGCATTCATCAATTGAATGTCTTATAGTATGATCATGGTTCACACAACCCTATCATTATTTGCTTGATCACAACTGAGACAACCTTCTCAAGAATACTAAGCAACTACCTTACACGATATATTATCTAGGATCGAAATCCCAAAAATTAATTTTCCAACCAACGTTGGTTACCTTGATGAGTCTATCCACTAGAACATTATGTCAACTTCACCGACATAGACAGATTGATCTGTCTTGTGTTCTACCACTCCCCCTCTCGAATCTCAAGAGAGTACACATGTCCTATTGATGACGACATTTAATCTTCATAAGTGGCACACTAGACATTGTATTGCCACATTTCATGCAACCTATTACTCTATCTTTTCCCAAATTATAGTTGTTCCTCATCCAATAAATAACTGTCTCATTCCAATGTCCTAACTATGACATCAATTTCCTCAATTCATTCCCCAATCTTCCAAAATTTTGGGTACATAAGTTATTTTATATCCAATAATATCTATTACTTGACTAATTTAAAACCTATTTTATGATCTCATTCCACATTTACTTTCCAAGTAATAATGGTTATGAGTTTTATGGGGATAAACCTCTTTTATCTTAGGGTATCCACTCTTGGAATTCTTTCGTCTTTGGATATTTTTCAAAGATGTAATCCATCTTTTAACTCAATTTAACTTTTCCGATAAAATTTGGTACTAATTTTGAGTAATAATCCCATTCAATTATGTTGGTTCCCTAAAGTTATTGTTTACCTAATATCCAAGCATGAATTTTTCCATAATAATTCCAAATCATCCGTAATCTAGATCTTTCTTTTCCTATTCCTAAGGTAACGATATTTCCATTCATGATCAAGTAATCTGCCTATCCTTTCCTTAAGGTTGATGCACTTATTTTCATCAGGGTTCAATCTAAAGACATAAATGATTGATTGTTTGTCCAATTTTTCCATTTCAACACCCAGGTGTGTCCTCACAACTATGATATTCTCATCATATTTAGCTGTAATTGCTTTGACCATGTCAACATCAAGGTAGACATTTGGGACAACTAATTTCCCCAAGTCTAAATTCCATATGTTGCAGCTTGGGACTGGGGAATTCTATTTCCCATACTAATATTGAAAACGCTCCCAACCAAAAACTGCATCCTTAACTCCATAGTAATTGTCTACAAGACCCTTATCAACTTTCGGGCCTTATAGTTTGAGTTTACCCTCGACCCTGTTATTTGTTGAGCCAGATAATTGAGCAAGAAGGTCTTCGTGTTTGGCTTGGGTTGGGGTTGAACTAGAAGATTGTGATTTAGGAGGCAAAAAATTTAGTAGCTTAGAAAAACACTAGGGTTTCTATGATGATTTTGGGGTTTTGTCACAACTGTGGATGAAATTAGGGAAATTTTGAATAATTTGATCATAAGCATATGAAATTCAAGCCTAAGATAGCCATAGCAAGAAATTATAGACTAAAATCTTGCCATCACACATAATTTTACAAAACATTGAGCAAGAGAGAAGCATAATTTCACTTACATGTGCGTAAATGGAGAAACCCTAATTTTGTATACTTAGGAGTTGCAACTTCACCAATCTTGATTTCTTGATTCTCTAAATGCTTTGGTGATTTGAAAATATGCATTAAATCCAACTTTAATTGAAAAACCATTCAATTTCAAGTGTATGATGTCTTGTATTCCATTACTCTTCGTTCACATGAACTAGAGTGGCTTCATCTACTTGTTTTTTCAATTTTAAATTCTGACCGTTGATCTAGTGATAATCTGTATGTTTGGATGGCTCAAATGGAGTCAATAAAATTTGAAAACTTGACTATATTTGGAAAGAATCGTGAGAGAATAGATTTTTTCCATGTGAAGAGCTTGTTACATGTCACCACATGCCCCACCATCTTTGAAAGCATCGAGAAAGCCCAAGTGTCACCTCCTTGTGTTTCCATGGTCATGCATTGGGGCAAAAAATCAAGGCCCATGGAATGGTAGAAAGCCTCCAAATTATGCCACATGTCCCAATATGTGTGTCGTGAACCCACAATAGTGGTTTACAATTTTTGGCCAAACTGGACATTGAACTAGTTTTTTTTAACTAAATCATCACTTTCAGGCACCTATAGTTGCTAAACCATGAGGAATTTGAAGATGATGTAAACTAGTGATTTGTGACATTTTGAATTATATTGCATTTCTTTTTCCATCTCCTTTGAAAACTAGTTTTTAATAGTAAACACCATTTTTAAAGAGTGATGCTCACCGTAAACAACATAACTTTTTTTCTATGAAGTATAAAATTCTATTTTTTTGAATTTAGGTTTGTAACTATGATATATAGCACGTTCATTTGGTTTCATAATGTTTTATTGAATATTTTTTCTCAATCAAGTTTTGAAGTGAAACCAATTACAATTTAGACATAGGCAGACCGTAAACAACATAATTTTTTTTGTATGTATCAAAATTCAATTCTTTTTACTAGATAAAAGACATCAATACCTATCCTGAACATATTTTTCATATTTATAATCTACTATTTTTTCACATGTGCAAAACAAAGAGCTTGATTTTCAGTGAAAAACTTACATTCATAAGAAATAAAAAATAAATATAATAATAAAATTAAATATATTGAAAATTATACTTTTTGGGAAGCTTATAATAAGAGCTACATACTTACAAATATTATTTTTAAATGAATTCATTTTATCCCACAAAAGGTAAATCAAAAGTGGTTTTTTATAAACATTTTGATAGGCGGAAAGGAGACTTTGTTATAGGCATGGTTTAAAACTAGTGGGGTTCTATCCAAGGGGTTTTGATCTAAGGTGGTTTGATCAAAACCTTTTCAATTAGAATCCTTAAAATAGAACTTTTCAAGGCTTAAATAATTATATTTTATGAAAATATGTGATTTCAAAAAAAAATAGGATGTCCCAAAAAGTGTAAACCACTATTATGGGATCATCATCGGTTAACCTTCTTATGTGTTGCCCATGCTTAGGAAATTTTTCACCATGTGATTATCCTTCTAAAACTCAGACAAGCTAGATTAAAATATCTCCATTAATTTTTTTCAAAATAATGCCATGTGTTACAAGAAGCACACCTTTAATTTTCCTTTATATGCCTTTATACTTAGTGAAATTATCGATATCTATTAAGTTCTTCATTGGATGGTTGAGAAACTACCACTTGGCATCATCCCATGTTTCTACAATCAACCAACGTCTTCACAAATGCTCCCCAATGAAATGGTGGGGAATGGTCTATATTGTGCCATATGGCATTCTTGCAACCCTTGGATCATGGGCCCGCCAAAAGCCTTTTATAAGCCCAATATACACCATTGCATGGGTTGGGCATGTGGTTCCCTCCCATGGTTCTATAGAAATTTTATAGTGAATGTTTTAAGTAGTATGGGTTGGTGGAACCAATGAGGATTGAACACTTGGCATTGTGGGACCCAAGCGGTGGTAACAAGACATTTTAAAGGCATGTGCACTTAAGTGAGAACTTAAGGGGCCATAAATAGGTCAATGAATATTAAGACACAATTTTAAACCTAGACCTAGGAGTAAAGACTTTAAACTTAAGAAAAAATATTTCATGACCCCATGAGAAGAAATTCAATGTATAATTAAAAGGCTCAGGTGATTGGGAAGACTAGGAACTCAAGGCTAGTTACATTCACTTGGAAAGTACACATAACATTACTAGAATTTGGAGTTGAATTTAGGAGGGAATAAGATGAGGGGTTATTTCTATGTTATTGATATTGGTGAGACATATTTGGTTTTGGGAGATCAACGATTACACTCACTCTGAAAGTACACACAAAACTACTAGACTTTGGATTTGAAATCCAAATATGATGAGAAGGTAGTAGTTCCTTGTGGAGTTTCCAATGGGGTACCATGATTGTTTCAACTAAGAAGATGGAGATGGATTTTTATAGAAGCCAATTTTCTTGGGCAAAACAGTGTTTGATTATAGATACATTTCCATCCAAGGATGGGAGGTCTTATCATGTTGACATACAATCCATCTTGGATAAATATAGTAAAGTGTTTAGTGAAATTCCTTTAGTTTTACCACAAAATAGGGGATTTAAACATGTGATTGAGTTACATGAGAGAGAAAAACCAATCATCACTACACCTTATTGTCATCCTAAGAGGCATAATGAGGATAATAAGAAGGAAATTAAGAATTTTTTGGGATGTGGGACACATTCAACCTAGCTCTAGCCCATTTTCTTCTTTTGTTGGGTTGGTTAAGAAAAATGATGCTACTATGAGGATGTCCATTGATTATAGAGTCCTCAATAAGAAGGCAATCAAGAATCACTACCCCATACCTATGATTGATGACTTGATAGATGAGATTCATGGTTCCATGTACATTTCAAAGATTGATATAAGATTAGGGTATCATCAAATAACAATCAACAATGAGGATATGCATAATTTTTTTACGTGTCATTATGGATATTATGAGTTCTTCGTCAAGCCATTTGGGCTATGTAATACACCTATGAGATTCAATTCATGCATGAATCAGGTATTTATTTTACAATTAAGGGAATTTATGCTAGTTTTATTTGATGGCATCTTGATTTATAGTAAAACATAGGATGATCACTTGAGACACATAGATGAAGTGCTTGGTATACTATAGCATCATTTATTTTACATTCCAAAGCTTCCAAATGTGAATTTGGTTTGAAAAAATATTATATTTAGGAAATAAGATCAGTGCTCCAAGGGTTAGTGTGGATGAGGAGAAGATCAAGGCAATAAGGGATTGGCCTAGACCCATGACTTTGTCACATTTAGGAGAATTTGTGAGACTTTTTAGCTACTATAGCAGGTTTGTTAATGGGTTTTCATAGCTTTTAGACCAATTGAAAGATTTTATGAAGAAGGAGACATTCTCTTAGAAATTATTTAAGAATAGAGATCTTTTGAAAAAATCAAGGAGGTAATGAGTTCATGTCTTATTTTGGCTATTCCAAAACGTTCACTTACTTTTATTTTAGAGTGTGATGCTTCAAGAGAGGGGATTGGTGCAATTTTAATACAAAACAAACACCCCATAGAATTTGAGAGTAGGAAGCTCAAGGAGTCAAAGATGAGCTTCTCCATATTTGATAAGGAGATGCTAGCCATCATCCATGCACTAGAGCCAAGTTTAGGCAATATTTGGTTTGTGAAAATATTTGGTGAAAAAAAATCATAATAGATTTAAGTTCTTCCTCAATCAAAAATATTTCAATGATAAACAACAAAAATGGGTAAGGAAGCTACAAGCTTGTGATTTTGATATTGAGTATCTTAAGAGAAATGATAATATGCTGGTTGACGCTCTCTTTAGGAACCCTTATTTCTATTCTATGATTGATATATCTATTGATTAGAAGGTATCGATAATAGATTAATATGACAAGAAAAATGTTATTGTTGAAATTTTTGAAGGAAAGCTACAATATGACAAGTAAAATGTGGTTGATGTGATAATTCTTTATAAGGATCGAGTGTGTCTTGAGTGAGGATCAAAGATAAAGGAGAAAATCTTGAGGACATGTCATTACATACCACTTTCTAGTCACCTAGGGTATGACAATACACACAAGTAAGGTAAGGAGCATGTTTCATGAAAGAGGCTCAAAGATGATATTTTGAACTGTATATTAGGGAGTTTTTGATTTATCAAAAAAATAAAAGAAATCATGTAATTCCATCTAGTTTGTTGCAACCCCTACCCATTCAAAATAAAAAATGGGAGAGTATCTCCATGAATTTCACATTGGACTCCCAAAATTTCTAGATAAATATTGTATCTATGTGGTTGTTGATAGACTCACTAAGTATGCTCATTTTTATGAGCTATATATTTAGAGTATAAGGCTCCATAGTAGTTGATTTGTTCTTTAGAGAGGTTTTTAGACTACACGGGTTATCAAAAAATTAAGTGATAAGGACAAAATATTTACTAGCTTATTTTAGCAAGAAATATTTTGATTGATAGGTACATAATTGACCCCAAGGACTAGCTATCATCCTCAAACTAATGGGATATTTTTATTTATGAACAAATAGATAGCATGATATTTGAGGAACTATGCTAGAAGCGAACAAATAACTTGTATCAATTTGCTCCATCTTGGGTAGTAATGCTACAATTCTACTCATCAAATATTAATAGATATGACTCTGTTCATAGGCACATCTTAAAGCATGAAGAAATGTAGAACACAATATATAACACATCATTGTCACCTTGTACACTCTCTATACAAATTTCTCAAAAGCCCTTGGAAATCAAGTGACCATGCTGCATCTACAACACCTATTGAACACCACAACCACATTCTCATCATGACCACACTAGAGGTTGACATCAATGAAAAAACTAATGACAACATAGTGCAACACTATAGTCTACACTCAACAAACTATTCTTAGATTGTGGTATATTTCACACCACCAATACTTCAAGTGAAACAAGGTCAACTATTTGTGTGATCCCCAATCTAAGTGCCTCCTTTCAAATCGTAGGGTTATATTGAAGGATCCATATTTGGGGTCAAAATTGAGTGGACAAAGGTATGGATAACCTAAATAAGACTTCCAAATAGTGGATCAACAACCAATTAAACCTTTTTAATCCCCATTTAACTTACCGAAGACTAGGTGCAACAACAACAATATTCATATAATCAGGGGTAAACTTATTTTGTAAAAAGATATTCTATATTATTGAGACTAGTAACTCACATAATGAATTACATTTGAAATACATATTTTTTATTTGGTTAAGGCCATTTTAATTTCATAAAAAAAACCCTACTATGTTGAAATTCAAAATTTATTGTTTGGGGTCTATGATAAGTTTTATAAGGGTAAATTTTGATCAACTAAGGGTCAAATTAGATATTTATTTGGGATTCTTATCATGGTTAAAAGAAGCTAAAATCTATGTAGGTGCTAAAAGTACAAAATTGTGTCACACTTTTGTAAAGGAAATGACCAACATCAATCCAACTTTTTAACTTGAATCGCTAAAAAGTGGCATATATCTTTTGAATTTTTAAATAACACAAACTAATAAAATGTGCATTTTTTACTTTATTTATGTTTTTAAATAAAAATTAAAAATATATAAATATAGTTTTCTATAAAAATTGACACTATTATTTTATTGTTGATAAAATGTTGAAAAATGAAGTTAAATGGGATGTCACTCTTTATATAGTAGATTTTATTTTATTTTTTCCTTCAATTTTTGTTTTGGTGTATTTATAACTTGAAACTTTAGTGTACATGAATTTATTTTTTCCCAATTTTGATAAATATTTTTTTTTTAAATAAATATTAAAAAGTGTGTGTATTGAAAACACAACTATTTCCAAGGGACACTACCTTTTATCTTAATTATTTATCTAAAACAAAAAATTGTACCATCTTGACATAGAATCTTTTTTCTAGTGCATCATATTATTTTAAAATTATTTTAATAAGTTTTAGTCTTTTCTTGACATGATAATCAACTCGACTACATCTAGTGTGGGACACCTACTTCCTATGTGACATAGTCCATGTAGGAATTCTATCCACCATCCCCTCTAATTTTTCCATCGTATCCATCCATAATATAGATACTCGAGCTATACTCACACTTCCTCTAGATAACCCTTCAAATGAATTTATATCTCCTAATGCCATCATCCCCTCCTATCTCATCAATCCAACATCCAATAGTCTTCCAATCACCCATCCTCACATATAATCCTCCATCTCTATCTAAATAATCCATCCATCATATTATCCTTATCCAAAGACTTGATTCTCCCTCATTATTGGGCCCAAGAAATCCAAATATTCTACCTCCCACATAGTTATCCTTTATCCTCCTAAGAATTCTAATATATCCCTCAAAAATCCATTCAAATGTAAGCAATCCCTAGCACATCATCTAAAGCATCCACTTGTATTTTCCCAGCCTTGTTGCAAAGTTTGATCGATTTTACTATAATTATTATCATTAGGATTATACCTTCCCAATCCTAATTTTTTTCTTATCATTAACAACACATTACTTAAGATTTGCATTATTCTTATCGTTGACATTACTATCCTCCTCATGAATCAATCAATCAATTAGTTGTCAACTTGACTTGGGGAAAATCCTTGTCTATTTTTGTATCATTTGTACACACTTTCTTGTTTTCTTGTGAGTGTTAAATCATTTTTTGAATTTATCATCTAGTCCTTGTGCCATATCACCACAAGGGAATCATTATCTTCAACAAATCATGGTGTCATAAGACATATACTTGCATGAAACCAAGTTTATTTTGGGTTAGTCCTCTACATGCTTGGAACATCACCACCTTGGTTGTTTATAGCTTGGTGAATAACATTAAGTGTAATATAAAATCAAGGTTGCTCACACTATTCTAGCATGACTATCTCCCCAATATTTTCCTCCACACTTGTCCTCTTTTTATTATATCCTTTCCCATCCTCTACTGATTATCCTCTAGTCCTATCTATTTCAAGAGTACACCCATGTTTTTTGAACCCATCTATCCTCTCAAGGGGCATACCAAACTCTTTTCTTATTGTCGTGCTCCTATCCTTTTCCAATGATTTGGGTATCCTTTCACTTGTCTTATCCCTTCCTAGCCACTATACTTTATTTTCCTTTGATACGATATTGTGTCTACGTAGTCACAATGTCATCTCAAAGAGGGGAAAATGTAGATACCCAAAAATGTCCACACTCAACCTCATAAGACTTTATCCTATCCATATCCTTTAATTGAATATTTATTATTTATTTAGTTCATTTTCCCCTTATCCTTAATTAATTAAATTTATATTTATCTAATTTATTCTAACCATTGTAATCACCATCCCATAAGATTCAAATAAATAGACCATTTATTTAATATCCCTTTTCCACCTAAAATTGAATTAGTTATTTAAATCAAATTAATTAACTAACTAACCCTTGCCTATACCTAAACATGATATTCTTTTAATTAATCATGCCTCTAATCCTAGTTATCCTAAAAACAAACAATGAAATCTTGACCATCCATATGATCATTGAAATATTTACCTTTCATTTAGCCCATGTGATTCTCACACATATATGAGAAGTCACATATTTCCATCTATCATCCCCATGTGATCTCTCACACATTTGAGAGGAGACACATGTCAAATATTCTCTTCATAATTTGTGTCCTTACATGTGTGAAAAGACACTTGATCCTACTTCTCTTCCCAAGGTGTCCTCACACATGTATGAGATGATACTTGTCTGTGGTCCCTCTTGTGCATCCATCCTGAACCCTTGGATTTGGTTATGAGAATTCTAGCCCTTAATCATTTCTCAATCCTCTCCTCTCCCAAATATATTAAGTTTGTGATGTTACTTGGCATCCTCTCCTCAACCATAACCTCAAATAAATCCCAATCCTTAAGAACTACAAGAAGAAGAAAAATAAGAAAAACTAGAAGCCGTTGTAGAAGAAGAAGAATATAATAACAAATATGCTACAAATATACTTGATAATACTTGAGAATGATAAGCCGCTTTGAAGGGAAAAAACTCTAAAATCCTTCAAGAAGAGCATAATTTTCAATATGGTGACCATAAACTAACTGCTAGCTCTTATATATCTCCTACTTATATATTGGATGCCACCCATATGGACTTGAATACCTAAATATATCACCCATGAAAACTTGATTATCTACAGAGATCCTATAATAAAGATCATATAACTGTAGTGTCAGAAAAAGTATCCCTTTTTCCACACTTAATTTGGGAATAATTAATAATAAAATGAGTCTAATGTTGCCTTAATTTAGTGTTGTAATGTGCTTTACACATTCACATTAAGTTTAGGGCCCTTTTAACTAAATGGGCTTAATTGTGCCTTATTTAGGGTGTTGTAAAGTGTATCTTTACACTTTCACACTAATCTAGGGCTTTATTAATTAATTGAGGTTAGTTTGCCTTGATTGGCCCCTTTAATTCAAATCCAAGCCTAATTAAATGCAAATTTTGAGGGATAAAACCCAATATTCATAAATTCCATTATACAAAACCTAATTTTGGAAGATGTGTGTCCTAGGTAGGTGACCTAAGACCCATTCGCCACATGGTGAATGGGTCCTCACTTAGTTATAGGACCCTATATTTAAATGATATTTCACCTTGTCTGATGTGTGTCCTAGGCAAGTGGCCTAGGACCCCTCTTTGAATATGTTTTTGGTGATATTTTAATGATTTGAAATCTATAATTCAATGTCATCTTGTGATATTTGAATTTTGGGAATTAATGTTAAGTTATGTATAAATACAAGGTTATTTCACTAAGTTTCATCTAAGCAAAATCCTGGATATTGATAAGCAATCAAGAGTACTTTCAAGGGAGAATTATAGGAGCATTCAAGAGCATTTTCATGGCATTCAAGAGAATATTTGTAGAAGAATATTGTAGCATCAAGATTCCATTGTCATTTCAAAAGATGTATTGCATCATGCATGTTGTGTGAGCTAATGTGTTTATGTAGTGTCCAATATCTATCAAGCATATCAAAGGAATTGTTCTAATCAAGTTTCACGATCAAGATCTACGTTCATTGAGGTTACTTCATGCAAGTTTGTAGATTTGTACTCCAAGGTTCAAATAAGGTGTGGTGAATTATGAAATTGCATTTGTTCATTCATCATTCTTTCATTCTTTTATTCATTTCAAGATTTAATTACCAAAATGGGGTTTGTTCAAGGAAAACCCCTAATCCCTAACAAAACAATTTTTTCTCTTTGATGTGTGATTGCAGGTTTTAGGTTGAAGATCATTTGGAAAGAAATATTGAAGAAAGTCGCAAAGTTGTCAAAGATGCAAGAAAAGTTGTCAAATCATGGAAATTGGGCTACTGGTTTTATTTTTGGCTTTTCGTCAATGTTTGAATAGAATCTAGAAGTGTAAACATTGAAGAACAAAACCCAAAAAATTGCTTTTCGAAGCGCTAGCCAAGACCCATTCACCATAGGGTGAATGAGTCCTCAGTGAGATTTGAAAAATCACTTTTGGTGAAAGGTACACAAAATTTGACCTTTTTCAAATCTACCTTTTGATTGGTAGTTGGGTTAGATTTAATTTTTGTTCCTCATTTGCATATTATAGCACACATATTGAACGAAATTCATAGTGAAATAGGGTGCATCATCTCATCTCATTTTGGTTCACCCTATTTTCCTCCTTTTGATTTTGGTGAGCCTGACCTTTTGACAATTATAATTATCTGATTTTGGAGTCCTTTTCATCCTATATTTAGATCTTTAATTCATTTGCATTGAATGAGGTCTCATTTAGGGTGTCTAAGTTGCATTCAACTTTGCATCTCTTTAAAGGTTTAGGATTGCATATTTTGCATTCTTAAAATCTAAAAAATACAAAAAAATTAGTCACCTTGCATATCATTTACATCATATTAACTTGCATTTGAAAATTGAAATAAAATTGCATATCAAATTAGGTGTTCTAGGTTATCATTTTGTCACATTTTTCACTTAAATTTCACATTGCATACTATAGAAAATCAAACTGAAACTTGTACCAAACCAAAATTTGAAATCCACTAGAAATCACTTAAAAATCAATAAAAAATTGTTTCAAAAACCTCTTTTAGGACCCATTCTCCCTAGGGAGAATGAGTCCTTGATTAGGTCATAATATGAATTTTTGGGCATTAAAATATTCATTTTTGCAACTCTGTTTGCTGCTTTCATATTTTTGTTACTGTTTGTAGAATTTTTGTTTCATTAATTTGATCATATTTAACTTAATTTGGTAAATTTAGTGCATTGTGTGATTTTAAAATTACATTTACAAGACTTCAGGTTTTTGCATAGTGTAATAAAAAAATTACCTTGTTTAGAATCTAAAAATTACGTTTGCACATTGCATTCTAGGTCATTGCATTCCATTTTAAGCCTCTTTCCATTTTGGGTGGGTATTGAGTTTGTGAATCATGTATGAGATTTACAACTTGGTGTCCCATTAGCAATATATTTTGAGACATAGTTCGAGACTCTTGTCATCCCACAATACACCATTCACCATGGATCTTGGGTTTTCTAACTCTCTTTCTAATAGTGTTGATAATAAACCCCCTATGGATCATAGCATACATACCTCATTTCCCATGACTTCCTTACCTAAAACAAATGTGCATGATGTTACCAACACCATCCCTACCATGACAAGTTGTACTCAATCTTTGGGGTATACCCAAGGCCAAGGTGGAACTTCAATTCCTCCTTCTACAATACCCATTTCTATTCCTACATACACTAGTACTCAAGTTACCACAACCATTTAGCCTACTAGCAATGTCAACACTTCCTTAGGTATTTCCATAGGGAATCCTTCTAGATTTGTGTATTCATATACCATATCTCCTCAACCATCCTCCCTCAGAAATTTACAATTCACTTGCCCTCTGCATACATACACCACTCCACCTTATTCCCCTCCACCTTACAATAATAACAATGATGCCATCATTAAAACACACTTTTTCAAAACATGGCATCCCTTCAACAAGTCGCAACCCTAAAACATAAAAACAATGGTCAACCTTCACAATACGTTAAAACCAACCCATTATCCCTGGCAATATTGAGAAAACAAATGCCACAAGGTATAGAGGTTCCTATATTTGAAAAATATGGTGGGAAAGGAGATCATGTTAGCCATGTTTCCACTCACACAACCATATGTAGTGATTTCATCTTTGAAGATAAAATCTTGGCTAAAATCTTCCCTAGATCCTTGAAAGACATTGCTTTAGAGTGGTTTTCTTCCTTACCAAATAATTCAATTGGTTCATTCAATGAGATTGTTGATGCCTTTTACAACCACTTCCACGTTCACATGGGTCCCAAGATGACCCTACCCGATTTAATGAAATGCAAGCAAAAGGATGGTGAGAAAGTGATTGATTTCATAGAGAGATATCAAATGCTTTATTCATAAATAAACATTAAGATTCCTAGTTCCTAAAGGAACAAAAAGACCACTGAGAGGGGGGGTGAATCAATGGGCTACAAATTTTAACTTTCTAAGCAATGTGACAATAAATATTAAAAGCACAAACTAGGAGCAAAAGAAAGGAAACTAAACCAAACTCACAAAATACATCCCACAACACAAGATATATGAGGAAAACCCAAGATGGGAAAAAAAACTTTGTGAGAATAGCTGCTAGAGACTACTGCTCTAATCCAGCCTCATAGTAAAAATTCTTTCTGTTACAATTTATGGGCACCAACCCAAAGGAACACCAATTCAAAGCTTATGAGAACCAACTCAAAGGAGCCTCTACCCCTAATCTGAGCACCCACGTAGATGATTACACAATAAGAGATTTTTTATTACAATTTGAGTATCATGTTACAAATGAGGTTTTGTAACTCATATAGATTTATGCACTTATGAAGACTTTGATGATTTTTTTGTCTTCAAAAAACTTACAATCTTCAATCATTAACTAACTCTGCAAGTATTCTATATTGCCTTTTTCTTTCTCTCTTTCAGCCTCACAACAAACTTCGTGATCTCCTCTGCATTCACATAATAAGTCTCTTCAAAAACTTATCTCACACTTTCACACACTTCTACAGAAATAAAACATTCAACACTTAGAAATGCATACTCTGTTTTAACAAAATTATCTGCTCTCTTCTCCAAACTTGTACCTTCTCTCTCACTTTCTCAAAGGTTACAACCAAAATGAATAAATTCAGTTCTTATATATTACTCCTGTAGAACAATCGAAATCTTGTAGTCCTAATCTTCAAACAAATATTTCTGCAACTTTTTGTTAGTAACATTCTGACATTCCTCTAGCAATTTTTTACAAATTTCTGATATCCTTGTAGCAACATGCTTTTTAATTCAAGACATATTATCTCAATCATCACAACTTTTGAATCTGCCCTAATATTCTTTTTTTTGGTCTACTATGATTGCAAAAAGATTAAAAACCTAAATCTTATCTTTTTTCTATTCTTCCATCTACAAATTTTTAATGCTCTTCTTGAGAAACTAAATGATTCGATGCTGCTACACATATTTGGAATGATTTATATTGATTTAAAAAAGTCTCTTCTATATTTTAAACAAAACAAATATCAGATTTATTTTGCATTGATTTGCCTAGTTTAATTGTAGCTTGCAAATTTTATTGCAATATCTAATCTGCAATAAATAATAAAATTTATCTACAAACTCTTGAAGAGGCATGAAATTTAGATAAAACATTTAAAAATATTTTCATTCAATGCTGCTACAAAAAGATACTTCACCGTCAAGCAAAGAATGACCAAAAAATCCAATTTGGGTCGAAACATATTGACTGCCAATATAACAACCATATAGATGAAAGAAGATTATAAAATCTGATTAAAATCTTCAATATGCATCAATCATAGATAAATTCCTTTTTGAATGGAGGTGAAGACAAAAATTGATGTGTCGACTTAGGGTTTAAACCACCATACATTATGTTGCAGAAAATGACAAGCAAAAATTTTTGACTTAGGGTTAAACCTGCTACAAGTTATCCTATAACTATCATAACATCTAAATAATGAATCTGAGAAATGATATAATATGACCAATCTCCTTTAGCCACACAAAATAGAACTTCTTCACATACATAAACCTTAGCAGATAAAAAATAGTTAATCGACCAAAGTTCCACATAGTCGTCATTCTTCCACATATGCTTTGCCATGTGTTTGCCATGTCGGTTTTCTCTAGTTGGTCCAAGTTGCAAAGTTGTCTTTTTGCATATTAAAATATTGACCATCTTTGAATTTGATTTGACCTGTTAAGTTTCTGTCACTGTGAAGTTCCTGTCGCTATGCTTGTTCCTATAGCTTGAACTGCACACTATTGTAGTTGCAAACTATGAGGTTCATGTAGCATGAATTTCTTGTCGCTGTGAACTTCCTATAGCTGATGTGTGTGAGTTTGTAGCTGCATACAATGGCTTCTATACTATTAATTAACATCAATGAAAATCTAATACCAACCAACAATCTCAATTCCAAGAATGTCGACCTTCAACAAATGTTTATTACCAATTTACAAAGAAAAATCCAAACCAAAGTTGAGATGTTAAGATTCCCATCCTTCACATAGTTATGTGCAACCCTTCATGACTATTAGAATTCAAATTATAGTCGTGATGTGAAAAATAATCCTAGCTATCCTCAAAATTCTGAATCCGCACCTCAACATAGTTACCGACCTTTCAAGAAACAAAATAGGGGATTTTTAAAATTTAATTCCCCTCAACCAAATCAACAAGTTGATAACCATGTGGCTGCCATAAAGATGAAAAATCCTTTTGCCTTTGGGGATAGGAATAGAAAATTTACCCCTCTACCCAATACCCTTCAGAATATCATGCTACAACTCATGGAAAAGAATATGCTTTCCTTACGTCCTGTCAGAGCTCTTGATCCTAATAAACTATTACCCACAAACTATAGGTCCCAAATTCTTATTGCCATTACCATTGACAAAATGGACATGATATGGAATATTGTAAGCATCTTAAACATCTTGTGCAAGACCTCATTAATTCTAATCATCTTCTAAATGGAGGTGTGAATGATCGAGGTAATAAGTATGTAGCTCCTCTTAACCAAAATTTACAAATCTTTACAAATCCCATGTCGAAACACACTATTTCATTTGTCAAAACTAGTGAAACAAAGAATGATATGATGAATTTTCACACAAATGATGAGATCACAAAAGATGAAAATATGGACAAAGCGATTAAAGTGGTGTCGTTTATTGAATCTAAACCTCGTACGGGTTCAACCAAAATATCCCTTGATATTGCTTTCTAACAAAAAGACATAATCAAACATACACCCGATGCTCTTCTTTACATAGCTGGAAGAATCAACGACAAGGCTACTAATGGGATATTAATTGATCCCATCTGTGTAGAGAATGTGATCACTAAAGAGTTCCTTTTTGTACATGAACTCTATCAAGATACATATAATAAATCGAAATCATGGATCAAAATGCTTAATGGTTTTTCTTGCCCTACGACTGGCTCAATAAATCTCCCTCTAAAATTTGGACCAAAAACATTAAGTGTCTCATTCACCATCATCCCATCGTCGAACCAATTTTGTGTGAAGTTAGACTATCCATGGCTTTGCTCCATGAATTTCATCCCATCGGTTGTACATTAATGTTTAAAGTTTCCCTTTGGCAATGCAATATTTGTAGCGTACCATAGTGGCTATAATCCTGTGTCTTCTCGAGGGAAATTTTTATCTGATTTCTTTTGGCCCAAGCCTATTGAACCTATTAGACCTTGTGAGGACTAATTTTTCAAATCATATAAAAAGTTTAAGGCAAAGCACATAGTAGAATTATCCCTTAGAAACATGCTGCAACCCATGATTGAGCCACCTATCATTGACAAAACCATGATTGAACCAAAATCCTTTCTAAATATCTAAGAGAAACCTATGAAAAATCCTCCTACCATTTCCTATAAGAGACAACGAGATAACCAAAACAATCCCATTGTGCCTCCTAAGATCAAACAAGTTTACAAAGCTAAAGAGAAAGTGGTTGAACAACCTCCCATGGTTCCTTCCGTTCCTCCCCTAAGGGAAGAAAAGAAACCTATGGTTGATGAACCCACTCCTACATAATTACAAATTGACAATAGATTGAAACGAAACCGAAACGCTAGAGAGCATAGGCATAGACGTTGTGTTATTGCTCGTATATTACAAGCTAAAGAAGAAAAGAGTAACATAGAAAATCAAAATCCTAACTTGTCTCAAGCAAGGCACGATGTCTCTTTTCCCTCACTATAGTGGAAACATGAAAAAAATTATATGGATATTATCATTAGACTTCCCATTGTGATTAATTTAGATGATGATATTGACATTACAAAGATTCATGAACAAGTGCATAATAAGTTGAATTCATTGTTATCCTCTTCCATAAAATTAAATGACAATTATACTAATAAGAGTGTTGGACTTGTTGCTTCCCCTAGTTCGGAACTTGTTGTTTTCCCTTTGGCTAGTTGTTTTCCTTTCATATATACTAATCGATATTGGGATGCAGACGACTTGCTATAGGTTGACTCGCATATGCCTTACTAGTCTTTTGCATTGTTTTATTTTTCATGTTTCTTTATGTGATTGCATGTCCGTAATGTGATCCCTCGTGTTGTTTCATTTGATTTATCTCTCCCTCTTTTTGTGCATTCCTCTATATGTATCTACATTCTTCTATATGTCATAAACATTTTATCTTTTTCATTTGTCTTGTGTTTTCCATAGATCCCTTATATATTTTTGAGGGCAACCCCTTCCTCCTTTTTTGTGATGTAGCTTTATTTTGGAAACATATGACTTGGCATAGGGTTTTTGAGGAAGCTCTCATGTCTTAGGAGTAAATATTGGCTACTTTAAAGCGTTTTTTCAAAACAATGGTGTTAGAAATCGCTTTAAAGTGGGGGCATACATCGATAATATCTGTAAGCATTTTATATGTTCCATCTAGTGTGATTTTATTTTTTCTTGTGATGCATCCTTTTCTTGGTGGTTTCATTGGGTTTGATGTCCTCCAAGAGTGCGATATTTCTTAGTGTATGAATTTTCTCTTAGTGGTGATGTGACACGCTGCATTCCCTAAGTGGAAAAAATATTACTCTTGATTTGTCCTCTCTTGGAGACATTAGGTATGATGATCTCTAAGAAGAAGGCCTTACACAAATGAAGCAAGATTCCCTTGAATAAAAACACTATATATATAATGTTCATAAGTGTTTGGAATAACACAACTTGTTAACCTTGTGAAGCTCAAACCCTAATAAAAGGACACCAAGCATAACACACCTTTACTTTCCTATGGAGCCTTTCCCTTGTTAATAGGTGTTTGGCACAACGCAGCTTGTTAAGCTCTATGTAGCTTGAAACCCTAAATTCAAGACCACCTAGCATAACACACCTTTCTTTCCTGTGGAGCCTTCCCTAGCATTTTGGTGCCTTATTGAAGTTGTCAGGAGGATAGCTTTGATATGGTATGGGAGCCTAATATGGTTCTCTCATTTTTTGCCCTATTGGAAGACTCACCTAGTGGAAAACTTGAAGTTTCACTACCTCGGAGTGAGTGCAAACTCATAGCTTAGATGTGTTCCACATCGTGTTGGATGGTTTGGGCTTGATATTCTTGGTGTTTGATATTGCATGATTGTGTATCTTTTTCATTATTGTATACATAAGTGTCTTGAATGTCTACTTTAGTGTGAGATTGACATGGGGTCATACTCTCACTAAAGTGGGGGCAAAATAAAGTGTCGAAAAAAGTATCCCTTTTTCCACACTTAATTTGGGAATAATTAATAATAAAATGAGTCTAATGTTGCCTTGATTTAGTGTTGTAGTGTGCTTTACACATTCACATTAAGTTTAGAGCCATTTTAACTAAATGGACTTAATTGTGCCTTATTTAGGGTGTTGTAAGGTGTACCTTTACACTTTCACACTAATCTAGGGCTTTATTAATTAATTGCTCAGATAATTTGCCTTGATTGGCCCTTTTAATTCAAATCCAAACCTAATTAAATGTAAATTCTGAGGGTTAAAACCTGACATTTATAAATTCCATTACACAACACTTAATTTTGGAAGACGTGTGTCCTAGGTAGGTGACCTAGGACCCATTTTCCACATGGAGAATGGGTCCTCACTTAGTTCTAGGACCCTATCTTTACATGATATTTCACCTTGTTCGATGTGTGTTTGAGGTAAGTGGCCTAGGACCAATTCACCACATGGAGAATGGATCCTCACTTAGACCTAGGACCCCTCTTTGAAATATTTTTTTTGGTGGTATTTTAATGCTTTGAAATCTATAATTGAATGTAGGCTTGTGATATTTGAATTTTGATACTTAATGTTAAGTTATGAATAAATACAAGGTTATTTCACTAAGTTTCATCTAAGCAAAATCCTAGATCTTCATAAGAAATCAAGAGTACTTTCAAGAGAGAATTATAAGAGAATTCAAGAGCATTTTCAAGGCATTCAAGAGCATATTTGTAGAAGAATATTGCAACAATCAAGATTCCATTGTCATGTGGGTGATCCCACAATAGTGGTTTACAATTTTTGGCCAAACTAGACACTGAAATAATTTTTTTTAACTAAATCTTCACATTCGGGCACCTATAGCGGCTAAATCGTGAGGAATTTGAAGATGATGCAAACTAGAGTATCGTCATATTTTGTTTGTAGATTCTAAAAATATTTTTTTCAATTTTTTTGGAATCAAATTGCACTTCTTTTTCCATCTCCCACGAAATTGGGTTTTTTCATAAAACAACATTTTAAAAAAGTGATGCACATCATATAATGTATAACTTTTTTTCCATGAAGGATAAAATTCTAATTCTTTCGAATTTAGATTTGTAACTCTGATATCTAGTGCTTCCACTTGGTTAGATAGTTTTTTATTGAATATTGTTTCTTTAATCAAGTTTCGAAGTCAAACCAATTATAATTCAGACATAGTGCAACCGTATAATGCGTAACTTTTTTTGTATATATAGAAATTCAATTTTTTTTTTGTTGGATCAAGAAATTCAATATTTGGCGCACTCATATTTTTCAATTTTTTTTTGATAATCTGCTATTTTTCCACATGTGCAGAATAAAGACCTTCATTTTCGATGAAAACGTGTGTTTATTAAAACTAAAAAAACAAATACATAATAAAACCAAAACATATTAAAATTATATTATTTGGATAGCTCATTCCGAGGACTACCTGATTCCAGTTGGGTTCGTGAAGTCTCCTCCATTTTCATCCTCAACCTGAGCTTCAAAGGGCAAAAATTTTGTTTTTTTTTGTGCTAGAGAGCAGGGAGGTGGGAAAAGGGGGGTTCGCTAGAACCAAGGGGGGTTTGAGCGAACCCCTAGGGGTTTGAGCGAACCAGGGTTCATTCAAAACCCCTTTCAAAAAGGGGTTTTCATTGTTTTTTTGGCGGGATGGGGTCCACCTTGCATTTAACTAGTTCACATGAACCAAGGTTCATTCAAACCCTTTTTTGGTTCACTCGAACCAAAGGGTTCATTCGAACCCCAAAAAACAATTTTTTTGGTATGGGGTCATTTTTTCCCACTTTTCCTTCCTCACTCAAATTGTAAACCACTTTTGTGGGTTTACCCATGTCAAATATTTATTGCATCATGCATATTGTGTGAACTAATGTATTGATGTAGTGTTCAAGATCTATCAAGCATATCAAAGAAATTGTTCTAATCAAGTTTCATGATAAAGATCTACATTCATTGAGGCCACTTCATGCAAGTTTGCAGATTTATACTCCAAGGTTCAAATAAGGTGTGGTGAGTTGTGATATTCCATTTGTTCATTCACCGTTCCTTCATTATTTTATTCATTTCAAGGTTTAATTTCTAAAATAAGTTTTGACCAAGGCAAACCCCCAATCCCTAACAAAACAACATTTTATCTCTTTGATGTGTGATTGCAGGTTTTAGGTTGAAGATCATTTGGAAAGAAAAATTGAAAAAGTTTCAAAGTTGTCAAAAGTGTAAGAAAAGTTGTCAAATCATGAAAACTGAGCTATAGGTTTTATTTTCGGCTTTTCGAAAGTGTCTGAATAGAATTTGGAAGTGCAGACATTGAAGAACAAAACCCAGAAACTGATTTTTCAGGGCCCTAGCCAGGACCCATTCGCCATAGGGCGAATGAGTCCTCAGTGAGATTTGAAAAAACACTTTTGGTGAAAGGTACACAACATTTGACCCTTACCAAATATGTCTTTTGATTGGTAGTTGGGTTAAATTTAATTTATGTTAGTAATTTGCATATTATAGCACACATATGGGTAAGTGCACCAATCTGTGACACAATTTAGTTACCAAATTGAAAAAAAACATTTAAAAAAACCCTGAAATAAGCCATTTGGCACTCGCCAAATTTGGTGTGCGCCAAATGGCTTGTTTGACATAAAAGCCAAAAATCGGGTTTCAAACCCTCATTTTATCTTCAACCCGCGGCTTGAGGAAGAGGATTTTAGGTCTGCAACTCATGCTCGCCAAATCTCTTCCATTGTTTGCATCCTTAGCTTGCCATTTTCCACGAGGATGCCACCAACATGTCGAAGAGGTCGAAGATTGTAAAGAGGTATGTATTTTTATTCTATTTATTTCGAATTTGATTTAGAATGCAAGTTAAATAGGTTTTTATAATAAAACTTTGTTCTAATTCTAAAGGAATGAATCTCCACCTCGAAAAATTTAGAATTCACAATCACCCCTTCATGAAGAGCCTCTTATACAAGAACAACCTGAAACCCCTCCATCAATTCATAGGCATCCTCAAGGAACACAAGAAAATATTGAAAATCAAATTGAAAACAATAAAAGAGGCATTCAACAATTAATTGCAAGATTAACCGAGCATGTCGAAACCCACCCTTATAGGAGAGGGATTGTTGAATCATTGAAGTCAATTGTAACTCATATAGGAGAAATGAGCGAGAAAATGAATTTTTGGTCAAATAAGAGGCATGAGATGAGACAATTTTATGCTAGTGGTTTTCCATATGCATATGTCAAAAAACTAAAAATTAGCAAAGCCAACTTGTGTGCCCTATGTATAGACCTGAAAAATCAATGAACCTTTGTCTCATGCATGCAGGAGGTTCCCCATCCATTGGTGCCAGCATGAGTTAATTAAAAAAAAAAATTGGGAGCGGTGGTGGGTGGTATTTGACTAGCCTCCATGCAATAACCATGAGGTTCCGCAATAATTTTTGAGGAAACTCTATTGCGAGTTTATCCTCAATAAAATGCCAAACTATTTTGACATCTTAGACTTTCAGGGTAGAGGTGGGGGCTCCACACACGATAGACCTGCTAAAAGATGTAATCCACAGTTGGCACCGAGAGCCTTGGGCAGACCCATGGTGAAGCATGTTGTTGTTCCTTCCATTGTTAAAGACAGTGCAGAGGTGGACACAATGAAGTCAATTGGCTCACTCACCCAAACCATTTTATAGTGTGTGAGTCCTCTAGTAGAGCCTGGTGTGGAAAAGACGTGTAGGCCCTGAGCTCCACCCCACCATTGTGGCGCTTGTGGTGTTGTTTGCACGTATGATTATCAGGGTGCTCATGATGCAACTACACAACCTACATCAGTTGCAGAGGTGATGGCTTTCACAAATGATATTCTGAATGATACATTTGACATTGACACTCAAGTAAAATTTAGCAAGTTATTTTAATGTTATTTATTAAATTATTTTGAAATTTAAGAATAAGTAAATTAGTAGAATTTTGATATGATGAAATTTTAGGGTCTCACTTTTCATGAGGCATGCTCTATTCCTACAGACCCTTATACATTCTCGACGATGAGTCCATAGGTATGCAACTAGTATTAAAGATATTATTATTGCATTTGAACAGTTGAATGTTATATTTGAATGTTTGTCTAATAACTTGCTTCGGATTTTAAATAGTTTCCTAGTGCACCTTCTTCCTCCACACCTCGCGATTCATATCCTCAAAAAATGGACACTCAGGTAGCCTTTATTCATTAATGGTGTTGTAAATCTATGTTAGCTAGTTTTCATAATTTTGCGTATATACAAATCTAAAAAATTGATGAGAAACACAAACATTGCATTCAAGTATTCCTTGACCATGTCACATTATGTTCTCTTAATTCACTTTTTGTTCCTTTATTCCTTCCTAATCCCTTACCATTAACATTTAATAGTTCACCCTATTTTCCATGATCCCCTCCTAGCCCATCCTACTAATATCTTCTAGTCCATGCTATGTGTCATTATGTCCTTCTACTCCCATCTTATTGTACCCATTATTATATCACCCTAGATGTTCCATGATCCCCTATGTTCCACCCTATGTTTCTTTATATCATCCTATGTTATACCATATTTATCCATGTTTCATCCTCGATAACTCTTCTCTATTGTTGCTACACACAGGTCAAGTTCACACTTCATGTACTATAGTCAAACGCTAGACACATCCTAATTCACCCTATGTTGCATTATTCCCTAATAATAGCATCTCACTAACCTCAAATTGTCCACCCTATATTTTTTTATCCCATCCTAGCCCATCCCATCAATCTATACTAGTCCATCCTATGTTCCATTAATCCCTTTGGTGTAGGGGCACCACTCTTTTCTATGTTTCTTCATTAAGTGTCTGATAGGAAAGGTGTGTTAGGATGTTTGAGTTGAGTCCTTGAGTCTTAATAAGGTCCAATGTGACCATTCTATTGTAATTGATAAACTTTGAGGGGCTTTTGTATTCATCTTGTAAGGTTTGAAAATCATGTGGAAGGAATTGTCAAAGTTGACAAGAGGTGTCAAGGTAGATAGGATGATGTTTTCTTGAGTAATTCATGATTTCTTAGTTGAATAAGGTCTCATTAGACTATTTGTAATAGTTTAGGTGTTTAAGAGGGTCTAGGAAAATATAAAGAGTCAAAACTTGAAAGTGCCAAATTTGTGAGTTGCATAAATGCAACAAATTTGTAATGCAACGGTCATGAGAGGTTTAAAAAGTAGTTGTAAGGAAGTTGGGTGTTGGTTTGATGAGGAGAAGCCTTTAAAAAGGAATGACAACTCATTTTGTAACGTTGGCTTGAAGTTTGAAGCATTGGCAATAAGAATATCTTTGTTTTTCATCAAATTTTTGAGATTTCTTGTCATTTGCAGGCATGTACAAGCCCGTATAGATTGATTGTGCCATGTAAATCATTTTACTTTGTGGTGGAAGGTGTTAAAAATCATTTGGAACAAGTTTGAGGGAGATCAATTGTGATTTGTGGTAAATATCCTTGTTTTTCTGTGACAGGCCGAAGACACACTGGTTTGAGGGTTTTGTAACCAAAATCATGATTTAAGGTCCCTTACACTGATTGTACCTATTTTAACTAGTGTAATGGGCCCTAGGGAGTCTAAGTAGGTTGTAGGTTGCATAATTAGAGTTGTGGAGAAGGAATTAAGGAGATAAACCTGCTATCTTGATGAGTTTTGTGAAGAAAAACACATGAAGATGGAGCCTTGGGTCTAAGGTTTGTGGAAATCAATGAGAATGTGGAGTTTTTTCCAAATTTTGAGAATATTGGGGTTAGAATATACATGTCTGAGTTGGTGGCATGGTCTGGGACGTTGTGCAAGTGGGACTTTGAATAAACCCTCTTGACTTGGCATGAAATTGAGGGTTTTGGAGTTTGCTATGTTGGAGGTGTCAACCCTGGGTGTTGATTGTGGTTTTAGAGGTTTGAGGGCATAGGAAATTCTACCCCAAGGTTTCAAGGGTCTGTGTTAAGTTTAAAGGTATGTTGCTTTGTAAATATGGCCTAGGACAATGTTGAGGGTCTAATTTCAAGGGATTGGTCCAAAATACTTGTATCTAGTTAAGAGATATGTTGTATAACTCTAAAATGGGTATCTAAATCCACCTTCTGATTTTCAAGTGTTTTGGAAAGCATGGGAGTTAAAGGCCAAAAACTGAGTTTGCACTACTGCTAAGTTACATGGGTGAAAGTGAGAAGTTAGACTCCCGATTGTTGTCAAGCTTTGAGGATTGTTTGGATAAATCTAATAGGCCATTTTAATCTTGTTAGATGCCTCTTGAATGCAAGTTGCCACTTTGAAAGAGTTTGAGCTCCCTCTCTGCATCACCCTTCTATTCCCATCCCATTACCCTCTCTTATTACACCTTATGTTCCATTATCCCCTCTTGGTCTTTATATCAACATGATACCTGAGATATTGTTTCATTTTCATATGCTGACAAGAGACAACCCTAGTGATGTTGGTGGCATGATGGACCATGGAGTTGCTGTAGCAATAGCTAGTTCTGATCCATTGAGAGAGGTATGGAATAGATTAGTCGATTGACATTATATTTTCTCTTTTATGGTCTATTATAGAAAATTTTCACGATAATTTTATGTAGTTTAATTTCTATCTTGATGGTTGCTACAGGTGGTTGTCACTCCAGATCATGGACGTGGTGATGTTGTAAATGTGCATGATGACTATATGTATGTGGTAAGTTATTATATATTTTGTTATATGTCATTCCACAATTCAATTTCTATGTTTTAACATCTTTAATTTTTAATGTATTAGTTGAAAGTACAGAGTGAAGAGAGGAGGAATATCGAGTGTGTTCGAAAGACAAGAGAAGCAACAACCACTCCATCTAGCCGAATTTTGAAGGCAACACGAGATCTATTTTCTTCCCCTAGAGGGAAATGACTATGTATTAGTGTTGTTTGTTGTATGCCTATGTGGAATTTTGGAACATATGTTTTGTACTATCGATATATACGTGACATTTTATGTCCATATGACTCCTTTTTACTAATCTTGTATGGTTTTTTTGGATATATTGTATATACTTTTATCAATATATATCATTGTATAGCCTTTCGACTTTTTGATTAAAGAAACTCTTATTTTGCTACTGCCATTCTTGAATGATGTTATCATGCGTATCATGTAATTTTTATGCTTGAATGTTGTAGGCATGGATTTTGTTTACATCTAATGCTTAATTAATTACTGTCAAATGCTCAATAAGCTCCACATATTGTGTAAATAAGCTCCATTCGTGGTGGTTTGTATCCTTTGGAATGCTTCAATTACTTGTGCCTCACTTATTCACATGTATGCTTCACTTATTCACATGTATACTTCACCTATATTGTGTGTATTCACGTGTATGCTTCATGCTTCCAATGCATAGCAGCAAAAATCTTTTGGGGAAAAAATTGACAAACCAAAAGTATAATAGTTTATGAAAAAACTAGGAAAAATTGTACAACAAGAGATAAAAACTTTTTTAAAAAAAATTGAAAGGTATTTCCATAGCATATAGAGATATAGAGAGCAAATAAAATAAATATTTTAACTAATGAATTGTAAAAAATGGATTTTTGTAGTTTATATTCATATGTTGATTACATTGCATTGCACATCTTTCAAAGTCAAAGCATTACTTCACTTTGCATAACTAATAAGTAGATGCTGATAGATGACAAAATTTCAATTACAATATAGTTTGTACAAAGTCAGCCTAAGTAGTTATGCAATTTCTTCACATTCAATAACTAATAACTAGGAGCAGCCGCCAATTGCATTTTCTTATCATGCCATTCTATGAGACTAAATTTCTTTGAGGTATTTTTTCAAATAGTTCTCTGCCTTGTCTATGTTACCATATTTTTCATACATGTCTACCAAAGCATCTTGTCAAATAGTTCACTGCCTTGTTGCTATGGCTAAAAGCCTAAAACAAGTGATTTCGAACAAGCTATGGATGCTTCAAAAAAATATATCAAAAGCATAATAGTAAACAATAGCATAGACAAGGTAGTGAACTATTTGAAAAAATGCATCAAATAAATGTGGTGATGGAATGCCATGACAAGCCATAGACAAGACAGTGAACTAGTTCAAAAGATGCCTCAAATAAATGTGGTCTCATGGTGACAAAATGCCATGACAATCAAATTGATTTTGATTGTCATGGCATTCCATCACCATGAGACCTCATTTTTTTGAGGCATTTTTTCAAAGCATTCACTGCCTTTTCTATGCTACCACATCTTTCTATGTTACACCATCGTCTGGGATGGGGGGACAAAGGGACCTCAATTGGGGATAGTGGGGGGATGGCGGCGAGGGTGGGGGTTGTATATACTATATACTATACATATGGTACTTAAAATGCTAGTTATGAAAAGATGTATAAGACTATTAAGAAGTAAAATAGCAAAATTACAAGTGCCAAATTGAAATACTAAATAGTAAATACAAAATACTTGAACATTGAACAATGAACATTGAAGTTTTCAATATCAAATTACTAATTAGAAATTAGAATACTCAATACTACAATTGTCGAATTGAAAAATGGACGATTTCTATTATATGATATCAAAAATATTTGATCATAAAGATGATTACAATGAGTAGCATGATATCAAAAAAAGTACAAAAAATAAATTAAAAAAATGTGTTAAATATTTTTTTAAACCATGTCTTTAAGTGGCCACCGTGGGGGACGCCTGGGCATCCCCGTGATTCTCGAGGCACGCCCAGGCTTCCCCCTCAGCGTGGGACATTTCTACGTCTCTAGCGGCAAGGGAAAAGAATGGTGGCGCCATCGAAAACTTGGGAACGTTGTCCCCAAGTCTCTGGGACATCTGCATTCTGGGAACACTAGGGCTTAGGGGGGGCGCGTCCCCAAGGTTCACTGAAATTTTTCATACATGTCTATCAAAGCATTATATCAAACAATTAATTGCCTTGTTGCTATGGATAAAACCCTAAAACATTGATGCAGTAGGGGAGGTTCTGCAATGTCACTAAACACAATTCCAATCATTCCTCACAATCCTCAAGTCACAAATCCTCACAGCTATGGATTATCATGACATTCCATCACCATGAGACCATGTTTATTTGAGGCATTTTTCAAACAATTCACTTCCTTGTCTATGATACCACATTTTTCGTACATATTTACCAAAGCATTTGATCAAATAGTTCACTGCCTTGCTGCTATGGCTAAAAGCCTAAAACAGGTGGGTTTATTGAAAATACTATTCCCACAACTCATAACACCTTTCCAATGCATCAAAAATGCTTAAAAGAACCTACACATGCTTAAAAGTCCCTCACAAACTACTACCCCAAAGGATTTCAACCATTTCCACTCTTAAACCACTGAATTTCACCAAAACTCATCAAATTGCCAGCTAGGGCATCACACTAAACCACTCAACTCACCTCCCCTACTCTAGAAACCATGCACATATGTTCCCTACCCCTAATTATGTCATTCCACTAAGTTATAGTAGGATAAAATGGGTGGAATGGCTATAAAGTCATTTTTTACACACTCAACTACTTGCATTTGACAACTTTTTTGCCAAGTGAGAAATCGCCACCACGGGAAAAGGCCTCTGAAATAGTGAAAACCAAGAGAGGTTATTATAGAGGGGCCCAACATGATCCCATAGGCTTAGACGAGAATTTTCTAAGCATCGTGGTGTTCGAATACGAGCATGTTGAAGTTCCTAGCCATTTTGCACTTTAAACCCTTAAGGGATTGATCCGGTTGAATGTAGCTCATAACGATCTCGCATGTTTGGTTGTGAAAGAGGACCATTCCTAGCGTAAACGTACCCACGTAGATGCGTTGGAACAATCCATTTGGTCACACGAGCTACAAAACGAAAGTTGCACCACTTTGCAACTTTCAACTACTTGCATTTGACAACTTTTTCCCCAAGTAAAAATTCGCCACCACAAGAAAATGCCTCTGAGATAGCAAAAAAAAGAGAGGTTATTGTAGAGGGGCCCAACATGATCTCGTAGAATTAGATGATAAGTTTCTAAGCATACGGTGTCTGAGTAATAACATGCTGAAGTTTGCAACCATTTTGCACTTTGGACCCTTAAGGGATCGATCCGGTTGAACGTAGCTCAGAGTGATTCTGCGTGTTTGGGTGTGAAAGCGGACCATGCCTAGTGTAAAAATACCTATTTAGACGTGTTGGAACAGTTCATTTGGTCACACGAGCTGCAGAATGAAAGTTGGACCACTTTGCAACTTTCAACTACTTGCATTTGACAACTTTTTCTCTAAGTAAAAATTTGCCACCACGCGAAAAGGCCTTCGAGATAGCGAAAACCAAGAGAGGTTATTGTAGAGGGGCTCAACATGATCTTGTAGGATCAAATGAGAATTTTCTAATTGTCATGGTGTCCGATTAATAGCATGCTGAAGTTCACAACCATTTTGCACTTTAGACCCTTAAGGGATCGATCCGGTTGAACGTAGCTCAGAGCAATTTCGCGTGTTAGGTTGTGAAAGAGGACCATTCCTAGCATAAAATTACCTATTCAGATGCGTTGGAATAATTCATTTGGTCACACGAGCTGCAGAATGAAAGTTGCACCACTTTGCAACTTTCAACTACTTGCATTTGACAACTTTTTCCCCAAGTGAAAATTCATAACCACAGGAAAATGCCTCTGAAATAGAAAAAACCGAGAGAGGTTATTGTAGATGGGCCCAACATGATCTTTTAGGATCAAAAAAGAAGGTTCTAAGAATCATGGTGTTCGAGTAATAGCATGTTGAAGTTTGCAGCAATTTTGCACTTTAGATCCTTAAGGGATCGATCCGGTTAAACGTAGCTCAGAGCGATTCTGCGTGTTTGGGTGCAAAAGAGGACCATTCCTAGCATAAAAATACCTATTCGAATGCGTTGGAACAGTTCCTTTGGTCACACGAGTTGTAGAACGAAAGTTGCACCACTTTGCAACTTTCAACTACTTGCATTTTACAACTTTTCCCCCAAGTGAAAATTCGCCACCATGGGAAAATGCCTCTGAGATAGAAAAAACTGAGAGAGGTTATTGTAGAGGGTACCAACATGATCTCATAGGATTAGACGAGAATTTTCTAAACATCATGGTATCCGAGTAATAACATGCTGAAGTTTGCAGCCATTTTGCACTTTGGACCCTAAAGGGATCGATCCGGTTGAACTTAGCTTAGAGCGATTCCACGTATTTGGGTGTGAAAGAGGACCATGCCTAGTGTAAAAATACCTATTGAGATGCTTTGGAATAGTTCATTTGGTCACACGAGCTATAGAACAAAAGTTGCACCACTTTGCAACTTTCAACTACTTGCATTTGACAACTTTTTCCCCAAGTGAAAATTCGCCACCACAGGAAAATGCCTCCGAGATAGAAAAAACCGAGAGAGGTTATTGTAGAGGTGCCCAACATGATCTCGTAGGTTTAGATAGAGCTTTCTTAATCACCACGATTTATGAGTAATATACCCTGTCAAAGATTTCTGCCCATTTGTACTTTGGACCCTTAAGGGATCGAGTCGGTTGAACGTATCTCAAAGCGATTGTGCTATCTTTTCGATGGAATTAGGTGGGAAGAAGACTTAACTTAATTTTAGTTTTAGTTTGGTTGGATTTCAAGTGATTTTGTGCATTTTAGAAGCCAATTATTGAGGGTCAGTCTGTATACCCTGTTTTAACGGTTTTGAGTGCATTAAAATGTCATATTAAGCCTTCCACCCACTGTATGCTTCTGTAACTCAATGGAAAGGATTAGTTAGGGTTATAAAACATGTGTGCAAATGTTTGTGTGCAAGGGAGGCGGATAGAGGGTTTTTAGGTGATGTCGTAGATGTCAAATGGTGCATTTTTTAGTGGAAAATGGTGGTTTAGTGCTAGGTTTTGAAAAAATCTTTTTGGGAAGCAATATCTCTTAAAATTTTAAGCTTTTACAAACCTTTTTGAAGGTGTTTCATGCTTTGGTTGGTTGTGGAAAGGTTTGGAGTATGGTTTTTCAATAAACCCTTGCCTACACCTCACCCTCAATATTTGATTATCTGATGGTGAATAGGCTGGTCAATAGGTTGTTGTGGGTATTTTGAGCATTATTTTGCTTCAATAAGGTCAATTAAGACCATTAGGTATGTTTTAGGATGAGTTTTGGGTCTATTGATCAAAAATGTGAAAATTTCAATCTTGCACTAGAAGTTGTCTGTGTAGCCTTTGAAGGCAAATTTGTGTATTTGTATATGAGTGTGCAAGAATGTAGTTTTGTTGATGTAATAAGGCTATTTACAAGCCATTTGTATGGGTTTAGAGGTCATTAGGTTGGAGGAGTCTAAAGTTGCAAATTTTTAAGTTGCTTAAAGCAACAAATTTGAAATGCAACAGTTACTTGTTTTAAAAGTTGGTATTTAGTTACTTGAGCAACCTATTTGGCCTACCTTGTAGCATTACCTTTTGGCTTCTTGTAACTTAACATTTGGTCGTCAAGAAGGGAGGCTTTGAGACTTTGTAGGGGCATCCATTTGTTGTCCAAATTCAATGGTTTGGGTCTGGTACAGGCTTGTATGTGCTTTTTGTCTTGACTGTCCTACCAGGCAGTGCTACAAGGGTTAAGGGTAAAAGAGGCCTAAAGACTAGAGCGATGAGAAAATCTAATTCCTTAGGTGCAAGTTATGGTGTTATGTCCTGGAGTGGTCAGGAGAAACATGTTCTGGGGTAACAAATCTAGTCTAAACCTCTGTCTCAGTCTGATTGGCCAAAATCCCATGTCAAGTGGCAAGGTTACCCTGTTGTGAGTTTGGTGAATTGATGTCCAAGTGGCCATATTTGAGAGAAGTTGTGTCATATCTCCTATTTGGTTGATCCACTCTGCATCATGGGGAGTGCCTAGATACCTTGGTTCTTGTTTTGAATAGCCTCGTTAGGTCCCCTTGTGGTGTTGTAGATTGGTCCATAGTAGTTGTTTTGTTGAATGTCATACCTTGAGGTCTTGGGGGTTTGAAGAGGCCTGCATAAGGGGTCTGAAACCTATGTCAATTGTCTATTTCTTTCCTCCAACCAATTTTATTGTTGACTGTCCTATTTGACAAGGCTACA
Organism: Sequoiadendron giganteum; assembly: GCA_007115665.2. NCBI lineage: Eukaryota > Viridiplantae > Streptophyta > Pinopsida > Cupressales > Cupressaceae > Sequoiadendron > Sequoiadendron giganteum. Next base: position 44,639,395 of record CM021109.1, read on the forward strand.
AGGAAGTTAAGGCCTAATGTTGTTTTGAAGAGTCCATGGTTGGGAAGTTCAGGTACCCTGTTGAGTGAAGTGAATGTTGATGTCATAGTGAGAATATTTGAGAGAAGTTGTGTCAAATCACATCTTTGTTGATCCAATCTACATCAGGAGGTGCACATACCAATTTTTGGTGATGCCCTAGGTCGAATTTGGGGTGTTTTTACATAAAAAAGCGAGGTTGGACAACGTTGTTTTCAAGTTTGTAGCAAGTTGCTCCAAAGGAGTCTTAGGTGGAATTAAGGTATGTTAGAGATGACCTAGGTTGCATCAATTTCTATGAGGGATACACTGCCTCTACCTTGTCAACCCTACAGATTTGGCAAGCCAGTGAGATCACTAGCTTGCCAATTCAGTAGGATTGACAAAAGGTGAGTTTTGAGGTATTCAATGAATCTACCTTGGGGATTGTGCAAAGTTGATTTAATTATCATTGCTTGGATGTTGACAACCTCTGTAGGGTCCTTGTTGAGTTTGATGCTATTTTACAAGGTTGAGTTAATTGAAAGTTGATGTCTTGCTTGGCATATTTGAGAGAAGTTGTGTCAATTTATATCTTGGGTTACCACCACCTCTACATCAGTAAGGGCAATATAATATGCCTTTCTAAAATTATATTAGATATTATTTCATTCTTACTCATAAATCCACATGTTTTTCCTTGAAGACAACTTTAAATGTAAACCATTAAGCATTACAACTAATTTTAAATGTAATATACACATTTAATTAAGGCATATATTAAGGAATATACACATTTGCATGTATTAATTTCTCATAATTTTTGTATATCAAAAAATACACTAAGTCAATGACAAATATTACAACAGTGATGGAAGAACATCTTGAAAATCTTCCCATTTGTCAATACTTGTATCAATACACGTAGGGAAATAATCCTCCCATTTGCAGCACAAATCATGAAATATATTGTACTTGAGAAGAAACAAAAGGAGTTGCTACCTAGTTTGGTTTCTCCATTCCACCTCAGCTGGCCCAGTTATTTGCATTCCAAAATGGTTCAAAACATGTACATCCCTTGCTCCCTACAAAACACATGGGTAGTAGCCTCTCTGTGGTTGTGCAGTATCATAGGAATTTGGTCCACAAAAAACTTGCAAAAGCCTCTCAATCTTAGACATAGACTCACATAAAAATCATTAAAAGAGCAATAACTAAATAATGCCAGTCATACAACTGACGAGACCTACTATCACCTTCATGCATGCTAGATAAGGAGGTCGATTGAAGGTCCTACAATGGTGATGTGCCCTTTCACTACTTTATCATCTCTTGATGATCCTACGTATAAATTTCAAATATATCACTGAGAGGCTTAACATAAAACATGTAGCATATAAGAATCAGATAAATCTATGAGATGGAAAAGAAAGAGAAGATTGACAACCAACAAATGCACTAGCAACCGATGTTTCTCATACCACTAAGCTCTTGCACCACCAATCGATGTTGTTTTTTTCTTATATACTTTGACAAAATTTAGTATTACCTACAGTCATAATCAGAAAAGGATCAATGACAGTCGTAAATGCATATGACATCAAACACTAATGGTGAAAAATACTGATTGCAAGGTGTTGGTCCAAAAGAGTGATCAATAACACGACTTTACAAATTCAATGTGCATACTTACAAATCAATCCAGGGAACCATTTGGGTCTGCTCTACTCTTTATTATGTCAAGTATTTCCTCGTGGTGAGACTCATGCACTTTCCATAAGTTCTTGTTCACAGGTCTGCCCTTATATTTGATCAAATTAACATTGGTGGCGACGATAAGCTTCGAGTAGTGAAGAATTTTCTGATGTGTGTTGAAGTCCTCAAACAACCAAACTGCAACATGCTTAAATGGATACCTTCAAAGCCATGTTCTAGTAACAACCACCAAACCTGTAGGATATTCTATATTTTCTCTGTCTATAACTGGGGACTCCAATTTATTTTTGGCCTCGATACAATGACACAAGTAATAATCTGTACCCTCTTCATTGTCTTCATCTGCAATCACCGCATAAATGTGCCATGCATTGATATGTTCATCTTGTTAGATGTATTTAATGAGCAACACAATAAAACTTGTAAGATATATTACCTGGTTCTAGTAGGTCCGATACATGATCAAAGTCAATGGATGATTGCATCTCGTGATTTGTAGAGCTGTGAGGAGCTGATAAGTGTCAAGTGGGGTTAAACTTCTTACAGACCATTCATCAACCCACAATATTGACTCGCAATCATTCTATGATTGAAGTGCACATGCATAACAAAAGCATGCCATCTTCCTTGTATGGATAGTCCATGTACCTGCATTGGAGCTTCTAAAAGAGTGTAGCTTGCTCGATCTTGTTAGTGTACAATGATCCTCATATTTTGCAATATTAGTATCATCTACTAAATGAAAAAATCTATGAACTAAAGAATTACTTTCACTACCTAGACCCATTGCACCATTGCACCACTGGACAATTGATCTTGCATTTGTCAACTTTACACTATTTGTGTACTTTAACTCTTCTCGTGCTAGGGCTCTTTTGATACATGCACCTGCTCCATCATGCTCCCCCTTTCCATGCTCGACCTCTAAGAAATTACACATATGTTGAACACCACTAATCCCATGCATCCTTCTCAACTAGTAAAACATTTTGGCATTATTGAATTGCTATGTACAATTATCTAACCATATGATATGTTGACTAAATGATATGCCCCTACTATCCAGATCAACATAGAACATAAGAAAGCAACCATGCACAAACTCTGTAGAATGTGTGCGATCATCACTGATGTAAAAATGATACTCCCTCAATACTTTCCTATTTTCCTTTGTACTATAATTTGCATGAATGAATGCTATATGCACAAATATAGCAAACTGCATGGAGTTGTAGTATTGTGATTGCACTTCATTCTGTGGCTCTAGTGTGTAGTTCTCAGCGAAGTTGACAACTGAAACAATATGACGAAGTAGAAATGTGTCCTTGCATAACTTGAACTGTGAGTCCAACCATTGTGCTTTGTGTGTATGCCTTGCATACTCATAGACCACCTAATCATGGAAAATTCCCATAAACTGATACACTAGAATATTATCACTGACCAATTCACACTTCTTTTCTTTTTTCCGATATTTTAGACTGTATGCCACTGTCTTATATTTGCCAAATTCCACAATTTTGTCTCCAATTGTGTGTGTACTAGCCATGTGTTGGCAAATTGGCAAATTTTGCATGCCACCACAATGATCACAAAAAACAAAATCCATATCCTCTGTGCATATCTTTGACATGTACATTTTGGAATCTTATTAGGCAACCATTTCAAAATATTGGAATCAATATCAATAAAAAATGTAGGTTTTCTATGCAAAACTCTAGGAGGAGTTCTCAAATGTAAATTTGTGTCAATATTGAGAAGGTCAACAACATTGGGGATAGATCGTGTACCTTCAATTGGAGGTGCAATTGATGACATACCTTGAGATTGACATGTAAACGATATTGTACCTCCAACTTGAGATGTCGTTTGTGGAGTGTCTTCAAATAGAGATGTGTTTGCTGATGTACTTTCAAAACACAATGTTGTTGATGGTGTGTCTTCAATTGGAGATGTGATTTCCGATGTACCTGGAAAACCATATGTTGTTGCCAATGTGTCTTCAACTGGAGATGTGTATTGAGCTTCACCTATGGTTGATGATGTGCCCCCAACTTCGGTATCCATTCCTGTCCTTCCACGAACTTTCCTCATTCGTTCCCTTTGTTTTTCCAATTTGACATCTCTTAGATTGCATAGGAATTTTTGGCTGTATGGGCTGCAATTCCTTTGTTTCATGAGCTAAATTTTTTTATTCTCTTCTCCTTGCATTTTTAACTGCACGTTCTTCTGGTGTTAGAGGCTTCGGTTGTTTCCTCAGCATGAACTTGAATGCTACATGTTCACAAACACACATAGAACAAAATTAAGTAATGCATTTTACCAAAATATTGATATCGCTGATTACATTGCATTAAATATGAAACACACCAAAGCATTTTATGAAAGAAGGCAACGAGCTATTTGGAATTATCAAACATGTCTATGCTACACAATATTTTCTTACATGATGGAGTTAGATGTTTGTAGGGTTAGATATTAGAGTAGGGATTTTGAGTGTGTTTGAAGATTTGGCAAAGTAGCTAGAGGCTGATGCAGTACATATAGGAATCCACAATGAACTTGTTCAAAGATTTAGAGGAAGGCTCTTAATAGACTTACACACAACTTGATCACTTAACTTACCAAGAAACACCATTTTTGATGTAGAGAGGGGTGGAAACCATTCAAAACAAAAAATCAATGAGAATCAATTAGATTCCAAAGCAAAATCAGATGTTCAACTAAAAATCCCAACTTCTACCAAGCTTTCCCTTGCAGCATAGGTAACTCGTTTCAAGGGCCTTTTCACCAAGATTTTCCAAAACACTTGACAAAATCAGGGATGATTAAGATACCCCTTTGCAAGTTATAAAACATAGGTAAACCCCAACATCAACTCCTTTGGACCAACATTGACTTCCAATAGACCCACCTTGGAAAAGGCTATTCAATTGGCCTAATTTACAAAGAGAGTACCTTTTAACCACTACATCTTCACTCAAAATCCTCAAACAATAGTATTTTATGTGTCAAAACCTCCAATTTCTTGATTTGTTTCCAGGTCCAAGACCTCTAGACCCCTAATACACCAAACCCTCAATTTTAAGCAAAATACTTGGGGTTTTAATGAAACTCCTATCTCCCGGACCTGCTAGACCCATAGAAAGCACCAAAAACACTTACCAGACCCTACACATGGTGAATAATACATTACATGGATAGTCCTTCCCACATTTTATCAAAACACCACTTGAAGCCCTAATTTTTACCATGAAAAGACCTTGCTACAGTCCTAGAACATCATCCCAAAAACCAAACCTTGACCCCACAACATTCTAAATAGGTTAGGCATGTATTTGAAAAGTTAGAGGACCCATTACATAAGTTACAATAGGCAGAAAAAGTGTAATGGGTTGAATTACATAATGAAACCCTTCAATCCCATAACGCTATGAAAGTAGGTAGCAGTAGTAAAAACAATATAAATTTCAATATACAAAGAATTAGAACCTATAAATAGGTGAAAATGAAAACTAATTTATTAATCTACAACATCCAATGAATTTCATATCATCTTAGAGTCTCTACAGTCCGTACAACAACAAGAAAAGTGAGAGAAACTAGTAAATTTCTAGAAAATAATGTTCTTCTTGATTAAAAAATGGGGTACAAATCAACCAACAACCTCTCCTTCAAGGAATTCAAGGTTATTATAGATATTTTGATTTCATTCCAACTCCCTCCAACTCTGCAAATTTTGCATCTTTTAGCAACTTTTCTGACCACATTTAGCCAAATTGCAAGCTATGACACAACTGAACTCCCTTAGCTCCAAATACATTATAAAATGGTCTAATTGACCTTACTGAACACAATATACTCAACATTAACTAAAATCCTAGCATTTGACCATGCTCACTAAAGATGACCTTTTTGACAAAATTGAGCTTACAAGGTGCTCCTGCACTAGAGGCCTGGAACGCTGATTTTGAATAAACCCTCCTTGTTTCAAGAATAGAAAGGCCTAAAGCAAGGGTTTAGTGTTTAGATGCATTAGAGAGGGTTCGAGTGACTAAGATATGATACAATATGAACAATTTTATCTGTTGTGAATGCTACAAGGAAGTGAATGTGAATTGGTCAGTTCAACATTGAATTGAGCTTTTTGAGATTGAAGATTGTTTGAAATTGATCTAATTATGATTGTTGAAGGTTTTGTTTCCCTACTCTGCATCACAAACCTAGGGTATAAGTTGTTTCCACCTAAATGAAAACTAGAGAATCTTATGTTTATTGTTCTCAAAACCAAATTTTTGATTGTCAACAAAGTCATGAAGAATATGAATTCAAATAAGGGTTTGTGATGCTATATCTTATAATTATTCACTATTTCTTTGGAAATAAGGTAACTTAGAAAGACAATAAACATTCTCAATTGTGCAAAATTTCCCATTTTTTTATTTATTAGAAAGGTAAATGGTATGAATGAATGGAAACTTGCATTAACAACTATGTCAACTCAGTTGAATTTTTGATGGAACAAAAAAATTAATGGACACTTGCATTAACATTGATGAAAGCTATTAGGTTTTCCAAATTAGTTGAAAATAAAAGTTTTCCAAATTAGTTGAAAATAAAATGAAATAGAGTGAATTCTACTAGCCATTCTGGAAATGGACTACTAGAAGCAATGCAAATGGAATTCATAAGTAAATTTATGTTAAGTAAATGTCATGTTTTTCATTTTTTGTTCTTCAAACTCATAAAAATTGAATTTTTTTATGCAAATCCCATCTAATTCAATGTTGAATTCTATGTCCAATTGTTATGATTAATAAAATCATTAAATAAATTTAGTTTATATTATCAAAAACAAACAAATATACTAAATATAAACATTTCAATATTACCAAAATGAATATATTACCTCAGATAATGTAAAATGATGTAGAAAATTCAAAATGTCTTCTTCTACCTTGTCTACCATGCAGATTGGTGGTAAAAAGGTGATGGATCAAGATAGATTGGTACAATATGAAGTCAACTGCATAAAAAAAAGGCATTTTTGACTCGGATAAAGCGATGAACCAGACAAATGCATGAGAATATGGGCCTGAATCACGGGGTCAACCCCTATTTTACCATTTCAAGGTAAAACACATTTGGTGCTCACCAAATTTGTAGAGCGCCAAATTTGGCGCACTATGTTGTTTTGAAAAGGAGAGACCTGAGAGAGAGGGAGAGAGAGAAAGTGGGAGAGAGATAGAGGGAGAGAGAGAGAGAGGGAGTGAGAGAGAGAGAGAGGGAGAGATTGGAGAGAGAGAGGCGGAGGGAGAGGGGATGGGAGGGAGAAACCTAAGAGAGAGAGAGGGAGAGAGAGTGGGAGGGAGACTCCTGAGAGAGGAGAGGGAGTCAAAGTGGGAGAGAGGGGGTGGGAAGGAGAGACCTAAGAGAGTAGGGTGGGATCCAAGTGAGGCCTAACAGAGAGGGATTGTGAGAGAGGGCATTGGCGTGAGACAAATTAGTCTAGGTAGCATGGGAGGGAGTGAGACTCGAGAGGGAAATAATTTATTTAGTTATGGTGGGGGGGAAGACCTAAGAGAGAGAGAGTGGGACCCTTAAACCGTAAACCCTATACTATTAACCCTTAACCCTTAAACCATAATCCCTCAACCCCTGTACCCTCTTAATCCCTCAACCCCTCTACAATCTTAATCCGTCAACCCTTAAACCCTAATCACTCAACCCTATACCCTCTTAATGCCTCAACCCCTCAACCCTCAACCCTTAAACCCTAATACCTCAACCCCTATACCCTCTTAATCATTCAACCCCTCTACTCTCTACCCTTAAAACCTAATCCCTCAACCCTTATACCCTCTTAATCCCTCAACCCTCAACCCTTAACCCTTAAACCCTAATCCCTCAACCCCCATACCCTCTTAATCCCTCAACCCTCAACCCCCTTAAACCCTAATCCCTCAACCCCATACCTTTTAATCCTCAACCTCAGCCATCAACTCTAAACCCTAACTCTCAACCCCTACAATCTTAATCCCTCAACCTCAACCTTAGTAAAACCCTAATCCTCAACCTCTACATGAATCCTCAACCTTAACTCTCAACCCTTAAACCAATCCTCGAACTCCTATGAATTCTCTATCCCTCAACCTTCTCAACCTTAACCTCTTTAAACTTAATCCCTAACTCTATACCTCTTAATCCTCAACTCCTAAACTTTAAAACCTTAAATTTCTAAACTCCTATGCACTTTTAATCTCAACTCCTAACCCTAGTAAACCCTAATCCTCAAACCCCTTAACCTTAACCTTAAACCTAATCCCTCAATCCCCATACTCCTAATCCTCAACTCCCAACCCTAAACCCTAATCTCAAACCCCTATACCCTCTTAATCCTCAACCTCAACCTTAAACCCTAACTCAACCCCATAATCTCTCTAATTCTCAACCTCAAACCTAAACCATAATCCCTCAAACTCCTATACCTCTTAATCCCTTTCAAACCTCAACTCCTAAACCTAGTCCTCTAACCTCTACCTCTTATCCCTCAACCCCAGTCTCTAACTCCTTAACTTTAACTTCTATAATCTTAATCCCCAACCCTAAACCTTAACTTCTCAACCCTTATACCCTCTTAATCCCTCAACCCTCAACCTTAACCCTTAAACCCTAATCCCTCAACCTCCATACCCTCTTAATCCCTCAACCCTCAACCCTTCAACCCTAATCCCTCAACCCCTATACCCTCTTAATCCCTCAACCCCTCAACCCTCAACCCTTAAAACCCTAATCCCTCAACCCCTCTGCAATCTTAATCCCTCAACCCTTAACCCTTAAACCCTAATCCCTCAACTCCCATACCCTCTTAATCCCTCAACCCTCAACCCTTAAACCCTAATCCCTCAACCCCTATACCCTCTTAATGTCTCAACCCCTCTACCCTTAAACCTTAATCTCTCAACCCCTATACCCTCTTACTCCCTCAACCCCCAACCCTCAACCCTTAAACCCTAATCCCTCAACCCTTTACTTTAATCCCTCAACCCTCAACCCTTAACCCTTATACCCTAATCCCTCAACCCCCATACCCTCTTAATCCCTCAACCCTCAACCCTCAACCCTTAACCCTTAATCCCTAAACCCTCTACTTGAGAGAGAGAGAGAGAGGGAGAGGGAGAGACAGAGGGAGTGAGAGAGGGAGGGAGTGGAAGAGAGGTAGAGGGAGTCACTATGAGAGGGAGAGGGGGTAGGAGGGGGAGACTTGACAAAGAGAGAGAGGAAGATGGGCTAGGATGAAGATGCTTGAGAGAGAGAAAGAGGGAGATAGGGTGGGAGGGAGAGACCTGAGAGAGAGGGAGAGAGACAAAGTGGGAGAGAGATAGAGGGAGTGAGAGAGAGAGGGAGTGGGAGAGAGAGAGAGAGAGAGGGAGAGATAGAGATGGAGAGAGAGTGAGAGGGAGAGAGAGAGAAACCTAAGAGAGAGGGAGAGGGAGAGAGGGTGCGAGGGAGACACCCAAGAGAGGAGAGGGAGACAAAGTGGGAGAGAGGGGGTGGGAAGGAGAGACCTAAGAGAGTAGGAGAGAGAGGGAGTGGGAGATAGAGAGATACAAGGAGTGGGAGAGAGACTTGAGAGATGGAGAAGGGGTGAGAGGAAGAGGGAGTACTCAGGATAGAGGGATTTGAGAGAGATGGAGGGAGTGAGAGAGAGATAGAGAGAGAGGGGGTGGGGGGAGATACTTGAGATAAAGGGAAAGAGAGAGAGTAGGAGGGGGTGGGAAGGAGATATCTGAGAGAGAGGGAGAAAGATAAAGGGAATGAGAGAGAGGATGTGGGAGAGAGATAGAGGGAGTGAGTGAGAGAGACAAAAAGAGGCCTGAAAGAGGGAGGGGGGGTAGAAGGGAGAGACTTGAGAGACAAAGAGGGAGGGAGAGGAGTGGGAGGGAGAGACTTGAGAGAGAGGGAGAGGGAGAGAGAGTGGGAGAGAGATAGAGGGCATGAGAGAGAGAGGGAGAGGTGGTGGAAGGGAGATACTTGAGAGAGATGGAGAGGTAGAGGGAGAGAGATAGAGGGAGTGAGATAGGGAGGGAGTGGAAGAGAGATAGAGGGAGTGACTATGAGAGGGAGAGGGGTAGGAGGGGGGACTTGACAAAGAGAGAGAGGGAGAGCGGGTAGAACAAAGATACTTGAGAGAGAGAGGGAGAGGAGGTGGGAGGGAGAGAGAGGGGGAGAGGAGGTGGGAGGGAGAGAGAGGGAGAGGGGGTGGCAAGGAGAGAGAGAGGGAGAGGAGGTGGGAGGGAGAGAAAGGGAGAGGGGGTGGCAAGGAGAGAGAGAGGGAGAGGAGGCGGGAGGGAGAGAGAGGGAGAGGGAGAGAGTGAGAGGGAGGGCGTGGGAGAGAGAGAGGAGGAATGGAGATACCTGAGAGAGAGTGAGAGATAGAGGGAGAGAGATAGAGTGAGTGAGAGAGGGAATGGGAGAGAGATAGAGGGAGTGAGTGATAGACCTAAAAGAGGGAGAGGGGGTAGGAGGGAGAGACTTGAGAGAGAGAGACAAAGAGATGAATATAACAACCTAAGAGAGGGAGATGGAGTGAGAGAGACAAAAAGACCAAAGAGGGAGAGAGAGAGAGGGAGAGTGAGAAAGGGGGTTGGAGTGAGATAGATTTATTTAGGTACCTATGTGGACGGAAAGAGACCTGAGAGAGGGGATTGGACTGAGAGAGTAGTCTAGGTCGCGTGGGAGGGAGTGAGACCTAAGAGATAGAGACTTCAGAGGGATAAAGAGTTATCCAGTTACAGTAACAAGTTAGAGAAGGTATGAAAGGTAAAACCTCGACTATCCATCTACGATCATAAACTATGCACTCTAAGCATTATCAAAGTTGTTGACCAAAGAGGGGCAATTCTGGTTCTGTGCAAAGCAAGCCATTTGGCGGGCGCCAAATATCCTGCTTTGGACGTGTTAATTGACAAGATTTGCCAAATTTCCTCATATTTTCATCTGTGCTCCCTATCTCATTTGCACGTCTTTCAGTGGAAGCTTATAAAAAAATCATGATAGCATTAACCTCTCTCTTAGCTATCTAAATATATAATTCTTTTTTCATTTTGATTTAGTTAAGGTTTTGATCCATGGATTCTATTGTAAATGCCTTTGTTTCTGGTCAAAAACCAACATGTGCGAGTTTTAGGATAGATTTTTACTCGTTCATCGAAATGTGAAACAAATTACATTTTTTGAAAGTAGACTCCATTCTACACATGATTAAAAAAAGAATTAATTTTTGATTAGTGTGCAAAAAATTTAGGGGGGAGCATGCTCAAATTTCATCTTTTCAAGATGTGTCCACTTTGAAAATTCATAAAATATTATATATTCATTAAAAACATTATTTGAAAGAACGAGGATAAACTACATGGTGTTAGCTAATTTCTCACTGTTGGGATTTTTGAATTTCTAAAAAAAATTCAATCAAAAAGGGGGAAGCTCTCAGGCGCTATGCTATTTGTTTTGATAAAAACAGGACCTGTTTTGGGCCCCCCCTCCCTTTTTGAGACCCTTAATCTTCATTAATTTAAAAAAAAATAGTAGCTTAAAAACTAGACTCGGAGCACTTCAGCTTTTGTTCTTTCCGCATCTTGAAATTTTGAGCATAACTATTTTTATTTTCTCATGCAAATCAGATTTTGCTGATTTTAGAAAAAAAGTGGCATCTTAAGAGCCAAAATTGTGTCACAGATTGGTACACTTACCCATATTGAATGAAATTAGGAGTGAAATAAGGTGCATCATCTCATCTTATTTTGGTTCACCCTATTTTCCTCCTTTTCAATAACTTAGTTAAGTGTTAATATAACTACAAGTAAACTACTCATAATCCTATGTACACTATAGAATTAACGGCATAACATATATGATAGTTATAATTTGACTATTTCAATGCACTCACAAACTTAAGATTAAATCTTACTCAAACACAAAACATAACTCTATTTAAAACCTTTCTAATCTAATTCTCAAGAGTTTAGTCACCTTCCAAACATGATTGCTATTGTGATCCCATCTCCTAGATAGGATCATTGGTGTGATCACTTTCAAAATTTGAATTCTCACTTTCCAAGATCAACATTCTTGGGATTTGAACACTAGTGATTAGCATGGTTACCAAACATTTAAATTCAAACATCTAGAATAATGCATTAAAAGGCATCCTCTTAGGTCATTTATGCATCATTGAAGGTGTAGACACCAAATATTGTCCTAGGCCTGCGACTCTTAACTTCTACATAATTCTTACATCTTTATTTCTCTATTAATTAAATAATGTTAATTATTTAATTATTTTCTAAAGTCGTATGTCCTCTATTAATTAAATAAATTTAATTATTTAATTAATTCATTCTTATCTTTATTTATTTTTGATTAATTACATAAATATATAGTTATTATTTAATTATGTCGCTAATTAAACCTATTTTCTTTCTAAAATTAATTAAATATTTATTTAATTTTCTATGTCACTTTCCACTATAATTAAATAATTATTTTAATTATTTAATTATTTGTTGGCCTTTTCTCTTTAAAATTAAATAAATGTTTATTTATATTCAATTTAATCCAATATCCTTGAATTTTGAATTAAAATCATTATTTATTTCAAAATGATGATTCCTCCTTATCACAATCTTCTATAATTAAATAATATATTTATTATTTAATTAGTCATTAATCACTTAAGTCTAGATGAGATTTGATTTTCTCTAACAAATAGTTTTATCTATGTCAATCTTCGAATTTCGAATGTTGAATTAAATAATCATTTAATTCATAAAAAGAATTATTTCTGGCATATTCCTCTGTGATTAGATAACCACTCAATTATCTAAATAGTCATTTACCACTTAAGTCAAGATTTAATTAAATCAGTCAGTTATCTACTTATTTAATATCTGTTTATTTCTTACAAACAAAATTTCTGGTTTAATCGAGTCAATCTTATTCTTATGCATGCAAATTATTATTAATTATATAACTTTAATTAATTAATTAATTCATTCATACATTTGAACACAACGTTTCTTCTTTATCTTTTACATGCAATCCTTATTCTTTTGAATTTTGAACTGTCTTGACTAAAGATTAAATTGTTTATTCAATTAAATCTCCACCATGTAGACTTTTTCACTTGTGTTATTACTGACACTGAATCTCTATCACATGACATTCATTAATCTCAATCGTTGACATGTCTTTCAAATCTGAATCGATCATTTGAAAATCAATTTTTTATAAATTGAACTGATCTTCGTCATTATTCCTCCTCCTGAAATCTTTATATTTTTAGAAAGCTTATTCAATAATCTTCGATATTTTGCTAAATCATTAATCAATAGGCCATACTTGCATACTTGTTAAAATTTGAGGGCAATTGTATTACAATGACAAAATGGAGAAGTGCAATTGAAGTTATTCAAGGAATTATATAGATGTTCGGTGAGATTGTTCTTTTGTATATATGTTTTTTAGTTTCCATTGTTCTTTGTTGTTAGCGTAGGATAGATTAGAGTTTATTGCATGTAGAATTGTTTAACCTTCTTATCTTAAGTTTTTCCTTAGTGTTACGAAAGGATCAAAGTATATTATAAAAAATCAATACAAAGTGTCCTTTTGTAGTTACAATAGTAATTAGTAAATCCTTATCAAGCACCAATAATCGATCCTTCAACAAGCAACAACTAACACACATTTTCAAGAAAAATTCAAAGTATAATCTCCAACATAAAGCATTCATTGATTTACTTGAATAATTGACATCTAATAATCAATAATCTAACTCTTTCACATTCACTATCATTCTATATAAACATTCATTACAACTTATCTATTTTGTAAACTGTTTTGCTTTTACAATTAAATCAATCTTAAAAATTTGTCTAAGATGTAATGAAGCTTTAAACTTCAATTCTTGTAGAATAAACTTCATGTTGTTCTTTAATGTCAACTCCATTTTACTTATCTCAAATATCATAGTTGAACATGTCTTCTACGTATAAAATACCATTTCTACAAAAGACAAGTTTGCAAAAATCGAACAAGGTTGTGCTATAAAGAAAATAAGAACGCTATTATGATTCTACTCTACACATTTAAATTCTAGTCGTCTTAACCTTCTAATACACAATTTAATATCAGATCTTAGTTATGAAGATCTTTTAGAATATATTATTCTTGATAAAATATCTACTTCACAATACAAAAATCCTAGTCCCTCGCATTTCAATTTAACACGTTTAATTTAATTTCAGTTAATATTAATAAATAGGTTTTAGGAAAATTCACCGGCAACAATTCACTGTCAAAGAAAATTTATCGCGACGGTGAATTGCTGGTGGTGAATTTTCCTGCGATGAATTTTCTGACCATAAATTGCTGACTTGCCTGATGCCTAATAAATAATGTTGGTGAATTCAATATCTTAAATATCACTTACAGATATTTTTGAAGGATAACTATATTTCCTTTCAATGCTGTAGGCAAAATTGCCTAGAGTAGAAATAACCAGTTACAAAATAATAACATTAACGTGGAACGAGATCACCAAACTGTTTTCAAGCTTGAAGCCACTTGATTTTTCTGCCTCAAATTTGCGAGGACAATTCTTAGCTGCAATCCAGTAAATCTGCCATGGTCCTCAGTCTTAGCAGTCAAAAGAAATAATTAGATAATCCTGATCTTATGCGATATCTTTGTATCCCTTAAAAGTATCAGTAAAAGTTCGATCTTGTCTACAGAAGATGCGTATAATCGGGCTCAAAGTTCTACATGAATAAAAACCTTACGTTCAGATCGTCGCGTTGGTTTGTATTATGCTTAAAAAAGAAAGAAACTTGCGGCGTATTCTAAAACAGCTTGTAGATAGCTGGTTTATACCAAAATTGCAATGTAAGTCTTAAAAGCGCTGAAAATATTCAGTGATTCGGTTGGATATTGAAAATCAGGCTTTAAAGACCACAACTTTTTGTCAACTTAAACAGATATATGTGTGCAACGAGTGTTTTTTTGGAAGTAAACTGTGTGATTTGAACTCACTTAGACAAGTATTCACCGAATTCATTTTGCCACGGGCTTATACAGAAAGAGCAGATCGAATGGAGAAGAAAAGTTTAACACAGTGGATTCTCTTATTATTGAGCTGCGCAGCCTTATCTATTGGGGTCTCTGCTGGTCCCCTGTTAATGAAATTCTACTACTTCAATGGTGGAAGACTAACATGGTTCCCTGCCTGGATTGAGACTGCAGGGTGGCCTATTCTCTTAGTGCCCATTTTGGTATCATCAGCATACAAGAAAAAACAAGGTCAAACAGGCAACCAGCATATTCCTCCCAAGCTTGTCCTTGCTTCTGTTGGAATTGGTCTGCTAACAGGCCTGGATTTTTATATGTATTCAACGGGTCTTTCTTACCTTCCTCTGTCCACAGCAGCTTTGCTGATTGCCTCTCAGCTTGCCTTCAATGCCCTCTTTTCATATTTACTAGTCCGTCAGAAGTTTACACCCTATTCAATCAATGCTGTACTTTTGCTCACTTTGGCCATTATCATGCTTTCTTTCAATAGCTCAAATGACAGGTCAAGTCAAGTCACTCATGCAGAATACTTGTTGGGTTTTACAATGGCACTGGGTGCAGCTGCCCTCTATGGTTTAATTCTTCCTCTGATTGAGCTCATGTACAAAGCAACCGATTCTGAGATATCATACACTCTGGTTATGGAGATGCAGTTGATTATTTCCCTTTCAGCAACTGTTTTAACATCGGTAGGCATGGGATACCACAAAAGTTTTGCAGCTATTCCAGCGGAGGCGAAGCTATCCAAATCGGGCGAGACTTGCTATTACATTGCTCTGGTAGCGAATGGAGTCTGCTGGCAGTTATTCTACATTGGTGTTTTTGGTGTCATCTTTCTAACGGATTCTCTCTTCAGTGGTATAATGATAGCCATTTCTGTGCCTGTCAATCAATTGCTAGCAGTAATGCTGTTTCATGAGAAATTCACAGGGGTGAAAGGGACTTCTCTGGCAGTGGCCTTGTGGGGATTCGTCTCCTATTTGTATGGAGAATACAGGTGTTCTAAAAAACTTGAGAAACTTGAAAGCCTCGAAATACCTTAAATCCATCATTTTCTAGTTTCCATTTCCCTTACTGATTGTAGGACCGCCATTTCCCTTACTGATTGTAAGACCGCCATTGTATATCCATGTGTACATAAAACGCAGGGTATTTGGTCTAAACACTTGTTTTAGAATGTAAGTAGATGCAAATTAGTTTTCAGCACAGTTTATTTTGTAAGAAGCTATTAGAAATTGACAGCAAATTTGAGTAAAAGTGTAACGTTAAACATGCGTGCGAATGGACAGAAGGAAAGAAAGTATATACAAATTAGTTTTCAGCACAGTTTATTTTGTAAGAAGATATTAGAAATTGACAACAAATTTGATAAAGTGTAACATTAAACATGTATGTGAATGGTCAGATAGGAAAGAATTGCAAATAAATTGATTTTTGTGCAAATAAATTGTGTGTCCGTCAGAGCGATTAATTTTGTGTGTTGTCCGCGTGAGCGATTGATTTTGTGTGTGTGCACATGCGTGCGAGCAGTTGGTTTTGTGTGTGCGAGCGATTGATTTTGTGTGTGTTAAATTGAATATTTGTGTGTGTGAGTGTGTGTGTGAGAATATATTTAATAACCTATTAGTAAAAGAAGAATTCATAATGAGGATAATATAGTAAAAGAAAAATCCACCATCAAGATGAAATAGTAAAAGAAAAATCCATCATCAAGATGAAATAATAAAAGAAGAATCCATCATCAAGATGGGATAATAAAAGAAGAATATGTGTGTGTGTAAATTAGAATATATTTAACAATCTATCATTACAATTATGAGATTGTAAAAGAAGAATTCATAATTAGGATACGATAGTAAATGAAAAATCCATCATCAAGATGAGATAATAAAAGAAGAATCTGTGTGTGTGTGTTTCAAAACATATTTAATAATCTATCATTACGATGAGATAGTAAAAGAAGATTTCATAATCAAGATAAAATGGTAAAATAAAAATCCATCATCAAGATGAAATAATAAAAGAAAAATCCATCATCAAAATGAGATAATAAAAGAGGAATCTATCATCAAGATGAGATAGTGAAAGAAGAATTCATCATCAAGATGATATTGTAAGAGAAGAGAAATAGAATATGACAGGAAATGCTATTGAAGAAAAAAGTATACATAATCAAATCCAAAAATATATACTAAATTAATATCGTAGATTGTGGAAATTCTATGTCTTTAAGTAAATAAACTATTTAATCATACAAAAATAGATATTTTTGTTTAAAATAATAATGAGTAGAGATGGGGGGTGAGGGGTCTAGCTCGATTGGCTAAAATATCTTGTTGAAGGCAAGAGGTCATGAGGTATAGTCCCCTTGTCCTCGTTGTATCGGAGGGCGTGTCGCGCCATCATCACCAGTCATGTGAAAAAGTTTACCAGACACACTACAGTTTATAGGGGGATAATTATTTAAAAAAGATAGTTAAAATTACAAATTAATATGATATTTAGTTTAAAATTTAATAATAGATTTTTTTTTGTGATAAACATTAGGTGTTGGTCTGTCAATGTTTTAATTTTTTGGACTTTAGACAAAGATTTTAGTTATTTTGAGATTAACTATCCATACCATGGAATACTTATGTGTGTGCATATTTAAATTTGTGTGCAAATATAAACTTGTAACTCATAGATTAAATTTTATGAGGCGCATTGTAGTTTATAGGGGGCTAATTATTTAAAAAAGATAGTTAAAACTAAAAATTAGTATGATATTTAGTTTAAAGTTTAATAATGGATTTTTTTATGATAAACATAGGTGTTGATCTGTCAATGTTTTAAATTTTTTGGATTTTAGACAAAGATTTTAGTTATTTTGAGATTAACTGTCCATACCATGTAATACTTATGTGAGTGCATATTTAAATTTGTGTACAAATATAAACTTGTAACTCATAGACTAAATTTGGTAGGATGTACTCTATTGGAATTCACTTGCCCTAGATTTTGATGTTTTGATATATGCAAGGATTATTGGTGTTTAGGGACAACTTTAGGAAATTTGTTGAGTTGTAAGGTTCAAGGTTTCCTTTGTCAAACCTCTAGATGAATTAGCTTTATGGCTTTGATCAATAGTTCAAAAATAGTGAAACAAAAACAAACACATGATGATGTGCTCTAATAATACTTTGAAAAATAATGCTAGAGTGCTCTTATAAATGTTTTATCTACAAGCCATAGCATCCTCCTAAAATGATATTCGTTGATATTTTCAAATGAGTGAATGAATTCTCTTAAATACAACCAATGCTTCTAGAAATCAACAAAATATTATCTAGGTTAGCTCACAAGGACTAGTGAAATAGTTAGCAAGGCAATAATATAAATTTTAAAATTTAAATATAAAAGTAGGAAACCATTAAATTGTATTTGTAGAAGTGACCTAGGTCAAGTTTGCACTTATAGATATGATCCAAGGTGATTTAGATATGAGCTATTGGCTAGTTTATTATCATCACATTATAATTTATGTTCTTTTTGAGATTTTTGGAGGTTTCCCCCTCGAAGTGAATTATTATTCTCAAGAATTTGAAACATATTTCTTCTTTTATGATATTTTTTACTACAATTGTTTTCAAAGCACGATCTTGGGACTATGAAGATAAGAAACACATTATTTTTTTCAATTTTGTATGTCATTGTGGGAAGCACATATCTCTCTCATTTTGGAAAATTTCCCTAAATATTAAGAAGTTTATTAAGGACTTGTTGAAGCTAATATGGTATAGATCTGAGGAAATTTAGAGCAAAGTTTATTAATGACTTATTAAATATTTAGGGGTTTTATAAAATTCACTCATACGATAAACATATTAATTTTCCCCTAAAATAGAGAGTATTAAACAAGGGAAATATTATCCACTTGCAGTCCTTATTTTGAACTATATTCGAAGTCTTTTAGTAAGATATTGAGAATTTAGGGTTTCCACCAAAACTTCTCCCAAAACTACAAAGTAACTTGAGTTTCTTAGAGATTTTATTAATAAGAAATGAAATAGGTCGAGGTAATTTACAAATTTTTTTTTTTACATCATTTAGATTCTTTTTGTGTCATGTGTTACAAAATTATTTTTTCCCATTATGGTGGGGCCTACAACAAGGGGAAAAAACATTTTTTTTGCACTTGGTAGATCTCTTGGCAATGATAATATGAAAATTTAGGAGATGAATCCTATAGTTAATGAGACTTAACATGGGAAATTTAGGAAGAAAACAAAATGATTAATGATTAATTCTTGTTAATTATGAATGAGTGAATGCAAGAGGTAGCTAAGTTAGGTGATATCATGATAAATTTGAAAGAATATTCTCTAGCTAAGGTTTTAGAGATTCTAAACATATGAAGCCAACAACAATAATTGGGAAGAAAATGATGCTTGTAATGGACATGATTCTTGTGGGTTTTAATCAAATATCAATATGAATCATCACTTAAATAATTCTATGTCTAGGCACTTCACACCAAATATGGATGTGTAAAATTTTGATGGTAAGGATATCAATTTTTTCTTTACCAAATGGATAAATTATTTGATCTTCATCATGTTCCTTTCAAAAAATATGTTGCAATGACATCTTGTAATATTTGGATATAGAGATAGCCACCAAAGATCTAGAATCCTAATGGAAAAACATTATAATCAAAATATCAATATGACAAGAATAATTATATTCCTATCAATGGATGCAAATAGAATGTATATGTACAGTCATATAATGTATGATATACCCTTGGCTATATAGACCAAGGTGATACATAGGACTACATAAGATTATAAAAAGTGTCTTAATCTTATGATTTGATATATAAAGAGATAAGTATCCTATGTGTACCATAAGAAAAATTAATTAAAAAGTGTTAATAGGACCTAGTTGGTGAACTAGATAGGTAATATCCATGTTCAAACCAACATCCCCTTAAGTGAATCTTATGGAGAATGAGAAAAAATACAAAGATGTAATTATGAAAGAATGGGTCTTAGCTATGAGGCCATGTTAGGTACCCATGTACAAATGAGTCTCTCAAAAATGGAGAAAAGGAGAAAACCTAGTGGGATAAAACTCCTTTGCAAAAGAGAAAATATAAAATACTCACAAAAGTATGAAAAGGAAAAACCTCATGGGAAGAAAAATTCCTCCCATAAGATAGAAGAAGAAAGTTTATACAAGCCCCCTTAACATATAGAATCTTCTTTTCCAATAGAAGATGTTTGAAACTAGATGTAAGATGGTCCATGATCATCAAAACATGTTCCTTGCTATAAGAAGAAAGAAAACCAAAGGTGTATTTAGGATGTCTTCCCATTCTTGAAAGGAACAGGAAGTAAGAAAGATAAAATATTATGGAGTCTTTAAAATCTACTCATGTGTCTCCATCTTGATGTTGAAAGATACCACTTCCAATTTAGGTATTTTAGGCCACATTGATGAAGATGACAATCCTAAATTTAGTAGATATGAATTTAGAATAGGATCTAAAGATGAAAATGAATCCTCCAATTTTTACTCGAGACTATCCAAGCCAATCACAAGCTATGAAAAACAATCACGTGGAGACAAAACATGAGGGTCTGAAGGTTTCTTCATAATATTTGAAGAAGATGATGTATCTTCATGGGATCAAACATCAAAGAGGAGATGAATATCCTCAATAGTGTCCTCCAAACATGCAAGATAGAACTCACAAAATAAACTTGCAATATTTGTTAGGTACTTATCCCAATTATCTACATCTATTCTCTATTACTACTTCAAATGTCAAGTGCCTACTTCATGTCGAATATTCTAACCCTACACACCTCCTAATTCACCATATGTTATGTTATTCTCTCCTAATCCCATCCTATTAACCTCTAATAGTTTACCCCATGTTTTACTATTGTATCTTTTCCCACCTCATTCATCTTTGCTAGTCCATCTTATGTTCTATTATCCCCTCTTGGTCTTGTCCCATTACCTTCTCCTAGTTCATCCTATGTTACTTTATTCCCTCCTAATCCAATCCCATTAACATTTAATAGTTAACGCTATGTCATGTGACCCCCTCTTGGCCCATCCTAATAATCTCAACTAGTCCATCTTATATTCCATTATCTCATTCTAATCACATCCCAATGTACCCTCTCTTATTTCACCCTATGTTGCATTATCCCTTCTTGGTCTTGTCTCTTCGTCCCTTATATGTCATACAATCTCTATCAACATTTCATCCTATACACATATGCTTACAAGAAATATTTCCTTCCACTCATTATTGACCAAATATTTTCTCCATTACTACTACACATCTCAAGTGCCACTTCATGTCCCATATTCAAAGACTAGACACCTCAGGTACTTCATCCTATGTTTCATTATTCCCTCATAATCACATCCCATTAAAATCTAATAGTTTACCCAATGTTCCATAATTCCATATTAGACCATCCTACTAATTTATACTAGTTTGTGTCCTATGTTCCAATATCCCCTCCTAGTCTTGTCCTATTGTCTTCTCCTAAATCAACCTATGTTCCTTTATTCCATTATAATACCATCCCATTAATCTCTAATACTTAACCCTATACTACATGATCCCCTCCTACCCCATACCACTAATATATTCTAATCCATCCTATGTTATATTATGGTCAATTATACTTGTAATATCCCCCAAGAACTTTGGATTCTTTTGGGAGATTTCTAGGGAAGCTAGGAAATACTTTGTAAGTTTGTTTACAAAGGATTCTCCTCAAGCAATTTATGAAGAGGGTCACATTCTTTGTTGTATTCCTTCTCTTGTTCCTTCAAAAATGAATGAGAGCCTTATGAGGCCCATTTATCTTGATGAATTGGACGGTGTTATTTTCTAGATGAAGAAAGGAAAAGCGTTAGGCCTAGATGGATTTCCTATTGAATTCTTTTAGGAATTTTGGGAAATTATAAAATTAGATCTTCTTGAGGTGGTTCTTGAGTCTCAGAGATGTAAGCAGATGTTGAAAGACATGAATGCTACTTTTCTTGCTCTGATCCCAAAATTTGAAGGAGATAATGAGATGAATTTTTTCCAACCAATAGCTTTGTGCAATATGGTCTATAAGATTATTTTTAAGCTCATTGTGGAGAGGCTAAAAATATGGATTAGTAGGCTCATATCTAATGAACAGGGAGGTTTTATGACAAATAGGTAAATTTTGGATGGTGTGGTCATTTCTACAGAGACCATTCATTCCATGCCCATTTCTAAGGTGAAGGCTATGTTTATTAACCTTGATATGGCTAAAGCTTATGATAGAGTCAAATGGTCTTTTCTTTAGAAAGTGTTGTGTGTCTTTGGTTTTGTTGAGGATTGGGTTTCATGGATTATGAGTTGTGTTACTTCTAAATTCTTCTTTATCCTAGTTAATGGTGAACCCTCTACCTTATTTGGTGCCTTTAGAGGTCTTTGGCAAGGTGATCCTTTGTCTCCATATCTATTTATTATTAATGGCTAAGGGATTGGGACGTGTCATTAAGTGCCATGTTTCTAATGGCCTTATTCAAGGATGGATCTAGGGTAATGGTGTTCCTCCTCAGTCTCATCTGTAGTTTGTTGATGATATTGATTTGATGGGTGTGGCTAAGATGAAGGAAGCAACTAACTTCCACCGAGTGTTGGATATTATCTCAAGGCTTCAGGGAAACAAGTTAATGAAGGTAAATCTTCCATATTTGTTTAATACCTCTTTGCTTATCCAATAATGGATTTCTCACAGTTTTAGACTCCAGATAGGTTTGCTTCCTATAGTTTATCTTGGGGTTCGCCTCTCTATTGGTCCCCCTTCACGGGTGACTTGGCAAGGCATTCTTGATAAGTTTCTATCGAAGGTGAATCATTGGACTCGTAGATGGTTGTCCTTTGCTAGGAGGGCATTGCTTCTAAAATTTGTGGTCCAAGTCCTTCCCTACTATAGATGCATGCTTCAGGTGGCTCCTAAGAGTTTTATTAAGGATTTAGATGCTCTCTCAAGGAAATTATTATGGTTAGGTAACTTGGCTTCTTCAAAATGGAGTTTGATCAAGTGGGAGTCTATTTTTAGATCAAAACAGGATGGGGGCATCGGCTTGAGACAAGGTAGTCTTGTTGTTTAGGATTTAGCTACCAAAATTTATTGAAGATGGTGAAATAATTGAAACTAGATATGGGCTATAATTCTTTCAACCAAATATCTAAGAGGGGTGGAAAAAGATGAGGTCCCTCATATTGGTTTGGTGGGTAAAGGGTCTGCCATTTGGGATACTCTCAAGAAGAGCACCAATTTGATTAAGAAAGGTTTGTTATGGATTTTAAAAAGGGGTTATGGCAGCCCTCTTTTGGCATGATTACTAAGATTTCTTTCTCCCTATTTTTTCTATATGCCCTCATTTTCAGGGTCTTTGCCATGTTTTCTTAGAATTTGGACGGTCACAGGTGGTAGATTTCAAGCACTCTATTCTACTCGGGAAAGTGGAAGTCTCCAGATGGAAGTCTCTAGATGGAAGTCTCCAGATGGAAGGACTCCATGGAGTGGTCAATCAGTGGATCTATAGAGGATCATGCTAAGTTAAGGAGGATTTTAAGGAGAGAGTTTGTAGTTTGATTGGGGCAAAGGATATCTTGGCATGGGGCCCAAACCCCAATGGGGCCTATTTACTTACTTTAGGATATCGAGAGTTGTACCTTCAGAAGTATGGAGGTAGGGAGGTCAACTAGTGGAAGAATGTGTTGAATAAATATTCGTGGCCCAAATTTAACTTATTATTATGGATTCTTGCTTGGAATCAGTGCCTCATGTGGGATAATCTTCAAAAAAGGGGATTTCAAGGACCTTCCATCTGTTTTCTTTGTGATAATAGTGAAGAAGATTATTCTCATTTGTTTTTTCAGTGTTCTTTCTCTAGATACATTTGACATCTTTAGTGGGGTGCTAGAAGAAACCTTGTGCTCATGATTCCTCTATGGTTGAGTTCTAGAGAAGTTTGGGTAGGCCTCCAACACATACCTCCTTTCTTTAGATTGTGTAGTACATTGGTCCTTCATTCATATTGTGGCAGATTTGGCTTGAAAGAAATTGAAGGATTTTTAGGGGACGCATGCTAGCGATTGAGCAATTATGGCAGAGGATTGTTGGAATGGTTTAGGAGATTGTGATTGCTAAGTGTGAAGTGTCTTTTCCTATAGACAAAGAGGATGCGGATTTTATTCAGAGGTTGGGCCTTCTTGGCATTAGGCAGATGTACTCTTGTGGTAGGAGAAATTTTAATCTTTGAAAGAAGACCCATAAGAAGGGCCATGAGCTTCCCCTACCTATTGATGTTCTAAAAATTAACACTGATGGTTCTTCAAGGGGTAATCCTGGGCATGATGGAATTGGTGGGGTTGGAAGGGATATGGCTAGTAATGTCATCATCTTCTTCTCTATTTATAAAGGGTAGCAAAGTAACAACTTTATGGAAGGACTGGTGATTCTATATGCTATTGGGAGAGCTTGTGCTATGGGTTGGCATCAAATCATTTGTGAGTCGAATTCTCAGATCTTGATCAATATGTTGAATAATCAAAAGTTGGTCGGTGTTAATTAGCATCTTTCCTCGATGGTTAGACAGATTCTTAGATTGACGTCCATGTTATAGGTTGTCTCCTTTATCCACATTCCATGGGAGTGGAATAGTGTGGTTGATTGTCTGGAAAAATTGGCATTTGAGAATGTTGGGGGTTAGTAGGTGGAAGATTGGGAGAAATTATCTTGGGCGTATTCACATGTTCTTGCTAGGTTGACTTCTATAGATAAGAGGGAGTAATGGTTTTTATTCTGGTTTGTGTGGGTGTGGTTGCTTATGGGGGTTTTTGCTTCCATGTTGGGGTCTTTTCTTGGAGTCTTGTGACTCTCTTTGTAATCCTTTCTTTGATTCAATAAATTTTTACCCTCTTTTTATCACAAAGAAAAGAACAAGTTAAGTTCCTAAGAGTGTTTACTAAGGAAGAACTAAAAGTATTTGCATTCATCGCATTATATTATTTTTAACTTTCAATTTTAGGTTTATGCTCATGAAGGTTGTTTGTCTACTCAGTTCAAGTTTCATAGGTTTTGATGCACCATTAGTGTCTTTGTAGATGATAATGTGGTGTCTATGTTTTGATAACTTGGTAGGTTAGTCTATTGGTGTTTAAATGATTTGTGTCAATAATTACTTGATTAAATTTGTTTAAAGAGGTTATGGGATACATGGTGGAATCTTATTTTGTTCTCTGAAATGTTCTGCAAGCTGGTATGTGATCCTCTCCTATATAACAATATGCTTGAAATCAATGGTTTTGAATATGATATGTTTGCACTAGAGAAAATGATCTAAAATAACAAAAGGAGTGTAGAGAAGTGTTTTTACAAGCCATATCATAATGTTGGAGTGATCCACACAAAGTTTCTTGTTCCCTCCAATACCACCTTTTTCTGGAGTTGATGCATGATAGTTTACATACTTGTCAGAATGACTTGACATGTTGTGTTGCTTGTGCCAAGTGTTTGGATGTGTGTGATAATTTTGAAGATATGCTCTATGAAATATAGGTCTTGAATATCTTTCAGCTTGAATTGCATGTCACTTCCTTCTACTATAAATGTTTTTGGAGCTGACTTGTTGTGTCCGTTGTATCTCATATTGTATGTTTGTAGCCAACAAGGAGAAACCTTTTGAATTTTGTAGAGGATACAAATAGAAGATAAAATATTTTTGAGAATATGTGTGAGTGTGTTGTAAATGTTTTGAGTAGACAATGTACAAATAAGAATCCAATAAATATCTCTTGATAATGAAATGTGACAAAGATCAATTCTAAGAGATCAACAACAAGTCTGTGTGAACCTATGAAGAATAATGTGTGAATGTTAATGAAAATGTGTGTTGAAGGTAGTGAGTCGTAGATAAAAAAGCTTGTTGAAGTAGATGTATGCATGAGTTTACCAAAGTTAGTGAGCTAGAGGTAACAAAAGTGTTGAAATATTCCAGTTCTATGTTGAGGTTGTAAACCTCTGTTGTAAGTATTATATTGAACAAAAAACTTTGTAAAATTCCTTTGGTTAAAGACCATAAAAACCTATTGTCAAATCTATTTTATTTGTGAGGTTGGATTTGGACAGTAGATCCAAACAACTTGCTCACTATGGTTTTTTCCTTGTAGGATTCTTCACATAAATCTAGTGTTATGGTTGTATACTTTTATGTTCTTTTTCTTTCCATGATTTAATTGGTCAATTGTTGATGAATGGAAAGAATTTTATTAAGTATTGATTCACCCCCCTCTCAGTACTTTTTTGTGTTCAACAATTGGTATTAGAGCCAAGTGCCTTGATATAGCCTAACAACTGAGGTAGATCCTGAGTGGAACACATGGGAACTAAAGTATTGATAAATGAGAAGAATCCTCCAGAGGTTGATAAGCATAAAGACATGATCGAATTTATTGAAGAAGAATGTGAAGTTTAATTTGAAGGATAACTTATTTCACAATTTGATGATTTGAATACTGCAAGAAAAGAAAGTGGAGAATTGAAGATCAAACTCAAAGAATCAAAAGAGACAATCATCAATTTTAAAGTTCAAGTTGAAGAAGGTAAAAGGGTTGCAGATTGTCTAAAAAATAAATTGAATGACACATCAATTGAATGCTCTAAACTTGAACAATAAATTCTCCCTAAGGAAAGAATTGGAGAAAAAATGATAAAATAGACAAAGGTATGAAACTCAATAAAAACAACAAAATCCTTGATGACATAATCAATTGTCAAAGATTTATAAAGGATAAGGGTGGTCTTGGATTTAAAAAGGGTCAAAATTCAAAGGCTGATATTCCTGAAATAAAAAAAGGAAAAGACCTATGCTAAAGATTCTAAGAAGACAAAATATGAGAAGAAGGAATTGGATGATGGATTCATAAAATTTATCAAGAAAAATAAGGGCTTCAAGATATCCCATCCTAAAAAGATTACTACTCCCAGGTTCTCTCAATCCTTTCATGGTTATTGTTATTCTTGCAATAAGTTTAGTAATAAGGCTAGTAGTTGTAGAACTAATGTAAAAATAAATGATTCTATGAGGAATAACTCTTTTGTGCATCCAAGACTCAAAGCTATGGTTTCTCATTCCTTTTATGGCTACTGCTATGCATGCAACAATTTTTGTCATAGGGTTGTTGAATGTAAAACTAAAATAAGAAGAAATGGTTTAGCCCCTGAATATAATATTTTTTGCTACAATTGCAATAACTTTGTCCATTATGAGCTATTTTAGGAAGCTAAAAAAGTTTGGAGAAAGAAACAAGGGCAAGGAAATGAAATAAAGAATGAAACTATGCTTATGCATTGTGCACAAGATCTCATGATTTATTGAGGAACTACATTAGCTCAGGGCTAAATATCATCTGCAAGGAATTTCAATCCCTGAAAGGATAAAATGTTGAAGTTCACAACATGAAAATTGTTTTGTAGTAACTCATCTGATGTATATGATTTCTATATCAGTTTGAATCTATTACTCAAACTTATGGAGTAAAGACATGATATGTGAAGGATTGCATAAAGTTTTTTGATCTCTATGAAGACACATAGCACTCTGATAACTGCTTACCTAACAAGGACAAGGTATATTAATTATGGAAAGTTAGGGAAAATGCAAGTTACTTATGCTTCATTTTTCACTTTATAAGCTCATTCAAAGCCAAAGAAGTTACATTTTGAGATGAGGAGAGAAAGAATTCAAAGGTTCTTGCGAATTGCAAAAGAATTATGTTGAAGGTGAAACCCTAGTGATAGAACATAGAGGTATTTTCAAACTACTCATAAGCTATAGTTTCTAAAGTTTTAAGGAAATTGTAATGGTGACTCCATAATTAGTTGATGTCACTAAGCAGACAAGGCCAAAGTACAAGAAGTATCCATTCAAAGAAATAGAGACAGACAAAGATGGTGCCTTTTCAAAAGTATCTATTGAACTTTTGCATATAAAGGATGTGAGGATTCACATTCATTCCCCCATAAATAAAATTGACCACATGAAGTTTGAAGAGTTGAGGCATACCTTGCTGAATGATGATTATGTCAGATACAAACTAGAGTTTGAAAATATGTCCACAAAAGGGTTGGACCTATGGAAATACTTCCCAAACTTCTATGTCAATATTGAATGGGTAAGAATTATTCTAAGAAGAATCCATGATGAATTTATTTACTTGGAAAAACCCTATAGGATCACTAAGGATGCAATTAAGGTTATTATTGGGTTATGTGCAACCGAACTAGTTTCAATGATGAAATAAGTTAAAAATGAAATGGTTACATAATTAACTAGTGCAAAGTTTGACAAGAGAACCCTAAGAATATATGAAATAACTAGTCGAGGGGTTAAGTATTCTTCCATGAGAATCGCATATAAAGTGTATTTCACAAATAGAGAAGGCTTTGTAGAACATTCCTTCAGACCCTGAGGAAACTATTATGGAGAAATTCCCAAGAAGGTTCAAAAGATAAAATTTTGTAGCTACAACTCCCTCGCAACCATCCAAATCCACACAAACAATTACTACTAAAAGAAAAGTTGCATCTGAAACCATGGCACAAACAAAGGTTGTTGAGAGAAGGTTGGCAGGGCCTAAGAAACATGCTAAAAGGAAAAAGGTTGAGGATACTAAAGAGGAATAATAAAAGGTAGAGGAAGGCACCTCCAAGCCTAAGGGAAAAGGAAAGAGAACTAAGCATTCTCTAGGGGCACCTTTGCATGAGCCTCTCGAATTAGAGGCAAGCTTCAATGGAATTGTGAATTTTGGTTTACTACAAGAGACTGATGAACTACATCCAAAAGTTCCTCCTATGGATCAAAATACTATTGAGAAATTAATAGTTATTTATATGATTAAATATAATGTGCATCTTAGTGAGATAATTGAAAAATCCTTGAAGATTCTAGCCCAAGCTCTGAGGCAGAAAAGAGAGAAGGCCATTGAAGTGGATGATGAGCTAAGGAAGCAAGCTCTTGACATTTTCAGATACTTTGTCTCCAAAGAAGAAGAGGATAAAATTTATTATAGGAAAGCTCAAGAATTAAGAATAAAACAAAGATTGGACACCCTCGTGAGCATGGAAGAGGAATGCATAAATGAAATACAATAGGAAATTGAGGAAATAACAAACAATATTCTTGAAGAAGTAAAGGATGGGGCATAGCCACATACATCCACAAGTATAAATTCTCCTATGCTTGACACTATTTAGTAGAAATAAAAAAAGGAACAATAAGAACAAGTGGTTGTATATGAAGGAAAAACATCTTTGGATCACAATAGTGTGCATGATAATCCTCCTCTAGATAACACCGATCAATAGGATCAGTAAATGAAGGCACACTTGATTATGGAGAATGTTCACAAGGAATTCCAAAATATTCTCCTTTTTTTTTAATCTCCCATCAAGATTCCATCAAAGAGTTCCTAACTGAACAAAAACAAAGTTAACCTATAATTACTCCATAGTTGTTGCAACCACTAATGTTTGATGGACAAGTCAACATGTTCATTATCTCACCATTGCAAAAATTATAACTTGGTGATATATTCCATTCCTTTCTAAGGGAAGAGTCCTACAATAGTAGGTGGATAGTTCAAAAACATTGCAAGAAGTAATCAAAATCTTGGAAATAGAAATTCCAAATGAAAAAATGATTCCTCTTTGTCACTCACTCAAAAAATAATTTTGTTGTTGGATTCCTTCAAAGAACACTCTTCTTATCTAGAGAAGCAAGCTGAGTTGAAGATCTCAAATAGTAGACTATCTAAAGCCTACAAAAATTGTGTAAAGGCACATGGAAAACTACAATAATGCATAAAGGATATTTAAAAGTGTATGGAGGAGGCAAAAGTATTGTATATTTTTTGTTTGCAATGGCTTGCCACCAGAAAGAGTCTCAAGGATTGGATAAATACAATGGAAGTGAAAATCACAAATGTGGCTACCACATATGATTCGATGAAGGAAAATGATGCTTCCATAAGGGAACAAGTGGAGAAATTCCACTCCTAGATATAAAACGTGCAAGATCAAAGGGAGAAAATCAAAGGACAAGTAAAAAAATTACAGGAGGCAACAAGCTTAGGGTTAGCATCTCTAAATGGGCTCCTACCAGAAGCAAAGGGTTTTGAACTGAAGAATCATGTGTCATCCTCCTTGGAAGAAGAATAAGTCATTCATGCACAATTGGTAAGTCAAGTTTAGATCTTGAATTTTGCGAAGAAACAATAGGATAACTCTTTGACTTAGCTGAAGTCAATTTACAAGAACATTCCTCCACCAGGTTAGAGATGAGTATGTCTTGATGCAAGACATAGTTTTGTGACAACATTTTTGATGATGCACAAATATCCGAAGTAGATAATTGATTAGAACTTTATTTATTTACCATCTATGTGAAATATTTTTTTTTGTGGAGTAAGCCGCTTCTCTGAGAGAGTGATCTGTTAAAGTTTGTACAAATAGGGGGAGCCTATAAGTTTTTTCAGGCACAAAAGAAGATCACCTTCCCTTTGCTCTTGATGTCAAAGGGGAGGAGAAAATGGAATATATAGTACGTGTTTTCATAAATGAAAAAGGGGGAGATTGTTGGAAAATGTGTTGTCAGTATGTTATCTTTGATGTCAACTTATGTTACTACTACATGCACTTTTATTGTTCTTGTTGAAGAGTTGTGATTGATGGGATATTTGTACATAGTTGTACATTATCTTTTAAATTTTATGATTTGATGTCAAAGTGATTTGAGTGATGTTCATGGTGAAAGTATTCACATGAGGTGTGAAGAGAAATGCATAAGTCTCCAAACTATCAAAGGAACAAATATTGGCACCACAAGATCTCTATAAAATGCTTTGCATTTCTTTGTAGATGCAAATATGGTCTTGTGGTTTGAAGGATAGCTACACAACTGTGAGGTATGCATGTTCCAAGTTTTTATGCATAAGTGTCACCATAATGCTCTCTAGTATTAATAAAGTAAGAACAATTTAAGTTCCTGAGAGTGTTGACTAAGGAAGAACTGAGTATCTTTGTAGTTCACCACATCAAATTTCCCATATTTTGGTGCACCACCAATGTCTTTGTAGATGATAGTGTGATTTCTATGTCTCGACAACTTGGTAGGTTGGTCTATTGGTGTTCAAATAATTTACGTCAGTAATTACTTGCTTAAATTTTTGTAAAGAGGTTATGGGATGCATGGTGGATTTTTATTATGTTCTTTGAAATGTTTTGCAAGCTAGTATGTGATCCTCTCCTGTACAATATGATTGAAATTAATGTTTTTGATATGAATTTTTTGTACTAGAACAAATGATCTAAAATAGTAAAAGGAGTGCAAAGAAGTATTTTTACAATCCATATGATTATGTTGGAGTGATTGACACAAAGTTTCTTGGTCTCTCCGATATCGCCTTGGTCTAGAGTTGATACATGACAATTTACATATTTGTTGGGTCGACTTAACATATTGTGTTTCTTGGGCCAAGTGTTTGGATGTGTGTGATAATTTTGAAGATGTGCTCTATAAAATATAGTTCTTGAATATCTTTCATCTTGAACCACATGTGATTTATTTTTATTACAAATTTCTTTAGATCCAACTTTCTGTGACTTTTGTATATCTCATATTGTATGTTTGTAGCTGACAAGGAGAAAATTTTTGAATCTTGTGGAGGATACAAATAGAAGATACAATTTTTTGAGAATGTGTGTGAGTGTGTTGTGATTTTTTTGTGCCAAAAATGTCCAAATAAGAATCCACAAAATCTCTCTTGATAATGAAATGTGGCAAAGATCAATTATGAGAGATTAGTAGTAAGTATATGTGAACCTGCGAAGACAACTGTGTGAATGTTATTGAAAATTTGTGTTGAAGGAAGTGAGATGCAGACAACATAGATTGTTGAAGTAGATGTATGTGTGAGTTTACCAAAGGAAGTTAGCTAGAGGTAAGAGAAGTGTTGAAATATTCCAGTTGTATGTTGAGGTTCTAAACCTCTATTGTAAGTGTTAAATTGAGTAGGGAGTTGTAAAATTCCTTTGGTTAAAGGCCGTAAAAACTTGTTGTAAAATCTATTTTATTTGTGAGGATGGATTTGGATAGTAGATCCAAGCAGCTTGCTCATCGTTTTTTTCCCTTGTAGGGGTTTCCACGTGTTAGTGAACAAATTTGTGTGTTTAAAGATTGTTTTCATTTGACTCTATAATGCCCAGAATAAATACTAATCGATAACCAATAGTTAGAGAGATCACCATTTCATTGGTGTTCTTCCTTTGAATTTTAAGAGGTACAACTCCCTTGTAAGATATAAATTTTGATTATTTGAATATAAAGATAATGGGTACACTTTTAACCAGAAAGTGGGAAAGGAAAACTAAAACTTGCCCATAGCCATGTAACAAATGTGTTGAAAATTAACTTTGAACATTTACTGAACCGAGAAGATAAATATGATACCAATATCACAACTGAAACATCGGATTACTATCAATAGATAATTGACTCGACACAGTGCAATCTTAACATCCAATGAAGATACATGAATGAAACACTAATGAATATTGCATCTACAAAGAGAATAAATATCTTAATGCTTATAAAATCTCAAATACCCACTCATAAATTTTATGTACTTCATTCAAATCTACTGCTCAAAGATAACAAACATCTTTAAAGAATTATCAAAATTGCAAAACTTGATCCTTTATTTTGATCAATTTCACTCATGCATCAAAGTTCAAGGGGGATCAAAATTTTGAACCCCTCTAATGTGTGACCAAAAAATATTTAAACTTTTTTACATCATAATGGTTAGCAACTTCTTGAAAATTGAATCTTGGGAGAATTGTAACCGCTAATTCACT
Source organism: Sequoiadendron giganteum (assembly GCA_007115665.2). NCBI lineage: Eukaryota > Viridiplantae > Streptophyta > Pinopsida > Cupressales > Cupressaceae > Sequoiadendron > Sequoiadendron giganteum. The sequence continues at coordinate 44,672,208 of CM021109.1, forward strand.
GAATGAGTGTTTTGTGAGAGATTAGTTGATCTCTATTTGACGAAGACACATAAGAATTTATGACTATTTTGAGGATGTTTATGATTACATCACATCTTTTAATTGATTAGGGCAAGGGAATGAATCGCTAGTCTTTACAAATGAGCCCCATGTCATCCAACTCATGTGAACAACCTATAATTTCTTAGTTCAATAATTAATGGCATGCCAACTAAGGATCATATTTGTGTAGATGGTTTAAATATAGAGGATTTATTTGATGCTAAAGCACACTTTTCTAACATAATATCACATCACTGTTGGTTTTATTAAATTCAAAGAAACTTGAATATCCTTGCATCATTAATCACCCTTGAGTGAATTTCTCGAACTTATCCCTCCAATCTATAAATCAAGCAAAGACATTCCTGTTCTTCACAATGATTTTTTTTGTTTCAAACATGTCAAGAACCTAAAGTGATGTCACTTCTAAGAACAAGAGTGACTTACTCTCAATTGAGGGTGCAAAATGTAGTGTGGTGAAGTGGTTGGTTGTAGACCAACTTAGGGAGGTCTTCTTGATTCACAACGATGCAGAAGAGGGTGTGACCAGGAAGATCATTGGAGAAAATTTCTTGGCCCAAGTGCACATGCATAAGTTTGTGTTACTAAAGTTCTTCCTCTACAACATCATTCACATTTTTGAGAAGTTGGAGTGGGGAGCCAAAGTTGTTGAATGTCTTGTGAGGCCAGTGTTTTTGGCCTGTGTTGAAACTACCCTGGGAAACATTATTGATTATCTATATGTTGTACTAGTAGGAGATATCATTTGCATTGCTACTACACTGAAGAATGAGCAAGAAAAGTATGCAGTTGCTTTACTTTGTGTTGTGTTGGAGTAAAATATGCTATAGAAATTTTCCCATTTTGTGGAGTTTAATGAGAATATCTTTTTCACTTGCACAAATTAAGCATCTCTAAGAGGAGGTGGAGGGTATCCACATCCTCATTTTTACCCTCTGTGCTTGAAAAACTTATACTGGAATCCCCTTTTTGGCATGTAATACAAAAAATATTATGAATACATATAAATATATAATCTTTTTGGCATTTAAATTTGTCTCGTGTGATGAAATAATCTTGAGCTTCTTGTTTTCAATTCCATGTTTTTTTTTTTTTTGTGATGTACTTCTTTATTTTCCATGGCTACAATGTGTGTCGATGATTCACGTTTTAGCTAAATATCGCCTCTACGACATAATTTTACTTTTGGAACTGTTATTTTCCATTGAATGAATCTTCGAATAGCTGAGATGATAGCTTAAAATAGCTTTAATGAATAAACGTCAAGATTCGAGTGGGATTTTTTAAATACCTTCGGAGTCTACCTCAATTTTATAAACAACCCCATTATTCACTTTCTTTTAAGACTTGACCTGAAATCCCCTTTTAGGACCTTTTCTAGTAAGAGCCCTTTAGAAAGAGCCTTAGGAAACACTTAATCTTTTGAAAAAGAGCCTGCTACAAAACCCATCACATTGCATGGACACCTTGCATAACACAACTTGATAGCTAGTATATCCATGTAGCTCATGAGTGATCTGGCATAACACAACTTGCTAGTCCTCATAAGATCATTCTCTTATGTAACATTCATTCATTGGATGATGTTTGGTATTTGAGACAAATTTAAGACTAAGGTCTCTTTGCCTTATCAAATCAAATCCCTTTAGTAGTAACCTTGTGTTTTTGTTGTGTGTCTTGTTCATGTTTGTGTCGTGTTTGTTTCATTTTATCATCATCTTTATGTTATACCATGTTGATTTCCTTCATCATGCATGATTTTTTTTTTGTCACATATGTTTTGTGTATGTTGTCCTACCGCATTTCATACATGCGTGTTCCTTTGTGCTTATATTGTCTTGCCATAGGATCTTGGATCCTAGGGGCTTCTGTACTCTCCCTAGATTCATTGTCATCCTATCTCTTCAACATTTGGACAATTGGACCCATCTTGGCATATTTTCTACTTTAGCATGATTCTAAGTGTAAGTTCATACTCTCACTAAAGTAGGGGCTAAATATAGCATCATAAATTGTTACCCTTTCACACTATGTTTTGCTCTCCCTAAGAAATTAGACCTAATTGTACACATAATTTCCTAAATTATGCATTTCATATCCAATTTAATTATTTACCAAAAAAATGCATATATAAAACTAATGCATACATTTAATATTTTGCTCCTGACACCTAGGATCCCACAAAATAGGGTTAGGACCTAGTCACCCTAGGCGACTTGGTCCCCTAGATTCCCTCCAAATTTTAATATGTTAGAGTTGGAATTTTATTATTTGAATTTCAAATGTCAAATGTTGTCTATCGAGATTTAATTTGTGGGATATTAGATTGATTGCATATAAATGCCTGGTCATTTCACCATTTAAAAACAAAGGAGAAAATTGAGAAAGAATTATTGTTAAGAGCATTATCAAGCAAGTAAAGAGCAATATTTTAGCACTTTATTGCAACAATTCAATATCAAAGCATCATTTCAAATTTTGTGTGAGTTTTTTCATGTTTGTGTTATCATATTATTTATGAAAAGTAACCCTTGTAGGTCTCCAAGCAAATCAAGCCAAACAACAACCAATCCTTGAGGAGATTTATATGACTTCAATCCTTCAAGGAAGTCATTTTAGAGTGGTGAGTTGCAGCCCATTGTTGATTCATCATTTATTTATCATTTAGCCTTATCTCTCAAAAGGATGGGCTCTCTTTCATTGAAATTCCCATTGTGGAAGTGGAAACAGTAACATGGGATTTGACTAAGGCAAGCCCCTATATGACACAACCCTTCTTATCTATTTGAATTTGTAGGTTTTAGGTTGGAAGAATATTGGGAGAAGTTTGAAGGTCAATTTTTCATTGTTGTAATCAAACATTATACCTTACAACATACAAAAACTCAATTATCTCAACATTTGACAAAGATCTGATAGCAAGACACGGAGGAAAAGAAGGCTCTAATCTAGCTCCAGAGGGCTATGAAAATAGATCTAAAATTAAACTACTAGGAACTTGTTGCCTTGGGCAACCTAGTCCTCCATTGTCATCCCCAAATTTAAACCATGGGTGTACAAAACTCTACGCGATCTATTTCCAAATTTTGAATTTGTTTGTGACATTCTAGATTTGTTGTTTTTGCATTGAAATATTTATTTACATCATCATCCTAGTAAAATCATTGCATCTCATCCTTAAATAAATTTCAAGCTTATTCAAGGGCAAGTTGATTCACTTTTCTGATTGTAAGTCAGTCCTATACCTTGTCCAAATTCATCTAACCCTTGCTACCTCAAACCCCTAAATGAAATGCGGTGGAAAATCAACCAATAAAATCCTAGGGTGAATCTCTAGGGTTTCACTTTTCCCTCACTTCATTTATTAGTTCATTGGTGATCATGGATAGGTGTACTATAAGTAGTGAGATTAGTATGTGTTTCATCTAGTTTCTTAAAGGGAAATGATGAAATGGTGATCATTGGATGGTTCATAGTCATGCCAACTCATTTTGGGACACCTTCCTCATATAACAATATTCTCTTAGTGATGTTAGAAAATGATAGATTTGAGTGATCTCTATTTTAGCTAAATGATCATTCAACTTACACAACCTCTTCAAGTGTTATTGCCTTCATATATTTAAGATTGCACTATATGATCAAAAAATTATCAAAGAATCTTATGGGTCATGTTCTCTTATATAATCATTATAAATGGTAAATCATGTTATGTTGGGTGGATAATTCTAGGGGAGGCCTTGTTTAATTCCCTAGGTGTGTCAACCCCTTAGGGATATATGGTTTTGGCTAGCTCTCTTAAAAGCATTGAGAGTAAAAAACTACCAAACTATGATGGAGTAGTTCTCTGAGTTTGTGAGGATTATGAATTTTCTATCTATACCTATAGATGGATGTGGGTTCCCTTAAAAATATTTTTCCATCTCCACACCTGTTTACTATGCAAATATTGAATAGATTCTTGTAAAAAACATCATTTGAGAGTAGTGTAAATGCGCCTAGAGCCTTATTTTTATTCTACACCTCATGAGTCCAACTAAAATACACCAAAATATCGGGGTAGGTGGGTGAATTCTAGGGGAGGCCCCATTTAATTCCACAAGTGTTCTAATCCCTCTAGTCTACATAGTCCTAGCTATGTCTCTTAAGAGTCATAAGAAAATAATTTCTGAACTATGATGGAGTAGTTCTTAGAGTTCATGGGGCATATGGATGTTTTATCTAGACCAATAGGTAAATGTTGAATCCCTCATAAATAATCTCTGTTATTTTTTTATCAATTCCACACCATTTAATTATGGCAAGATAAAAATATTCTTACAAAAAGTATCACTTGAGGGTGAGTGCAAAAAGATGAGGGACCAAAAAGTGGCCACATCACTTTTTGGTCCCATACAAGACATAAGGCGAGTGCATTATAACACACTCGCATTATACCATACCATAACGTGAGCATGCTATAATGTGACAATGTTTCTGAGAAGAAAAGCCATCTTTCTCTATTTCTCTTCCCATCTCTCTACCTCCTTATATATCTCACACTCTCCCTATTCCTCAAACCATAAACATGAAATAAACACCTAAGTATAAGTGACATTTACATATGGAAATTTACTTCCATATAATTTAAGTTATATTTCATGTACATATAGTTCTAGGATGTTTGAGAATGATTTCATATCTCTTTGAGTTATAAAAAAATTATAGGTTTTGAAGGATCTTATAATTTTTCAAACGTCATCAAATTTCAATAATTAGCAAGCTCCTATCACCTTGTAATTGTTTAGTTATGGTTGTAACTATTTAAAATAATCATCAATATTATCCTTATATACCTCTCTATATCTTTCCTTCTCCCCTCCCTCTCTACTTATCTCTCCATCTATCCATACCTCCCTATCTATCTCTCTCCCCTTATTCCTCCCTTATTCCCTCCTTCCCTCTCTATTTATCTTTATCACCTCTATCTCCTTCCCTATCTATATCTCTCCCTCTCCCCTCTCCCTCTCTCCTTCCCTCTCTCCCTCTCCCCTCTCCCTCTCTCTCCTTCCCTCTCTCCCTCTCCCCTCTCTCTCTATTTCTCTATCCTATCCTTATAGATATATATTTAAATCTATCCCTCCCCCCTCTCTCTCCCTCCCTCCCTCCTCTCTCCCTCTCCCTAGATCCATCTAGATATATCTCCATATATCTCCCTCTACCTACCTCTCCCTCTCTCTACCTCCCCCACTTTCTCTCCTTCCCTCTCTACTCTCTCTATCTCACCTATCTCTCTCCCATCTACCTACCTCTTTCCCACTCCCTCCCTCCTTATCTCTCTCTACCTACCTATGTGTACCCTTGTCTACCTCTCCCTCATTCCCTATCTAATTCTCTCTCCCTATCCCTCTATATCTATCCATATTTCCTCTCCCTCCCCTATTTGTCTCTACCTACATCTCTCTCTCTCTATAGGTATAGGGAGAGAGAGAGAGAGAGAGAGAGAGAGAGAGAGAGAGATAGATAGAGGAGGGAGAGGTTTAGAGGGAAAGGTAGAGAGGGGGGAGAGAGAAAGAGAGAGTAGAGAGAGATATGGGGATGGAAGGAGGTAGAGTGAGAGAGGGGTAGGGGAGACAAAGAGATATCTAGAAGGATAGGGATAGATAGGTGATATATATAGAGAGAAAGATATATAAGGATATTCTTGATGATGATTTTGAATAGTTACAACTACCCTTAGACAATTGTAAGAAGATAAGAGCTCATTGATTACTAAAATTTAACTCAGTCTAAGAAATTATAAGGTCCTCCAAAACCTAGAATCTACACTATAACTCCTAGATATTTGAAACCATTCTCAAACATCCTATAATTATATACATGAAATATAAATTAAAGTATAAGTGAATGTCCATATGTAAATGTCACTTAAATACTTAAATGCATATTTTATGTATATAATTTAAGAAAAAGTGAGAGTGTGAGACACATTAAAAGGTAGAGAGAGATGTGAAGAGAAAATAAAGATGTATTTTTTATTCTTGAAAATGTGAATGTGTTATAGTTCACTCGTGTTATAATATGTTCGCGTTGTAATGCACTCATGTTACAATACAAGCACACTATAACACGTTCGCACCATTACTTTCTTTGGGTATTTCCAACCCTTAGGGTTAGATTTACCTTGGGAATCCAACCTTAAGGGTTGGACTTAGATTTTGACACCCATAGGCATATTTTTTGAAAATTCTAAAAACATAACACAATCTTGAGCATTCCCCCATTAGGTTTGTCCATCTTTCAATCTCAAGTTAAGAAAAATCAAATAATAATAATTTAGCTCTCTTTCAACTTTCTAACCATATCATTTTTTCTACATTTCAATTATGTTAAGGTTTTTATCTTTAATTTTTTTTGCTAGTGTCTCAATTTTTTGTCAAAAAGCTACATATGATATTTTTGGTTCCATTTTTTACCTGTTTATCAAAATTTAATACAAATTACATTTTTACAAACTAGACTCTATTTTTTACACATTCAATTTTTTTGATTAGTTTCTACAACATATATGGGGGTTCATGATCAATTTTTCCTTTTTAAATATGTTTCCACTTTGAAAATTAGAAAAAAATCACATCTTCATTAGAAAATCAGTACAAAAATTGAGCATAAACTTCATTGTGTTAGCTATTTTTTTACCAAAGCGATTTTTGAAATAATAATTTTTTTTAACATTTAGCAGGGCGCACCAAACATTGTGTTATGTTTTTTTGATAAAAAACATGACCACTTTGTGTGGCCCCCCTATTTTAACCTCTTATTCTCCACCATTTTTTTAAAAGTATTTTAGAAATTAGATTCAGAGCACTATAAATTTTGTTCTTGTTAAGTCTTCAAATTTTGAGCATAAATATCTTCAATTTTTATCCAAGAGCTTTTATTGATTTAAAAAATAATAGCCACTTAAGACCCCCTTTTGGTGGACCCCATTTCCATGCACATACTCAAGAGTAGTGTAAAGGTCCCAAGAGCCTTATTTTTCATTCTACACTGGTGTTGAACTGATTGTTGTAAAATTTTGAGGTGGGCACATGACTACCGATATAGGCCCCATTCATTCCCCAAGTTTTTGATCCCTCCAAGCTACATGGTTCTAGCTAGGTCCCTTAAGAGACATAAGAGAAAAAAACTACCAAACTATGACATAGTATTTATTAGATTTTATGGGGCTAATGGATTTTCTATCTATAACTTCAAGTGGATGTGGGGTCCCTCCAAAATAACTTCTCTTAATTTTATCAACTCCGCATTGTTTGATCATGGCTTGAACAAATTCTTGCAAAATGTGTCATTTGAGAGTAATGTAAAGGTTCTGAGAGTCTGATCTTTTATTCAATATCTTGTGGGACCAAAGCAATGTTAGGCTAGGTGGTTTAATTATAGGGGAGGCCCCATTTTCTGTAGGTGTGATAATCCTTGTAGACTATAAAATTCTAACTAGATTTCTTAAAGCCCTAAGAGAAAAAAAGCTACCAAACTATGATAGAGTAGTTCTTAGAATTAGGGTGGCTTATGAATGTTCTTTATAAATCTGTAGGTGGATGTAGGATCCCTCTACACCATTTTATCATGAAAAAATAAATAAAAAATCTTGCCAAATATTCATTTGAGAGTAGTGTAAAGGTGTCAAGAGCCTTATTTTTTGTTCTATGCCTTATGGGGCTAAACTAAATATGTTAACACATTGAGGTGGGTGGGTGAATTCTAGGGGAGTCCTTGTTTCATTTACTAGGTGTGTTGATCCCTCTAGGCTACATGGTTCTGACTAGGTCTCTTAAGATAATTAAGAGAAAACCATGGAAAAATATGATGAAGTAGTTTTTTAGAGTTTATGGGACCTGTGGAAGTTACATATAGACCTATAGGTGGATGTGCGGTCCCTTCAAAATAACCTCTCTCATTTTTATCAAATCCACACCATTTGATTGTGGTAAAGTTCAAACATATTCTTGTAAAAAGTGTCATTTAAGAGTAGTGTAAAGGCATTGAGAGCCTTATTTTTTGTTCTACATTTAATGGGGCTGAAAAAATCTGAAAAAGTTAGGGTGGATGGGTGAATGCTAGGAGAGACCCAATTTTATTCCCTAGGTGTGTTGATACCTTCAAGCTACATAGTTTTGGCTAAGTCAAATAAGAGTCCTAAGAGAAAAAATTCCAAACTATGATGGGGTAGTTCTTAGATTTTATGGGGCTCATATATGTTCTATATTGAACTACAAATGGATGTGGAGTCCCTCCAAAATAAACTTTCCAAGTTTTGGTCAAATCCACACCATTTGATTGTAGTAAGATCAAACAAATTATTGTAAAAGGTTTCATTTGAGAGTAGTGTAAAGGTATAGTGTATACTTATGGATAAAAAATTGCATAATTTTTGCTTGATGTTTTAGATCACACTCAATGATCCATGATCAAGAAGAGGAGAATGAGAGATTGGATTGTAGAATTAGCTTTGAAAGGATGTATATTTTTTCTTGACATTTCACATCGCACTTAGTGATCCATCATCAGGAAGAAGAGAATGAAAGATTGGATTATATAATAACTTTAAAGGAGAGTTCTCTCTCATTCTCCTCTTCCTGTTGATGGATCACTAAGTGTGATTTGAAACATCAAGAAAAAATATGCATAGTTTTGTCTAAAAGTATACACTATTCTTATTGATGGACCGTGGAAAACTAATGCCAACTATAGTGTAAAGGTTCTAAGAGACTTATTTTTAATTCTACATGGGAAATTGAAATCTATGGGAGACCCCATTTTATTCCCCAAGTGTGTTAATCCCTCTATGCTACAATATTTTGGGCAGGTGTCTTAAGATTCCTAAGAGCAAAAAATACCAAACCTTTGCTTGCTTATTCTCTTAACTTGAGGCACCTACAAATTTCTCATGTACCTACGAGTGGATGTTGAGTCCATCTAAAGCACCTTATCTATTTTTTCAACTCTAAACCATTTGAATATACCAATGATGAATGGATTCTTACAAAATTCCTCATTTAAGGGTAGTGAAAGGTGCCAATAGGACTTTTTTTGTTCTTTTGCACCTCATCAGACTGAACCAACTATGCCAGCACATCAAGGTGGGTGGGTGAATTCTTTTGGAGGAAGATTTTTTGTTTGTAGGCATCTAGATCCTTCCAAGCTACATTGCATCAAGGTAGTTTTTAATATCCTTAAGAGAAAAATGTTGCAAATTTTTTTCTTGCCTATTCTTTCAATTTGTGGGACCCATGAATGTCTCATTTGCACCTACAGGTTGACATTGGCACATCTACAACATCCAATCTCAAAAAATTTCAAATACATACCATTTGAACATGCCAATGATGAATGAATTATTACAAAATTCCTCACTTGAGAGTAGTGCAAAGGTGCCAATAGATATTTTTATTATCTTTACACCTCATGGGGTGATCCCACAATACTGGTTTACAATTTTGGCCAAATTGGACACTAAAATATTTTTTTCTAACTAAATCTTCACTTTCGAGCACCTATAGCGGCTAAACCGTGAGGAATTTGAAGAGGATGCAAACTAGTGATTTGTGACATTTTGTCTGTAGATTATAAATATTATTTTTTCAAATTTTTTGGAATCAGAGTTCACTTATTTTTCCATCTCCTTCAAAAACTAGTTTTTTTCAGTAAACAACATTTTTAAGGAGTGACGCTCACCGTTATACAACATAACTTTTTTTCCATGAAGGATAAAATTCTAAGTTTTTTGAATTTAGATTTGTAACTATGATATCTAGTGCTTCCAATTGGTTTCATAGTGTTTTATTGAATATTTTTTCCTTAATCAAGTTCTGAAGTCAAACCAATTACAATTCAGACATAGACGGACTGTATACAACACAACTTTTTTTGTACGTATCGAAATTCAACTTTTTTTTTTTGTTGGATCAAAGAGTTCAATATCTGGGGCACTCATTTTTTTTTGATAATATGCTATTTTTCCACATGTGTAGAACAAAGAGCTTGATTTTTGGTGAAAAACCCATGTTTAATAAAACTAAAAAAATAAATACATAATAAAACCAAAACATATTAAAATTATATTCGTTGGATATCTCGTTCCGGGGACTACCATCATCCAGTTGGGTCTGTGAAGTCTCCTCCATTTCCATCCTCAACCCAAGCTTCAAAGGGAAAAATTCTAGAGGTTTTTAGTGCCAGAGGGTGAGAAGGTGGGAAAAGGGGGTTCAGACGAACTAGGGGGGGGGGTTCGAGCGAACCCCCTTTCAAAAAAGGTTTTCTTTGTGTTGTTTTGTGGGAATGGTGGGACCTTTCATTTAATGGGTTCACTCAAACCAGGATTCTAGTGAACTCTCTTTTGGTTCATTTGAACCAAAAAAGTTCATTCGAACCCCAAAAACCAATTTTTTTTACATGGGGTTATTTTTTGCAACTTTTCCTTTCTCACTCAAATTGTAAACCACTTTTGTGGGTTTACCCCATGGGACTAAACTAAGTATGCTATTACATTGAGGTGGTTGAATGCTACTTGAGGCCTCAATTTGTTCTATAGGTCTCTAAATTCTTCGAGGCTACATTACATTGATTATGTCTCTTAAGAGACCTAAGAGTAAAATTTCACTTAAATTTCACCTACCCATTCTCTCAATTTTCGCACTTATAAATGTCTTGTTTACAACTATAGGTGAATGCTAAGTCTCTCTATAATACCCTATCTCAAATTTCTTCAACTCTATTCCATTTGACCATGCCAATGATGAATGAATTCTTGTAAAATTCCTTATTTAAAAGAAGTGAAAAGGTGCCAATAGACAAATTTTTCTTCTACACCTCATCAGAGAAAACCAACTAAACTAGGACATTTAGGTGGGTAGAAAAATTCAACTATGAAAGGAAGTTGATGAGCGGAAACAACTTCCTACACTAATCTATGTAGGGGAGAGTTACAATTTTTTTACTTTTAACACCTTAAATAGTTATATTAAGGAGAAATACATAGAAATAATGAGATAGAACAACAAGAACACATAAACAACAAACACCAAATATACGTGGGGAAAACAATTAACTCTTGATCTTATAATGATCATGACTTGCCCAATAATGCAACTATGAATGCCAAATAACATTTAGATGGTTCATTGAAACCATATAGAATTCCTAGAGGTTGATGATATGAATGAAATGAACTGTATATGTATGAAGTCATGACCAAGATAACACTACTAAATTTAAATAGGTGAAATATCTAGTTATCTTTTGGGTGTCCTAAACCACTTTATGCAACCCTATCACTATTATCATTTAGGTTATCAATATCCTAGGTATTTTTTCATGAGATCCTTGTGTTTCCTCCCCATGATGGATATTATTAGCTTCAAGGAGATAAAAGGGTTGTCCTTAATTAATTAATTTGAATTAATTTATGCATAAATTGAAGATTAATTTATTTTAATTAACTCACATTGGATAATACATGTTTCCTATGCACTCACTATACACATCAAACCACATGGAAATATGATAGCATCATATAGGAATAACTAATATGAAAAATTCTATATATAATGTAAAAATTTATATAGATAATGTCATGATAACACCATATAGTGTATACATTATTCCATGGATACAAGGAAAGTATAAACAAATCCATATAGGCATAAAATATTATACATTGATATAATAAATATGTATGTACAACACAACTATATAGGCTTACAACAAAATGTCATAATATGCCAATCTTATGGACTAGCATGGAAAAGTCGATAACTCTTTGTTTATCAAGAAGATGGAGAGGTGACTGATATTGATTACTTTTGAACCCATTGATTGGACCTCTATAATTTTTTTGGCATTTGCATATTAATATAATCAAATTTAATATACACATTAATTAGAAAAAATAAAATATACAATAAATTAAGTTAATAGTCACTTATCGCAATTTGATAATCAACCTTAATCTTTCTCTAGTTCTCTTTATTCATCCATGGGGTACTAGATTTCTAATCACCTTTAACAAGCATGAATACAAATATTAGAATAATCATGAATACAATTTAAAATTACACTAAATGATGTGGGATAAAATAAGAAATACAAAATGAAATCTACATTACTGGCTCATACATTTGTCAAAGGCATTGAAGATAAAACTATTGTAGCAATGCCCTTCAATGTCCACCTCCATTTCAATGAATATTAGGAGAGGTTTGAATTTATGTCATCCACTAAAAATAGAACAATGTTATTTGACCAAAATCTACCTAAAACTATTTACAAACATAATGACTAAAAATAGTTTAAGACTTTCTTAAGTGAAACTTGATATACAAAAAATACCACCAATGGGTACCAATGTTGAAGGTCCAACATCCCCTATTCAACATCAAATATCAATTTTAAGATTACTGTTGATATATAAAAAAAATATATTTACTATTTTGTTACAAATTACATACTTGTGGAGTTGACACATGGATACATAATTAGGAGCTAAAGGGGTGGTAGATGTAGGATGAGTGCTCTAAACTTGGAATTTTATTACATATAATTCTTTACATTAATTTTTTGTTATACTAGGTTAATATATAGTTAATCTTATATTTCAAAAGAAAATGTAATAAAATACATAAACTTATTGGAAATTACCTATTGATCAATACCAAATGTGTTATTGAGAAATTCATTTGTCAACATGATATTGTCAAATATTGATGTATCCTCCTTGTGGCCATGTCTACCATAATCTTGGTATTCTACAATATCCTTTGTGGTGTGGATGTCCTTAGCATCCTTTGATCCTTTGTCATAGAAAAACCCATTTTTATGACAAAGGTGAGGTGAGCATCAATGCCTAGAAGTCACCCTCAACACCCTATATAATAATGCCTACCATACTACATTAAGGTTTTTGTTAGTGAAGTAATCAACTATAAAGTCTCCACCTCAACACTCCCCTTCACAGTGAAAGGGACTATCAAATGTTGAATATTTTGTCTAACTAGGGGTCTTGATACATTGTCTTGGGCACAATGTGCCCCCTCCCTATCATATGAAAAACCTTTTCCTCTTCCCTAAAAATATTGCATGTCAAAATGATTTAGGATCTCATTGATAACAAGATCACAATAGAATTTCATCAAGAAATATTTTGGGACCTCATAGTTGTTGCATGAGGGATGGTAAAATCCATCCGCCACCTATCCTAATTTTTTCCCTTATTCCTTGGTGTTGCACCAAAGAATAGGGAATCTCTTAGATGTTTGTGTAAGAGTGCATTGGTTCTCAAACAAATAAACAATGCACACAAATCAAGTTTGTTTTCTCTTTTACTTGTTTATATGATTATTTTGTAGAATATAATCTCTATGAAATATGAAAAATGATAGATTTCAACAATGATGTGAGGGCTCTCTGATGTGAACTAGTTGCATTAATTTCTTAATATATTAATCAATATTTGGATTTATTTTTTATTTTTTAATTTAACGTAATAAATTTTCTTGTGTGCCATGAGGAGGTTTAGGTATCGATGGAGGCGTTTCATGAGGGTTAGTATTTTCTTTCTCTTTAGTAGGAATCCCTCCACATAGTTTGGGGTATTAGTGTTTGGGGGTGTTAAGGGATTTTTAACTCTTGAAATATTAAAAAAAATCAAAACAAATGTAAACAATTTATTCTCTATTAAATTTCTAAGAAACTAAAATCCTTACTTCCTCAACCTTGTGCATGCCATAGTGGTATTGTGCTAGCTTTTATTTTCTCATAGATTTCACAAATGTGCTTACACTATGGTTTTCGAGAAATGGGGTTATAAAAATATGAACACATTATAATCTGCTTGTGTTATGGCTTGGTAGTGACTGGCCTAGGCTAAGTCACAACCAAGCCATAACAAGAGTGCATTAGAATGTGTTTGTGTTATTGTTCCCATGGACCAAAAAGTGGTTGTGGCCACTTTTTGGTCCCCCATTTTTGTCTACATGTTTGCATGCACCTTTAATTGGGTTAATAGACATGTACACTTTTTCTTTTTACTATCACTATAATTTCTCATGGATTTTCTCAACATGTAAGAGTATGAAGTAGTGTAGAGAAAAAATATCATCATCATTTAGTATATAGATACATCGTGAGTAACCAAAATATATGAATTATCATAAGATTAACCATCATAGCTAGATATATCAATAGAAGAGAGGAGTGTGCTTAGAGCCACACCATTAAAAAATGCTAAATAATAAGTATAATCATTATGAATCTCATAAATAAGGAAGTAAAATATTCTAACATAGAATGAAAGTTACTAAAAAATTTCTATGAAATATGAGAAGTTAGAGACATATTGAATCAATGTATTGATGGAACGTGCACCACTATCTTATTGGTAGAAGGATATGACATCCTCAAGGATCAATGGATCAGATAAGAAAAAATGTGAAAAATATAGAGATCCTTGACATAACAAAGAATATATAACAAGAACAAGACTTGATCACGATTTGTGAATAAGATTTAGTAATGAAAAATACACGAGGATGGATCTAGAAAGTAACAATAAGAAGGGATAAACTATACATAAATCACTATATCCATAGAGATAAGTTAGACTTTAGAAATGATGGAAACATAAAGCAACATTAGATGTAAAAAATTTAAAGTACAAGAATGATATGTAGGACAAAATCCTAGGTGGATTCTAGATGTCAAGATTGATAAATTTTAGGGAATTAAATCCCACTCTATCAATTGTTGATGTCTAATAAATTGATTAAACATTTTATAGTCATCAAAATAAATAAATGACTTGAAATGGATTAAAAAAACTAAATAAGTGAGTTACACTAACTTACCTTTGTTTCATTGATTTAAGGTAGTTGGTGTGGATGCTCTAAATTATAGAATGCACTTTACAATTGACAACCAATGTTGGCTATTGAATCAACACTATTTTATTTTATTTATTTATTTAGATTGCTAGAATCAGGTAGCCCCCCTATAAATTGCAGGGTGTCTGGTAAACTTTTTTCATGTGACCGATGATGATGGCATGACATGCCCTCTGGTACCACGGGGACAAGGGGGAGACTAGACCTTGTAACCTCTTGCTTGCAACATGATGCTTTAGCCAATCGAGCTAGGCCCCTTGCCTCGAATCAACACTATTTTTACTATCACAAACTTGGTTAGATATTTTTCTTTGTATCTAAAGGAACCTACAACTATGCTCATGGATTTGTTCCAAGATAGTTTGCCTTTGTGTGAACTCATCATCTATTACTCAACTCTTTGGTACTTATTTGTCTACAACTGTGCATGCCTAAGATGAATACTATTTGAAAAGCACACTAAGGAAACTTTTAGTGTGCATAAGGGAGACCTAGATCTTCTTTAGCAACTAGTCAACCCCCTCTGCCAATGCAAATAGTTGAAAGGAACATGAAGTAAATATGCAAAGAGCTTAAATGATAAATTGATGTCTAGTATTTGTTGATGCAAGATATGATGCTTTTATATGAGATTTTAATGCCAAGATTTCACTAGATGATCTAGTTATAAGAAAGCAATTCGAGAACTATCCATGCATAAGAAAATTCAAAACCAAGTTAAGCTACTTCAGGATAACAACATCCTTGGCCCATGTCATAAAAAGTTGTAGTTCAAATTTCTACTATTGTTAGTTTTGTCTTCAATCATTCGTATGGTCGTTGCAATTGAATAATATCTCCTTTATCTCTTTGAACCACCTATCTATAACTTGAATTCTTTGTAACTATAATTTGTTTAATTAAAAAAGAAAACAATTCAAACAATAGAACATTAACCTATTGGTAGCTTGATTCCTTCGTAACTCTCTTTTGTTTTATTAAAAAGAAAGCAATTCAAACAGACAACCCAAAGAAAAAAGAGTAAAACTATTTCTTTCAGATATTTTAGGCGTAAAATAATCTGAATCTCCTCATAGAGGCTCAAAAAACTGTTGCACGGTTTGAGTACGTTAGAACCCTCCAAATTTAGTCTATTACAGCAAGAACCTATACTACCAAACTATATTCCTATCAGTCTACTGAGAGAGCTGTGACTAAGCGGAGTTTCCAGTAGAACCTGAAGATCTACTTCTCTGCTAATTTGGAGGCTGAAGCTATTGATCATGGAAAAATATAGATCTCACCAAAATCGCTTCTTATTCTAGTGAGACTATGCCGTAAATCCACCTGTTTCCAGGTGAGATTTGGGTTTAAAGTTCTATGTCATCAAGTGCAGATACAAAGATAATTTGTATTGGGTCAGGTTTCAGCAAAACCCATTTGGTCTACAGAACTAGATTGGTATTATATTGCAGGCATACTGAGTAGTTTTGTTTCAAGATTTCAGATACAGAGGGCCAAATTATGGGGCAGAAAAGCTTTTTACAGTGGTCTGTGTTACTATTGAACTGCGGGGCCTTATCGATTGGCACGACTGCAGGGCCAATGTTGGTGAAATACTATTTCGGGATTACAGAGGGAAAGCGCACTTGGCTCGCCACCTTCCTACAGACTGGAGGATGGCCTATTTGCATTGTGCCCATCTGGATTTCATCAGCATACAGTAAAAGAAGGGGCTACCAAGACAATCATGTTGGTGTCAAGCTTTGCCTTGCCTCCATTATCTTAGGTCTCTTGACAGGCTTGGACGATTTTATGTATGCTTGGGGCCTCAATTACCTGCCTCTCTCAACCTCTGCTTTGGTGATTGCCACTCAACTAGGGTTCAATGCAATATTTGCTTATCTGGTAGTTGGGCAGAAGTTCACTTCTTTTTCTATCAATGCTGTGTTGCTGCTGACCTTGGGTGCCGTCATACTTTCTTTCAATACCAAGAGTGACATGCCCGAAGGAGTCACACAGAGAGAGTATGTGCTAGGGTTTATGGTTACCCTGGGTGCAGCTGCCCTGTATGGATTGATTCTCCCCCTTATTGAGCTTGTATACAGGGAAACCTCACGCCAAATAACCTATACTCTGGTTATGGAGATGCAGCTCATTATGTCCATCTCTGCAACTGCCTTATGTCTGGGGGGTATGATAGTTAACCATGATTTCCCAGCTATTAGAAGAGAGGCCGAGACATCCCCAGTGGGTGAGGTTGTATACTATGTTTCTATTGTAGCTAATGGCATCTGCTGGCAGCTTTTCTTTATTGGGGTGTTTGGTGTCATCTTTCTAGCTGATTCTCTGTTAAGTGGTATCATCATAGCTTTCTATATTCCCATCAACCAAACCCTAGCTGTAATTTTGTATCAGGAGAAGTTTACTCCAGAGAAAGCAATGGCTCTGGTACTTGCTCTTTGGGGTTTTGCCTCATATTTATATGGGGAATATAGGACTTCTAAGCAATTAGAGAACCAGGAAGATTATGAATCTGAAAGCCTAGATGAAGACAAACAATTACCGAACCTGGAAGACCACGAATCTGAAAGCCTTGATGAAGAACATGAAACTGAAGGCCTGCATGAGATCAAGATTTTGGAGCTTTCTATTCAAGAGGCAAAACCGCAGGCACAAGAGCTTTCTCCTTAACAGGCCTTCTCTAGTGGAACTGCATATAAACTCATCAGCTCACAAAATCTTCTAATTTAACATTTCAATTATATACTTTAGATTGGGTAATCTCCAAGTCAGGTGGACATTCTTCACATTACCAATGTGATTGATGTCCAAGACCTGAATCTATGTGAGATTTATAATATGTAGTACATATCCATATCAAGTGAATACTTTGAAATTAGAATACTTCTCTCTAGACAACTATCAAATTTAGTCCAAAAGCTGTAAGTATGATTGTAAGACATGTTCCTTTACAAATAGTGTTATCATTTTATGAAATAATTTCTTTCATTATAGATTTTGTAATAATGTTTATATAGAAAATGTTCAGTAATTACGTTTTTATTATTATAAGTTTATTTACATTTTTAGATTGATATAATTTAAAAAATATGAAAGTAATGATATTTTATTATTATTATATTTTAATCAATTGTTTTCAAATTTTATAAAAATAAAGTGGTTATATATGAAAATTTTAATTGATGGAAAAATGATCTTTGATAATAAGGTTGTAATGCTTATGAATAACAAATAAAATAACATTTATTAATATTTCTAATATCTTTTGATTTTTGATTTTTTTACTATTGTCTTTTATAAAGGTTTGACTCTATAACCTTTTAATTTTGATAATACAAAAATAATGACTTTGTAAATTTATTTTCAAGTTGATCTTGAATGTGTGTATTTCATTTTTTGATAATATGGAAATTTTACCTTTGTAAATTTATTTTTCAAGTTGATCTTGTGTGTGTGTATTTCATATTTGTTCCATTATAGAGATCCTTGACATAACAAATAATATATACCAAGAGCAAGAATTGATCACCATTTGTGAATAAGATTTAGTAATGAAAAATACACAAGGATGGATCTAGAAAGTAACAATAAGAAGGGATAAACTGTACATAAATCATTATATCCATAGAGATAAATTAGACTTTATAAATGATGGAAACATAGAGCAACATTAGATGTAAAAAATTTAAAGTGCAAGAATGATATGTAGGTCAAAATCCTAAGTGGATTCTAGATGTCAAGATTGCTAAATTTTAGGGAATTAAATCCCACTCTATCAATTGCTCATGTCTAATAAATTGATTAAACAATTTAAAGTAAATCAAAATAAATAAATGACTTGAAATTGATTAAAAAAACTTAAATAAGGGGGTCACACTAACTTACCTTTGTTTCATTGATTTAAGGTAGTTGGTGATGAATGCTCTACTATATAATGCACTTTACAATCGACAACCAACGTTGGCTATTGAATCAACACTACTTGTACTATCATAAACTTAGTTAGATATTTTGCTTTGTATTTAACGGAGCCTACAACTATGCTCATGGATTTGTTTCAAGATAGTTCGCCTTTGTGTGAACTCGTCATCTATTACTCAACCCTTTGGTATTTATGTGTCTACAAGCATGCATGTGTAAGATGGATACTATTTGAAAAATATGTTAAGGAAGCTTTTAGTGTGCATAAGGGAGACCTAGATCTTCTTTAACAACTAGTCAACCCCCTTTGCCAATGCAAAAAGTTGTAAGGACATCAAGTAAATATACAATGAACTTAGATGATAAATTGATGTCTAGTATTTGTTGATGCAAGATATGATGCTTTTATATGATATTTTAATGGCAAGATTTTGCCAAATGATCTAGTTATAAGAAAGCAATTCAAGAACTATCTATGAATAAGCAAATTCAAAACCAGGTTAACTTGCTTTAGGATAACATCCTCCATGGCCTATGTCATAAAGGGCTGCAACTCAAATTTGCAAATGGGGTTGCAAGTTAAGTGGGCTTAACCTTGGGGAAAACTCCATGGTTAGGTGCAGTTGAGCTGGAGCAGTATTGGGATGGGTGACCTCCCGGGAAGGCCTAGTGCTTCACCTCTGTGAGCATCACCTAGATGCAATGAGTGCTAAGTGGACCATTCATTATCGTGAGAGATGGGTTCTTGCGAACCACTACTCATAAAACATGGGTCAATGAGTTTGACTTAAAAACCACACAGTTGAATCCTAATATCAATATCAACCCTCCCTGACCTATGTCATAAAGAGCTGCAGCTCAAATTTTGACTCTTGTTAATTTTGTCTTCAATTATTTATATTGTCATTCCCATTGAAAAATATTTCATTTATCTCTTTGAGCTACCTATTGGTAGCTTGGATTCTTCGTAACTATGATTTGTTTAATTAAAAAAGAAAGCAATAGAACATTAACCTATTGGTAGCTTGATTCCTTTGTAACTCTCTTTTGTTTTATTAAAAATAAAGCAATTCAAACAGACAATCCAAAGAAAAAAGAGTAAAACTAATTCTTTCAGATATTTTAGGCGTAAAATAATCTGAATCTGCTCAGATAGGCTCAATAAACTGTTGGACGGTTTGAATACGTACACCCCAAAGTTCTCTCAAATGAATATAGACCTTAACATTGTCCGATTCTTCGAGATTGCGAACAATGACAGAGAGGATATCAATACTTGCATAGTTCTGAACCTAACATTCACTTTTAAGCTAAATCTATGTTAACAGAGTAGGTTAGAAACCTCTTAAGTTTAGTCTATTACCGCAAGAACCTATACTACCACACTAAATTCCTATCAATCTACTGAGATAGTTGTGATTAAGCGGAGTTTCCAGTAGAACCTGAAGATCTACTTCTCTGGTAAGTTGGAGGATGGAGCTATTGATCATAATCCCTCGCTATTTCTATTCCAAAATGGAAAAATATAGATCTCACCAAAATCGCTTCTTATTTTAGTGAGGCTATGCCATAAAATTTTCCACCTGTTTCAGGTGAGATTTGTGTTTAAGTTCTAGGTGAACAAGTGCAGATACAAAGATAATTTGTTTTGAGTCAGGTTTTAGCAAACCCATTTGGTCAACAGAACTAGACCTGGTATTATATTGCAGGCATACTGAGTAGTTTTGTTTCAAGATTTCAGATTCAGAGGGCCAAAAGATGGGGAAGAAAAGCTTTTTGCAGTGGTCTGTGTTACTATTGAACTGCGGGGCCTTATCGATTGGCACGACTGCAGGGCCAATGTTGGTGAAATACTATTTCACACTTACAGAGGGAAGGCACATTTGGCTCGCCACCTTCCTACGGACTGCAGGATGGCCTATTTGCATTGTGCCCATCTGGGTTTCATCAGCATACGGCAAAAGAAGGGGCTACCAAGAGAATCATGTTAGTGTCAAGCTTTGCCTTGTCTCCATTATCTTAGGTCTCTTCACAGGCTTGGACAATTTTATGTATTCTTGGGGTCTCAATTACCTGCCTCTCTCAACCTCTGCTTTGGTGAGTGCCACTCAACTAGGGTTCAATGCAATATTTGCTTATCTGGTAGTTGGGCAGAAGTTCACTTCTTTTTCTATCAATGCTGTGGTGCTGCTGACCTCGGGTGCCGTTATACTTTCTTTCAATACCAAGAGTGACATGTCCGAAGAAGTCACACACAGAGAGTATGTGCTAGGGTTTATGGTTACCCTAGGTGCAGCTGCCCTGTATGGACTGCTTCTTCCCCTTACTGAGCTTGCATACAGGGAAACCTCACGCCAAATAACCTATACTCTGGTTATGGAGATGCAGCTCATTATGTCCATCTCTGCAACTGCCTTATGTCTGGTGGGTATGCTAGTTAACCATGATTTCCCAATTCGAAGAGAGGCCGAGGCATCCCCAGTGGGTGAGGTTGTATACTATGTTTCTATTGTAGCTAATGGCATCTGCTGGCAGCTTTTCTTTATTGGGGTGTTTGGTGTCATCTTTCTAGCTGATTCTCTGTTAAGTGGTATCATCATAGCTTTCTATATTCCCATCAACCAAACGCTAGCTGTAATTTTTTATCGGGAGAAGTTTACTCCGGAGAAAGCAATGGCTCTGGTACTAGCTCTTTGGGGTTTTGCCTCATATTTATATGGGGAGTATAGGACTTCCAAGCAATTAGAGAACCACGAAGATTATGAATCTGAAAGCCTAGATGAAACCAAACAATTACCGAACCAGGAAGACCACGAATCCGAAAGCCATGAAAGAACATGAAACTTGATGCAGGGCATCTTTGGATGCATTTTGTGTCATCTCGAAAAGTTTTGATTTTTGAGTTGATTTGATGTGTTTTGATCAAATAAGGTCATTGAGACCATTTGGGGTCATTTAGAACCATTTTCCGATGTCTAGTTAAAATGTTGTCATATGATGCAAAAGTTGCAATTTTTTTTTTTCAAAGTTGTTATGTCAAAGATGTCAAAAAGTTGTATTTTTGGTTTGGAAATTTAGGAATTAATTTTGGACGTTGGGAATGAATGCCATGGAATAAATATGAGATGTACACATGCAAGCCAAGGTTGGAGAAGAATGGGAATGAAAAAAAATCATTTTGGCACGTTCTTTTTTTTGTATTTTCTATTGAAACAATTTGTATTTTTTAATGGTATGGCCTTGTATGGTACAATATGGATATGAAATCAATTGGAAAGGTTGAAGCTATGTTTTAAGATTATAATTATTTTTGTTTGAATCAATTTCATTAAGTTTTGTATGAGATATGACAATTTCATTGAGGGCAGGTTTGTAAGTTTATTTTTCTGAAAAGTTACAGTCAGAAACACGCATGGTACAGATCTATACGGTCTGATATGGACTTGCACACACCTTGGGAAGTTGGTGATGTGTTTTACCTTACAAATGCTTTCGGTTTTATGCATTTTTGTTGAGTTTTGTGTGAGTTATGACATTTTTACTGAGAGCAGGTCTGAGACTGAACTAGGGTTTCCAATGACCTAGAAAATTTCATATCTTTGTTTTCCACCATCAAAAGGTTATGAAAATTGGTAGAAAGATTTTCTTTAAGGATAGCTAAAAACCCTTTTGGGCTCAAGTCTTTAAAAGTTTGCATGTGTGAGGAATCAACGACAGTATGCTCTCATTTGTATGCAAACAACCTTAAAACCCTAGTGACTTGAGAGTTTGATAATATCTATACTTTGTGTGAACATGATTGGTTGGGAATCAATAAACCATGTTGTAAGAAGACTCAAATATCAAGGAACTTATGCATCATGTTGGTTTTCCCTTATTGAATGCACATTAGGCTATCATGATAATGTTTCCAATGTGATCTAGAAAGCATTTAATCATTATTTGAAATGAATCAATTTATGAAAGTTGTTAAGTGAACCAAGAGTAGTTATTTCTCTCCATCATTTTTGGTATCGGAGCCATAAGCTCTTTGGGAAATGATTTAATTATTTTAGATAATGTGGTTTAGTGAGATTTGATGTTTAAGGATGACTTTTAATAAGAAGAAAGATGGGCAAAGGGTATCATATTTATCAAATACATTGTTCAAAGTGGCAGAGAAGCTACAAGAGGAAGAAATGGCAGCCAAGAAAGAAAGCAAGTCAACAAAGGAAAGATTATTTCGGACTACCTACAAGTCCAAAGATAAATGTTGTCAATTTGTGATTTCAGATGACTACATGGATAATATTGTTTCTAAATATATGGTAGATAAATTGGGTTTGAAAATAATACAACACCCCGTGCCCTATTCAGTGAGTTGGATTCAAATAGGTAACCAAGTAACCGTAAGTGAGCAATGCAAAGTTGAGTTTCAAATAGATAGTTATAACCTGATGAAATACTTTGTGATATTATGCATTTGGATGTATGTCACATTGTGTTTGGAAGGTTGTGGCATTATAGCAGGACAATGAAGTATAACAACAAAAACAACACATGAGTTGGAAAAAGATGGGAATAAATATGTATTAGCAATCTTGAAGGATGAGTGCACAAGAATTGAAAGCTTGTTGATAAGTGAGAAGACAAATGTAAAACAGTGTGAAGCACAGACAAATGAAGTAATAGTTGAGGAAATTAATTTTGAAAACATGTTTGAAAAACCAATTGAAAAAGAAATGGAAGACATTCGTTTTGAATTTGCTCAAACTAATAGTGACATTGATGTTAAAGTGGATGATGTTCAGGAAGAAGAAGAACCAACAAAAGAAGTTGTAGAGGACTCATGAATAGTCCAAAGAGAGAAGATAGTCATGGAGGATAAGGAGATAACATGGTTTGCAAGAGAAGAACTTAGAGTTGAGAATGCTGATGTCAAGGAGGACAAAAGAATGGATGAACAATTCAAAAATAAAAATGAATGGTTGAGTAAGGTTGAGGTGAAGCCAAAGATTTTGGAGAATAATGAAGAGAAAAGAATGTATATCAAAAAACATGAGGTGGATG
Source organism: Sequoiadendron giganteum (assembly GCA_007115665.2). Taxonomy (NCBI): domain Eukaryota; kingdom Viridiplantae; phylum Streptophyta; class Pinopsida; order Cupressales; family Cupressaceae; genus Sequoiadendron; species Sequoiadendron giganteum. The sequence goes on from CM021109.1 coordinate 44,696,162, forward strand.
AAGAAGTGAAGTATGAAAACAAACAATATGATTTCTTTAATATGTTTGTTTCCTGTGTAGGTAAAAAATGCAAAAGGGATGAAAGAGAAAATAAATCTCCAATTGCAATCAAAGCTAAAGATAGAATGAGGAGACAAACAGAAAACCATGGATATATAATACCAAGTTAGCCTTGGCTCAAGAAGCATGTTGTTGGACCAAAAAACACAAGTGAACCAGTTGAAACAAATTTAGTTGAGATCCAACAAAAATAAAACAATGCACGCATGAAAAGGAATTGGAAGACGAGAAAGAAGATTCATATTTGAGATGAAACTCAAATTTTTTTCTCTCCCCTAGGGAGTATGACACAAGGGCATCTTTGGATGCATTTTGTGTCATCTTGCAAAGTTTTGATTTTTGAGTTGATTTGATGTGTTTTGATCAAATAAGGTCATTTGAGACAATTTGGGGTCATGTAGAACCATTTTTGGATGTCTACGTGAAAAGTTGTTACATGATGTAAAAGTTGTAAAATTTGTCATGTCAAAGTTGTCAAAAAGTTGCATTTTTTATTTGGAAAGTTAGGAATTGTTTTTTTATGTTGGGAATGAATGTAATGGGATAAATATGAGATGTACACACGTAGACCAAGGTTGGAGAAGAATGGGAATGAAATAAACTTATTTTGGCACGTTATTTTTCTTGCATTTTCTGTTGAAATAGTCTGTAATATTTATGGTACGGCCTTGTATGGTATAGTACATACATGAAATCAATTGGAAAGGTTGAATACATGTTTTAAGATTATAATTATTTTTGTTTGAATCAATTTCATTATGAGATATGACAATTTCATTGAGGACATGTTTGTAAGTTTATTTTTTGAAAAGTTATAGTCTGAAACACGCATGGTATGGATTTGTATAGTTTGGCATGAACCTGCACATGCCTTAGGAAGTTGGTGCTATGTCTTATCTTACAAATTATTTTGGTTTCATGCAGTTTTATTGAGTTTTGTGCGAGTTATGACATTTTTACTAAGAGCAGGTCTGAGATTGGACTAGGGTTTCTGACAACCTAGAAAATTTCATATCTTTTTCTTTCACCAACAAAAAGTTTTGAAAATTGGTAGAAAGTTTTGTTTAAAGGATATCTAAAAACCCTTTTGGGCTCAATCCTTTAAAAGATTTCATGTGTGAGGAATCAATGACAATGTTCTCTCATTTATATGCAAACAGCCTTAAAACCCTAGTGACTTGAGGGTTTGATAAGATCTATACTTTGTGTGAACATGGTTGGTTGGGAATCAATAAAACATGTTGTAAGAAGACTAAAATATCAAGGAACTCATGCATAATGTTGTTTTTCCCTTGTTGAATGCACATTAGGTTGCCATGGCAATGTTTCCAATGTGATCTAGAATGCATTAATCGGTTTATGAAAGTTGTCAAGTGAACCAAGAGTAGCTCTTTCTTTGCATCAGAATTGAAGGCCTGGATGAGATCAAGATTTGGGAGCTTTCTATTCTAGAGGAAAAACCAAAAGCATAAGAGCTTTCTCCTTAACATGCCTTCTCTAATGGAATTGAATATAAAATCGCGAGGTCACAAAATCTTCTAATTTAACATTTCACTTATATACTTTAGATTGGGTAATCTCTAAGTCAGGTGGGAATTCTTTACATTACCAATGTGATTGATGTCCAAGACCTAAATCTATGTGAGATTTATAATATATAGTGCATATCAAGTGAATAATTTGAAATTAGAGTACTACTAGTACTTAAGGTTTCTATTTAATCTCTAGACAGCTTTCAAATTTAGTCCAACCTTTTACAACGAAAGTTGTAAGAAAGATTGTAAGACATGTTCCTTTACAATAGTGTATTCATTTTGTGAAATAATTTATTTTATTATGTTTTATAACACAATAAATTTATTAGCTCTTTATAATTAATATGTACTTAGTCATAAAAGATTTTGTAATTAAATAAAAATTATAAATTTGTTATTATAAGTTTATTTACAATGTAATTTTTAAAATATGAAAGCAATGATATTTTTTTTATCGGTAATCACTTTTGACTGGAACTTTGAACCAGTGAGGCCACAATTTATGGGGGACCTCATCCCCATGTTTGTCTGGTATTAAGACCAGTCCATTCCTTTCTTCTTTCCTCCATCTTCCTCTTCCTCTATCACCCCACCTCCTACCACCTTTCTTCCATCCTCCGTCACCCCTCCTTCCTATTTCCATCCCTTTGCTTCCTCCACCTCGTACTTCGTGCTCTTCTTCTTCTTCCTCTTCGATCCTCCCTTCCTCCTTCCTACCTCCTTCCTTTCTCCCATCTTCTTGCTTCCTTTGACACTCCTCCCTATCTCCTCTGCCCTTCCTCCTTCATGCTTCTTCACACCGCTATCTCTGCTCCTTCGATCCTCCTTCACATCTCTTTTGTTCCCCAAACTCCTTCCTTTGTTCTTCCTTGGAAAAATCCCTTCCTCCAACAAGCTTAATCCGTCCCCCTGGCGCCAACTCCTTTGCACCTGCCGCGGGGTCTTGAGTGGCCTGAACACCACCATCGTCAACGTCTTTCTTCTATTGCGGGAAACGTAGTTTGAACACCACTGATGCATCCTTCTTTCATCCTTCAACTGCCAACAACGAGCCTCCTTCGTGAGAGTTGAACTTGTGATGCCCTATCAACATGGCCCGTGACTTTACCGTCACATTGCAGGGTGAACCCTGAAAGCAATGATATAATAATAATAATATTATTATTATATTTTAATTAATTGTTTTCAAATTTTATAAAAATAAAATGGTTATATATAAGAAAATTTTAAAATTTATTATTAGAAGTTCATTTAGTGATACAATTTTAAAAAGATGAAAGCAATGATACTTTATTATTATTATATTTTAATCAATTATTTTGAAATTTATAAAAATAAAATGGTTATATATAAGAAAATTTTAATTGATGAAAACATGATCATTGATAATGAGTTAGTAATCTTATGAATAATTAATAAAATAAAATTTATTAGTATTTCTAACATCTTTTGATTATTTATATTTCTACTATTGTCTCTTATAAAGGTTTGAATCTATAACTTTTTAATTTTGATAATACAAAAATAATGACTTTGTAAAATTTATTTTCAAGCTAATCTTGAATGTGTGTATTTCATTTTTTGATAATATGGAAACATTTTGTAAATTTATTTTCAAGTTGACCTTGTGTGTGTGTTTCATATTTATTCCATTATTCTCATCTTCTCTTGGATTAAATGGCAATGAGCCTTAATGTGTTGGGATTTTTCATGCATAACACCGCCAATAATTCACCATGGAAAAATTCAATGCCATAACAGATTCATCTCAAGGAAAATTCACCACCACCAATTCACCACGGCGGAAAAAATTTCGCGACGGTGGTGGTGAATTTTCTCATGGTGAATTTTCCTAGAGCCATAATAGGATTCTTCACCATACTTAAAACACTCTAATTATCATCATATAAGGATGTATGATTGGAATTTGTATCCATATCACTCAATATTTTATTGTTATCTTTATATGGTTCTTTGTGCTTCTTTGTACTTTAATTCAATACAAGAAGTGGAAATAGTCGTTTACTTTGTACTCAATCCTTAAGACCAAGTTAAAAGTAATAAAATGTTTTTGACTTACAATCGTCATTAGAGCCTATCTATCTTTATGTGAGTGATTCAAAGTGATCAATGAAGAAAATTGGCGTTCTTCATCTTTAAAGTATAATATTCATATCTCAACACCCTTTTAACTATCTTATAATGTGATTTCTTAACCTAAATCTATTATGAATCTAGAGAGATAATTCTGAACCATCAATATAGATACTAAGGTATTTTTAGGTTAAAGAGGCTCCCAATAAATTATTTATAGAATAAATCATTTAACCTTCATGTTATAGGAAGTTATAATCATGGTTTCATGAGTACTATGTGGGGTAAAAGCACCAAGTTGTGTCACACTTTCAGCCAACATATCAACACAATTGAATTTAAGTATTTCTAACTAAAAACCAATTTTGGTCAAACATGTGACCTAATAAGATTCATTCTAGCTAAGTTAGATACTTCCACAATTTATTCAACTAAAATTGTTGGCTTAAAATATATGGAGCACCACTTTGAGTCCAATTTACCAAAAAAAAAATTATTTGAAAAACTTGAAGTTTTAATAACTCCTCCTCATGTAAATAATATATATTTTTAAATGTAAAAATACCCTTTTGTAGATCCATAAGTGTAGTTTTCAAAAATATATTTATTTTAATAGTTTAATTATTGTTATTTATATTTTTATTTATACTAAAAGTAGGTTATGAGCAAAAAATATTAGGTTGATTACCATGCCAAGGAAAAATACTAAAACTTATTAAAAAAAAATGAAAAAAATATGATGCACTAGATAAAAGAATCTATTTCAAGATGGTATAATTTTTTTTCCATTTTAGATAAATATTTAATATGAATGTTGACGTTCGATGGAAACAGTTGTTTTTTATTCACACGCATTTTAATACTTATATACAAATATATATTTATCAAAATTGGAAAAAATAAAAATCCATGCACTAAAGTTTCAAGTTATAAATACACACAAAAAAATTGAAAGAGAAAAAAAATTACTATAAAAAGTTTGATGTTCCGTGCAACTTCTTTTTTCAACATTTTATCAACAACGAAATTATAGTGTTAATTTATGAAAAACTAGTTTAAAATAATTTTTTAATTTCTTATAAAAAATACAAACATAAAATATACTAAAATATACATATTTTACTAGTTTACATCATTTAAAAATTCAAAACATATATGCTACTTTTTAGTGATTCAAGTTTAAAAGTTGGATCAACATTGACCGTTTCCTTTATAAAGTGTGACACAACTTTATGCTTTTACCCCATAATTATTTTGCAATCGTTATTCTATTTTTTTATCAATTTTTAAAAAAAATTTCTTAAAAACAAAACACAATGACTATTATCTTTTATTATACTTCCAAGTTAAAAGGAAAATTTAGAAGTCGAATATTTGAAACCTTCAATATTTACTAAATCTAGCTTTTCCTATAAAATCAACTCTTTACTTCTTTTGGTTTCATTAATAGTAGCAAAGTGACCATTAAATTATACTTCATTTTAATGATTTTTGGACTAGAGTGTAGGTAAATTAGCCTATTTGGACTATACCAACATCTCAACGTAGATAAATTATCCTATTCGATTCTACATCAACTTTTTGGGAAGACAAAAGTTGATCCCTTTATTACATGCTATTCTTTTGTGTTGTCTAAAATTTATTTTATTCACATGATTGTGTAGATAAAATATATGTGATGTTTAAGTCCTAAACTACTAGCTACTAGTTTATGTCTTTCAATAATTTACAATGTATTTTTCTAAACTAATCTAACTTGATAATTTCCTTTTATAAATAAATGATAATAGTAATTTCAAAATTTATATTAAGTTTACACAAATACAAAAGATAAAATATAAATGTTAGCTTAAATTGACAAAGAGAGTGTTAAGAAGCATGTTTGATTCAAAAGTTGGTATAGCATGTTGTGGTTGTTGACTTGGTAACATAGGGTAATATATGAGATTTATACTATGTATCAAGTGCTCTTATTTGATAAGACACATTCATGTCTAAACGGTTTTCTTGTGTCTAATATGATATACTCCTAACTCACAATAGCCACTTGTTTCCTAGTGTCAAAATGCTCTACAACTTTCAATAATTGCTCATCTTAATTTATCCTCTATTGCATACTATATGTAGAATTTAGAGATCTTTACTTAAGATGTTATTGAAACTCATTTGTGTGTGATGGACTAATTAGCTAAAATATTGAAAACTTAATGTGCCAACATAGCAGCTCAAAGGTCACTCATATGAGGTATGTGAGGGATAAAAATATCTTTATTAAACCTATGTGTAATACACACATGCACAAAATAATAAATATAAGAATTAATAAACCATGTGAAAAAATAAATAGAGTATAGATGTGTTCCAAATGTGATTCAACATTCATCCACCATTTGCATGCATTACATTAGCCATGAATGCATTGGTCATTAACAAAGTATACTAACTCTTCTACAAATGAAATGTGATATTCTCATAAATAAATAGAATGCATGCAAGATCACCCTTTATAGGAATATTTGACACCAATTTATTCAATTATTTCTCTTAAGGCCAACTATTTAAATTAGTTAAATTATCCAAATGTAACCACTTGCATGTAATTAATTATTACAATGTATTCACAACTAAATTTTAACAAAAAAATTCTCCTAATACAATCATGTGTCCTACTTGTAATTTGTTTTCAACCACACTCCCTTGTGTTTTCTCCAAGGATTATTTATCCTTTCAATTTTATATAGATGATCTATATTTTTGTTGATGGATTTTAATTTTTGCTTCTCTCTTGAAGATTCCCTTCCTTTAGAAGCTCCCTTAGATTCATATTATGAGAAAAAAATGTTTGCAATTTAAACAAAAGGGGTTGTGGAAGTTCTACTTTCGGAGCTTTACTCTTTTTGGTGAAACTTTTTGATCCATCCTTCTTACCAAATGCTTTGAGCTCTAGTTCTAATGGTGCAAATAATTTCCTCTTTAGAATAATGAGTTTGATATGGTTCCCACCCCACTTTTGTCGTATCTCTCTTTCCTTTGGTATAAGGTTGTAAAGGTCTTTACAAAGGTAGTGTTTTCACTTTCTTATAGCCATTGATCTAAGTAGATCAAGTGGCACTTTCTTATAGCCATTTGATCTAAGTAGATCAAGTGGCACTTTCTTATAGCCATTGATCTAAGTAGATAAAGTGGAACTTTCTTATAGCCATTTGATCTAAGTAGATCAAGTGGAACTTTCTTATAGCCATTTGATCTAAGTAGATCAAATGGCACTTTCTTATAGCCATTTGATCTAAGTAGATCAAATGGCACTTTATTATAGCCATTTGGTCTAAGTAGATCAAGTGGAACTTTATTATAGCCTTTGATCTAAGTAGATCAAGTGTCCAAAATTATTTTAGAATATCCATGACATATTTAGTCAAGCCTATTTTATTTTCTATCAATGAGAAGCCTCAAATTATTTCTGAAAATTCCTAGAATTCTCTTGTAATGAAATTTCTTGCATAAGAGAAGAATAGAATATGAAATTCAAGCTACAAATACACGATGATGCTCGATAATAATAAGGAAATTATAGGAACAATCTTCTAAAATTATAAATAAGAATAGAGTTCATAGTATGATGATTAAATAGTACTCACTAGGTCTTTATATATGGGCATCATTAGCTAATATTAGCACCCTAATCCTAGTAAGGTTGACTTAGCATACTACAATTATGCTTAATAGTTCTCATAAATGATAATTAAATATTATGTGTGTCATGGGTTGTCATCACACACCCCAATATATGATATAGAATAAGGTTGTAACATTCCCCTCCTATTAAAGCTAAGATTAGCCTTAGTGTTGAAAATCCTTGGATTATTTTACAAGAATGCTTCTTCTACCCATGTCACTTCATTGGTTAGATTATTCCACTTGATCAAACACTAGATAATCTTTCTCATTCACAACCTCTTAGTGTATCTTTGAATAAATTATTTAGGTTCCAAAAAGATTATTCTCTCTTCATAAAATTCTAGTAACTCTACTTAATTTATGTTTATCAACTTGTTTCTTTATTCTACTCTTTGTCATATCCTTCTTCTCCTCAAGACTTAAATATTGCCTCTTGTTGGTGTTGCGTGCATTATTATACTACTCTAAAATTATGGTGTACCTTCAAAGAAGAGTTGAAGAGTGGTGGATGATACCCTAATACTAGTTGAATGACCTCTTGATGATTTGTTTTGGGAGGTAATCCTTTTGGCATATTATTGATAGAAAAACATTGACTGAAGTCCATGGTTTAATATTCTATTAATTATATGTAGTAAACCCCAATGTGATGCAATAAAAATGAAGAAATTTTACATGCAATAAGTATAAACCAAACTAGATAATAAATCATATACATTCATATATATACAGTGGAATATACATAAAACCATATATTAATATATACTTTCATGTCTAATACATCTCTTATAATTAATTCATCATGCTTTACTCTCACTTATCATCTTTTTTATTCTTACATATATGTAATTCATATAGTTCGTTCTCTTATATCCCATGTTTCCCTTCTTTGTATAGCCTATTAATATCTTTTCATAATTTTTTTCCATCACATCCTTTCATAGCACTTAATTATCTTATTCCCATGAATTTACCTTTTCCTTTATGATTTTTTACACTTTTATAGTTTATGTAAAGACATATTAGAGGTGTTTTAGGGAAATTTAAGTGGTATATTATGAATAGATGTGTCTTGAAATGACCCAAATTAAATTTATGGTGCCTCACAATCTTCTATATCTTACCACCACATATCCCCCAAAATTATTGAGCACCTATCTAAAATTACTTGTTATTTTAAAGTGGTGTAGGAACCTTGAATCTTCTTTTCCTCTTCCTTCTCCTTCCCTCCTCACATATCCATCTTTGATATGAAGTGCCTAACCACAATAATAGTTAGGTGATGGTATAGCTTTATATTTGAGTAAAACTCAAAAGAATTGTGTCCTTTAGAATCCACCTACTAGAAGTCTATAAATCTATAGATAAGATAAATATTTTAACATCAAATTGATATATCTTGTTTCTTATCAATCACTTTTAGTTGATCTTTAATATTTTTGGTTACTTCCTTTATAGTAGCTTTAGTGGCTATGAGATTCACGTCTCTTCTAATATTAGATCACTTTTATTTGTAGTCTTTCTAGGAAATAATGGACTCATTCCCTTGTGTCTTGTTGAAAATCCCACCATGATTTTGTCAAAATAAGTTTCAAAATAAATTTTTTCACTCTAACTTATTTAGGTGTATATCTCACTTTTTGAGAAAATATCAAATATTTTTTTGAAACCTTGGAATTTTTTTTTGGTGAAAACCATAATTTCATAACGACTCCTTAAAATGACAAAAAATTATAGATTATAGCTATTTCAATTTGTTGTAAATCAATCCTCCTAATTTCATAAAACAATTCTCAAAATCAAGAGAGAGATATGTGCTTTCCAACCCAACATCCTAAATTAAAAATCACCTTGTTTCTTACCTTCTAAATGTCAAGATCATGCTCCAATACAAATTGTAATGAAATTACTTACCTACAAGAAGAATGAAATATGAAATATGCTACAAATATATAATAATACTCAATAGCAATAAGTCATTCTAAGGGGGGAATCCTTCAACAGTCTCTAATAAGAATAAAATTCATAATATGATGTTTACCTACAACAAATAGCTCCTATATAGGCATAATTAAGTAATATTAGTACCTTGATCTCAATGGAGTCAACTTAACACACTACAACTATAATTAGGGACTCATAAATGATTCAACTAAAGATTATGCGAACCATGGGATATTATCACAAATGTCAATAAATTCTGTAGGATAATGGCATAACATCCCCTCATGACAAAAAATCCTACCTCCCATCAAGTTCATTCACTTCGAACTAGTTAGTAGAGCTAAAACCAAGTGGTCGCCCTAACTAATGTCTAGTCTTGACAATGAAGTACATGTAAGGCCCAACCTTGCTTGTGACTATTGCAGTACCTCCCATACTAATTGAATCTAATTATTCCTACTAATTATATCTTTTGGTGCAGCTTGTTACACTTATTTTAGTGTAACTTTGTTTTGTAGACTGCAAGAATTAGTCAAGTGTTCGTCCTCCTATAAACTATAGTGCATCTTGTAAACTTTTTTCACATGACCGATGGTGCTAGCGCGACATGCCCTCTGGTACCACAGGTTTGGGGGGAGACTAGACCTCGTGACCTCTTGCTTGCAACATAATGCTTTAGCCAATCAAACTAGACTCCCCACCCCATTTTAGTGTAACTTTAGAACCTACTAATTATATCCATTTTTAAAACCATATAATTAGCAAATCTACTTGTGAACAAATGTGATCTATATCAAAGCAAATCCATTTTTGATTGAGCGAATCCGCTATGTTAATGGTGAATCTGTTTCCTTGCAAAATCAGCCTGTCATTGTCAAAATTTGTATCAACTCAAGTTAGGCGAATTCATTGGAATTTAGGTGAATCTTCTCTATTATTCGGTGGATGCACCCCACCATTTATCCAAGTGAATCCATGACCAACTAAGTGAAAGTGCTCTATTTATTATCTAATCTTATTTCCATATAACCTAAAGAGAAAACCATTAAGTCCTGGTGATAGCCATTGCTTCCTTGTGCTTGAAACTGCAAATGAATAATTTTCCACCTCATATTCAGCTTAAAACGATCACTTCCATCAAACATCCAAAACAAATATTATTTGAACACAGAGTCAATGAAACATACCTAATCAACATCTAGATCATCTAGCATCACTTATCCTAAAACACTTGTTTAAGATCCTAAAATCTAAATCAAACCATCCATCCAACACTTATCCAATTAAAATACATTCCTAAACTTAGGATGAACACCATCAAACCCATATTTTGACTCATTGCAATCCATATAATCCATCACAAAAACCAATGGAACAACAATCATATTGGGGCACGTGTATGCAAGGTATGAAAACCCTTATCACCCTACACTTGGAAGAAGTGAGATGTCCAACACCACAAGTCAACTTGAGAAACTCACTAAGCTTGAAATGGTATCCCAACATGAATAGTCACCATAATTCCAAGACTTCATAAACAATCCAGAGTTTAGAGACCTATTTGAACAAGATATTGACTATCAAAAAGATAACATCCTAGAAGAGTTAATCAATAGATGTGCTAGACTCCCATGAAACTTTGACATGTCTAAGTTGGGAGGTATAGTCAAAAAACCATCTCATGTACTGGTCTTCGATAATCTACGGGGTAACTAATCTTTAAAATCCAAATATCTAATCCTTGAGAATAGCACATTAGTTCAAGTGCCATTTGACTACAATTATGTACCCACACTATCCACCACACACCACTTAGCTTCGAGTTTCAATCCTTTTTCCACTCCCACATAATAGATATCACTCAATATTTTGTGTGCACCTATACAATTAGCCACACCATGAATGGTTGGCTAGGTTCTTGGTTCATTACTGCATGCATATGCTCCTAGCCAATCATCTATTCCATCACAACCCTATTTATCCCAACACATTGCTGCCATTTTGCACAATCCCCACTCACCCATTACATATACCACATCCCTTCAATCCACCTGCATCCCTCAAGCTTCAACATCTTATATCTCACAAGATTCCACACCTTATATATCTCAGTCACATTCCTCTTACATCCCGCAATCCTCTTCTGCTTATATCCCTCAATCATAACATCCCCATGTTTCTTCTCCTTTAATCCTCCTTTCAGTCCACTTCATCATCCACCCAATCCACCTCATTAGCATTCTTACCCCCATGGGAAATATGCTTTTCCTTCAGGTTCTTCAGTCAATCCAACAATACATGTGGCTAATACACCCCCAAATACCAGGTGGGAATAATTGAAACCAACCCTTATGAAATTACAAGGAAACGCCAATAAGAAACAATTCAAATTTGAAGATTTAATATTGTATCCCTTTGAACAAAACATCTCTACGGTTTTCTTCCCTCAACATTTTGAGATCCCAAAATTTGACAAGTGCAATAGAAAGGGTGAGCCCCATGATCATGTGAAATAATTCTTCATGGAATGGAAAGAAGTAGCCTATGATCATTGATGCTAAACATGTCCAAGAGGTTGGTGCAACCAATCTAAATCAAATTACTGACAATAATCCCATCTCTATCTTGTAAGGACAATTCCAAATGCAAATTCACCACTCTTGGGAGAGCCTCTAGACATTGTCTTTCAAAAATTTGTTCACGCTAGTCTCATTGCATTCCCCATGATGTAATCATTTGATGAGTCAAAACAAAAACATTCTTGGTATAAAGGCAATGAATATTGTGATTATCATAGATTCAAGTGTAATTCCACAAAAGTGCATGAAGCTTAAGAACTACATTCAAAATGTCATTGATTGAGGTGACATTGAAATATAAGGAGTGAAGTCCTCCTCACCAAATGATCAATTGGGAATATATCAAGAGTCATTTTCTCATTTTGTGGAATCCCTTATAGACATGGTTGAAGATAAAGAACCGGTCTGGGAGCTCATGATGGA